>MU827783.1:2522016-2817016 GCA_029204205.1 Desmophyllum pertusum | reverse complement strand
TGTTTTCAAAGTAAGACATAAATAAACACGAGTTTCACACTTGCCAAGAAATGAAATTTATATTTAATAATCTCTCTTATCTGGGACGTGGTTCTTGGACGACCTTTGTCAATTATTACTCATGCATGCATCAGTAAAGCCCGGGCCAAACGAGGATGAGAGTTGCCGAGAGTTGGCTCTCATGAGAGTTTCCTTCAACTACCATCGACTGTCATCAATCGTGGGCCAAACGAGAGAAAACTCGACGACTCATGAAAAATTTGAGCACGTTCAAATTCGAAGAGAGCGCAGGAAAGCTGATGAGAGCTCATGAGAGTTTCACTCCAAACGAGAGCGAGAATTTGGAGTTTGAACTCTCAACGTTTTTTAACATTCGGTTTTCGGTTTTTATGAATAAGAAAAGCGGTTTTACGGTTTTGGTTATTTGTTTGCCTAGTTCATAGGCCTCTTTATTTCACCTCGGTCAATCCGCGGAGGTTCACGTGGTGCGCTTCCTTTGACTCAAAATATACTTTTTCGTTTCGTATTTTGATTGGGATGATATCTGTTTTTAGTTTTGTTTTACTAATGTGATGCGTTGAAGTAACAAGTATTTATTGATAAAGGCGCGCGGAAAACGCAGGAAATGGCATTTCCGAGACCCTAAATTTCAACGTTTTCTGGGGGCATGCCCCAAACCCCCTAGAGGGTGCGTCTTTGGCGCTATAAATAGTTTCTTGGTGCGTAAAGCTTCAAAATCGCACGCTACGTCCCTGTCTTGAACTTTACATTCGACGAAAATGAAGATGCGAACGAACCTATCCAAAGTGAAGATGTAATTGAATCTGTTGACAATTACGAAGACAACGAATTCGATGAAAGTAGCGATGAAGAGGTGGGGCTCAATGTAGTAACCGACGAAACAACTTCAGATGACCTGTACCCTGTAAGTGGGGAGAGCAATCAATTTTCTGTTTGGTGCCAGGTGAGACGGGTTATCAGTCTCTAGTGTGAAAACGGCCGATGATTTCGAATAAAATTTCTTCATCCCTCAGAAAAAGGAAAACTAAACGTAATAGCTAAATTTCGTTGTTGTATCAAGGGTTGGGGTCTTGAGGTTTGAGGTTTGTGAATTTGCGGTTTTGATCATTATGTTTGGCGGTTTTTCGGTTTTGAGCGATTTTTACTTCGGTTTTTCGATTTTCACGGACATGTTGAGCAGTTTTCCGCTTTCTAATAGGCCCCAATGCCCCCTCCGCAACAACTCTCATCCTCGTTTAGCCTGAGCTTGCTACCTCATGCTCTTAGGCGTAATAATGAACTTATGCCAAGCCCCTTAAAACGGATGTGGTATATACCCTTCTAGCGTATTTTTCCACAATTTCCGACGAGAATTCATGTCACTTATATGGGGTTTCATGCGACTGAAAGACATTTTTATAGAAGCGAGATGAATTGTTTTTTCTTAGTATGGCAGGACGTGGTGTTATCCTATAAAGTCCCATGATGTCCTACGCGAGAATGTTTTTAAGGGCAATTTTTAAATATAATTGAACTCAATTTGAAATTATTTATAAATAAACACTTTAAAGAGACATTTGATGTGTGCAATAGAATATACCAGTGATATAAATACAGTCAGGATCAGGTGCTATGAGAAAGGCGGTATTGAATTACCTCCTGGCTCTATGTGTAAGTTGCTTATTTTTTCGTGCTTTCCGTCGCAACGAGAATATTATCACAAAAGTGACGATGATGATGAGTAGAACGCCAAGTCCCGCTACTAAGCCAGCTAACTGTGATGAAGATACAACGTTACCACTCTCGGAAGCTGGAGATTTCTCAAAGTTCGTTGGCCTTGACGAGGCTATGTTGATAGTATTGTTCTTATCTGAAACTGCAAACCAAGTAGAGGTGATTATTATTAAAGTGCTTTCCCAAAGAAATCTACGGCCACAATAAAATCCCTCATCACAATATCGAATATTAATTGAACAATGACCACTTACATGTAAAAATAGTGAAATCCGTTTACTTTTCTGATTTACCGGCACTTAAACTCTCTCTTGAAACGTGAGCAGTGGTTTTCTACGGCATTATTATAGTTTTATCCGTCATAACCAATCGCCACTTCGTACCCACGATCCGTCTCGGCATACAAATCCAAGATGGAGGCTTAGCTTCTCCAGTCCAGCCACCATCTTGCATTTGTAAGTTGGCAGTCGACGGGCCAAACGAAGTTTTTCCTTCACATAAAATACCGCTACAAACTCCTCCCGTTCCTTTTCCCTTCCTTTAGCTGATATAATTAAGTGGCTATAGTCACAAACGTACTTGAAATTGTTTTTATTATCCATGGTCTCGTCCTGCCGCTCTGTCCCAGTTCATTCCAGGCCGAGATTTCGACTGTGTACTGCCTGTCACATGCTAACGATATAATATAGTTAGTCTCCATAACGTTACTGACGTTAACTTGGTACCAGGACTCTCCTGTTTCTCGGGACTGAATCTGTTGATAGTATATTGAGTACATAGTCACCGGACAACCATTGTCTGCAGGAGGGCTCCATGTCAGGTTGACATCACATCTCAATATTTCTGTTTCCTTGTTGTTTTATGATAGGAGATGATGGAACATCTGCAATAAAGAAAGGTTTTGAAAGAAAATAATTGAAACGGTCGGTTGAAGCGAATTATTCTTAGAAATGAAGAACAAGTTGGATCAGGAAAGCACGACAGAAGCGTCTACTCGGCGACACCAAAATTCCCAACCTGATTTAACGTATTTAACCCTAAAATGTATTTTCCTTTCGTGGCCTTTTTAAAAATGTACAGTCATGATGTAAACTGATTCAACGGCCGCCAGTAACCGATAAATATGACCCGAAATATTAAAGGATTATTAGCCTATACAGGACAATCAACTAGAAACACAGTCTTATTTATATACTAACCCCCCCCCCCCCCCCCCCCCCCCCCCCGCCCTAAAAACCACACCCTTTCACGTACAGGAACCAAAACACGACCAAGAAGAACTTTTTTAAAAAGGATCAACGGCTTTTGATGAAGTTCCGAGTTAAGTTTTGTTTTTTAAATTTATTATATGGCAAACTGGTCCACGATGAAAAGGAGGATTCTGATTGGTTCCCTGAGCGGTCCGAATTTTACAATACGGACCGCTAAGATGGACCGCTCATGAACTCATTTCACCGAATTATTTATATGAAACATTGAACAAAAGAAAGCTGTTTTCTATAAAGTGGAACATTTTTCCTTATGTCCGAGGGACAATTTCGGTTAAAGTGGCCTGGAAAATGGAAGTATTTGCTTAAATTTGGCGCGCGCGTTAGCCGAGAATGGTTGTATTAATTTATCAGCAAAGTTTTAAAAAAGCCATTATAACAAAAACTTTACTAAAACTTGCAAAAAGAACGAGACCAATATTCTCCAATACTAATTCGATAACATCTATATATTACCTCCGCCGATTTTGAAGCTCCATATCTTGCTGTCATTCAAAGCACTCTCCGTATATGTAGTCAGTGAGGTAACTGCTATATCATACTCTTTCCTACAGTTCAGGTGAAGCGTATAACTGGTTGTATTTCTGTTTGCGGTAAGCAAGTGCCACTTGCTTTTTATCGCGGGTGACAGCACTTCTCTGTAGTACACAGTGTATCTGAGAACTGGACACGTCCCTTCAAGGGAGGTTCCCATGCGACAATAACGGTCCTCCCTGTTACTGCCTTGGTCGTGTTTACGATAATAGGAAACCCTAAAACAGCATTGAAGGAATGTGGTTTAACTGCAGCCTCACTCGGCGAGATTAATATAACTGTTTATAACATAGAGGGCAAAATTACTGAATGCTGATTGGCTGAGACAGAGGGCATTTTTCATTAATTTTGGTTTGCCCGGGGCAAAATTACTTGATCCTGATTGGTCGAGTGGCAAAATTCCTCGCTCCTAATTGGCTGAGCGCGCTGCACTCAGTTGGCTTCTTGACGGCGGGATTTTGAGCAGAATTTTCAAACACAGCGCTCGCTTGTACGTCGCTTCGGAGTTTGACTTCAGTTTCCCGAGTTTATATTTGATGAAAAGGAACGGAAACAGTGTGATAGCTTGAACGAAATTCCGAAAGCTGAATCTCAGTGTTTCACTCGAAGCAACAGAAGATTATTTCAGTTGAAAACTAGAAAACTTGCATCAGCTAGACACTTGGCGAGTTGCGACGAAATTCATTCATGGCTGCCAACTGACTTCTTCGCTTCACCTCTGTTAAATACGGCTTCATCGTGTGCAACCCAGAATATAAAAGATCACAGAGTTTGTTCAAAGAAAGAAGAAGGTCAAATTAAACGGATAGATTACCTCTACAAGTTTGTTTGGACTCGTCGTTTGCTCACGGTTTTATCGATGTAGGATTGACATGTCAAGCAGCTCGCAGCGGACAGCCGGCTTCAAAACATGCAAACAGGTGAATAAAATTACGTTTTACTTGGCTTGATTGCAAGCTTGTTATTTTTTTATTTTCACGACTTACAATTTTCTCTTAAGATTTACATAACAGTCAACGTTACCCTGTTCTGAACGTAAGGTTTGCTTGATCTTCTGTGTTCTGTGTGATTTTTGGAGGGAATATCAGTTCGTTCCGCCGCGGCTGAATTTAGCTTCGCGGCGCTTTGAATGTTTTCCTAAAATTTTGCCCTCTATGTCATAAACAAGTAATCGCATGTTTCCTCGTAAAATTAAGGATTAATATCACTTGTGTTTTCAGAAGTTGCAGAAATTGCCCTTGTCGCTGCGCGACTCGGGCAATTTCTGCAACTTCTGAAAACACGCGTGATATTAATCCTTAATTTTACTCGGCCCCATGCGATTACCTATACTAATCAATAGAGTGGTAAAGTGTGACGTCACAAATTTTCAAATGAATTTTATCATGCCTCAAAATCCCATCATTAGATAACGATTGCTGAGGTATGATCAGCCACAAAATTTCAACTTGTTAGCACGAATAGAACAGAAGATACGGAGGTTCAAAGTTTGGTACCGTCCCATATACAAACCCCTCTAATTTTGCGCCTGTTCTAAACTGAAGGAACAGACGCAAAATTAGAAGGGTTTGTATGGAGAAATTAAAACCTGAAGTGCCCATATCTCGGCCGCAAATTGCAATGGAGAGCTAATGTTGGCCAGTAGACGTTTGTTGGCATGCTTCCTCCGAATAGACGATCAAATTTCATAATTTCGCAAATTTAATTTTTGTGACGTCATAACTTTAGTACTCTATTAGACCACATCAAAACAAAATAAAAACAACAGTTAATCGTAAAGCATGGTGTCTCCTTGTCGTAAGAAGATTAAAGCGCACCACTGACCCAAACTCTACCATCTTTACTGACAACATTAACACGTTCAATGGTGCTAACTTCTTTCCATACTCTTGTAAGAAGGCAACAGGTCCTGGAAAGAATTGCCGCCAAGTTTGTCTACTTCGAACAGTCAATGAATAAATACCGTTATTTAAGTGTCATACTAAAATAGCAATAACAAAACCACTAAATGGGGAAACTGTAAAATAAATAACACAAATCTATCTAACTGCTAAGATTTAACAAAACTAAACGCGTTGCCATGCTCCATATGATCTTCTTTGTCCTTGTAAACATTTCTTCTCAATAACAGCAATTCATGGTCTTAAGAGCTTGAGCTAAATCCTTTTAAATTGTTTTTCGAAGCAATTACCTAGCTATTTTTATGAGGCATTTTCGTGAAACACAGGTAACAAAAGAAACTGATCTCTGTTTTGTGCAAGAGATCGACGCCGTATCAATAGATCACCAGGAGAGTTATGCATCAAAGGATTTCAATTCTGATGGAAATTTTCAAATTTAAAAATGTAAATTTCGATCATTTATTCCAATATTTCAGATTTTTATTTTGCTACCAATAGGATAGTAAAACTCACCTCTTAGTTTATTGATTTGATCCAGTGACAGTGCCGTACCAAAGACATAAAGATCCATCACCGATCCATAGAACTGATTATTGCCTCCCTCACTACCGACGTTACCAATCTGGTACGGATTCCCCGTGGGTTCAAAAAACTTGGTGCGAGCGGGATACAATCTCTTCCCGATTTCTTTACCATCAGCATAGATCAAAACGGACCCAGTCACGTGTTCCCAGGTAACAGCCACGTGAGTCCAAGTGTCCAAAGTAACTTTTGTACCCCCTAAGGACACGTGGTCTTCATATCCCTTTGCGTGACGACTAATTATGATCTCCTGGTTTTGTGTGCTTAGTTGAAACTGCCATGGATCCCACCAGTCGTCGCTGTAAATCGCTGCCAGCTCATCCAGGACCCATCTCGTTTGTTTTATCCAAAAGGCAATAGTAAAACTCCTACCGTTAAGATTGATTATCGGTGTCCTGGCGAAGGAATTTGATTGGTTCAGAAAAAGGGCCTTACTGCCCAGACATCGTCCCTCGATAAAGGATGGCGATCCTTTTAAACTGAAATAGAGAAAAGTGTGATTTGCACTCACATATGTCCATACCAGAGGTCTATAACTAGAGGTTTCCATCAAGCATTGCGCGCGGCCCATCAGATTCGCAGTTAGGCTATTTTTAGACATTTTTCGCGCGAAACCAGCAGCCAATCACACACCATGCCTGACAAATATGGTCAGTGAACGCGCTAGCTCGACAATTTTTGTTCAAGACGGTTTGTTCGTCGATTGAAAAGATGGCTAAAATCACTAAGTAAAAAGCCTTGGCCCTTCTAAATCAAACAAAAGTTAATTCTACTAAATAATGCACGAAGTTTGGAACGAAATATTTAATGGAAAATGCCTGTAAAATGTACAACTAATGCGACTGAAAGAGTACTAAAGGCAGCCTGAAATTAATTTACGGGAAGACCGCGGACACGATTAATTCGTCCAAAGAATGAAAACCTGTTTACAACACAAGTTTAAGCTTAGTCTATTCAGTATTGTTACCTTGTATTTCGACGAGGCTTGTTTTAAAATCAGCACAATAAATATCCATGGATCAGTTAAGCTTATAAGCTTATAACTTAAGCTTACGGCAGTTCGTCAAGCGTTCGTGACAGTCAATCATTCAAAGATCACTTCACAGTGAAATTCTCTTTCTTTCCATCCATGTAGATATTGAGGGTTTCCTTTGTTCTTTTACTTCAATGAACTTGATTTCAAGCTCAGTTCGTTAATTCTGTAGTCGCGCAAGTTTTGCCCGCAGTATAAACAAGTGAAACCTTCGGCTGCGTATAGCTGTCCGTTCAACTTGTAAAATGAATATAATGTTCAGCTCCACAATTATTTCGAATCTTCCCATGTTAAGCGAAACCATCTGCACAATTTTCCAGAATATACGAAACTTTGGAGAGATTGAGCGAAGATTAATCCGCGGAGAAACCTCTGTCTTGCTTTGTTTTCATTCAACTTGCCAACTGGACACCGCGCCAAGTTTTGCCGCCGAATTCATACAAATCATGCTTCATTTAGATTGAACTGAAAAATCACTCAGTCGATTTATAGTTTTACAAAAAGTATACCGAAGTTTGACCTAAATTTAGTGAAGTATTTAAACAATTATTACATTCTGCTGTGACGCTTTTCGCTTTTCCTTGGCCGGCAAAGTTTCTGCCTTTGAGTAGCGCTCGCATATTAAAAATGGTTCAACGTGATTGGCTGCTGGTTTCGCGCGAAAAAATGTCTAAAAATAGCCTAACTGCGAATCTGATGGGCCAAGACCCAATACCAGAGATGGAAACCTCTAGTTATAGACCTCTGTCCATACCAATAAATAATATTTCGTAACTGGAAATAAAAGATGTTATTTAATGTTATTGATTTTTCCTTTCGAAAAATTCCCGAACAATGAAACCATGGCGTTAATTTCGATGTTAGGAATCTGATGCCTAACTCCGGTTTCTGTAGCACGAAGCCGTCTAGGACAGGGGGGGGGGGGGGGGGGGAGGGGTAGGGGTAGAAACTTCCTTATAAATGATTATAAAACTACGGACAAAGCATTGCCGGGAAACCGAGTATGCGCACTCACTCAGGCAAGAAATTCATACCTAAAATTAGTATGCATGATAACAAAAAGGTGTTTTTCCTTGGTTGTTTTCGCTCGAAAAGGAAGACGTGTTCTTTTCGTTGTTGTCTGATTTCGCTTCGCCTCGTGTATTACGATAAACATTTTCATCCGACTTCGCTTCCCGTTCCAGTAGAAGCACTACTGACCGTATCCGAAAGACTCTCGCTGTAGCACGTAAATGCAGCTCAGACGGATTTTTCGCTTGTTGTTTCACGCTGCCGAGATATTTTCTCGGCGGCGTGAAAGATCAGGCCAAAAATCCGCCAGCGCTGTGTTTGCAGGCTTCGTGCGTACAGCTCTATGCTGCGAGCTTAAAAAATTTGAATGAAGTTTTGATTGACGTCATTCTTAGCAACGGCTTGATTGACACAGGATTCGCACTGTTGGTCTGTACGTTGCCCGGCACCGCTATGTCCTCAAAGAAAAGTGCCGGCTTTCTATCCCCCCCCCCCCGGTCTAGGATTATATGATATTTGCTTCTCCCGTTGAATGCTAGTCCATCGCGCATATTATACCCCAGAAGTTTTGTAAGGTTTCCCCAATGAACAATTCGTTGATAAACTGGGTGGAGAGAAGCGCTGTGAAAGCCGGTAAAATGTATTTTCCAAGAACACAACACAGTGATCCAACGCGCTAACCATTGGTACATCGCGCCTCCCCAAACAAAGAGTCAATAAAAACCAGTCATAAAGCAGATCTATTAAACAAAAAAAAATCGCTTTATATTTAATGATTCTCTAGGTCGCGAAAGTTTTGATTTCATGGTTAAAACGTAAAACAGTACATGACCAACCTTATGTCCTCGTCGTGGCCGTTCAGTAGCCAGTGGCCAAGAACTGCCATATCTGGAAATAGTAAGGAAACTGTGATGGCTATTTTATCATTGTAGGTTACTTCTATGTTGGATAGTTGGCGAATTTTCAGTCTATAATTTTGACTTATAGCTAAGTAATGACAGGGATCCATAACCAAGAATGCATCATTGCCGACTCTGCAGGGTCTCGGTCTAGGGCAATGGATTATTTATAGAGCAAAATTTATCTGGAAAAACTATCAAGTAACGTAAACGAAGACACTTTTTGACGTAGAGTTTTAAATAACTGACGGAATTATCGCCATTCTTTGATCGAAAGCTACATGTACATGTATTGTCGATGAGTATAGACCATAAATATGACTTGTCACATACACACACGCACCCGATTTCAACTTATTGAAACTGAATTCCCGCCCTCTAATTCTCAAGTTAATCTTCAATGTCATTGTTTAAAAGCAAATCAACCACATTGCTTCTATTGTCTACACTCCTTTTGACCATAAAAAAGAATCACACCATAAAATTCCAAAACTGTGCAGTGAAACCACTCGCATCCACTCGGGTTTTGAACATTTCATGACGTCATTTCTATGGTCTATTGTTATAATAATAATTTCTGAGAATGTACCTGGTGGCCTCATTCTGCAGCATCTAAACATCTCAATACAGTACAGCTTGTGACAACCTCCTTTATACACGCCGACCATATAGTACCAGTCTCGACACTTGCTCAAGCCTCGATAATCTAGTGAAACCGCCACATTTTCATCATAGCAATCATCTGCGGTCATGCTTTTGAAGTTTCTAGGCCTGCAACATAATGCTTGTTCGATGTTGTGCAGCCAGGTGTCGTTTGAACGATAAAATCCTTGGAGAAAATATGCTTCAGGACAGGAAGCCCATTTGTTGTTTCTAGATTGCAAAATGATAAAGGAAATAAGAAAATTTGTTTATTACATAACTGTTCCAGGTTCTTAGATAGCGGGGAGAACGCTAGATGGGAACCGACAATGAGAGAGGTTGGTTTTGCTGTGCATGCGTTTTCTGAGCTCTGTCATTAGTTAAAAAAACGTACAACGTGCTCTAAACCAATGCGAACAAACAAAAATGCAGTTATTGGTTCTGCAATCCACTTCACACTGTGATGTAAACTACACGTACTTTCTGTTCATTTCAAATCGCATGACAAGGCTGCTTTGACTGACCCGCTTAATGGCGTTTTCCATGCTACTGTTTGACAGACAGGAGTATCATCTTTGTACTCATGTGAGGAATGCAACACCGCCCTCCTCTAATATTGTAATTCCGTCAAATGCACTGGCTGAAAAATTAGCATCATTCACCCTCCACAGTCCGTTCAAGTAAATTCCTAATGAGCAGTTTGCCCATCCTGGTCGACTAAGGGCGAGTTTCCGATTTACTCCAGGCAGCTGTTGGCTCCTGTAATCAATAAACACAAGTTATGGCTGGAACGACAACGACAGGCTCTTATCTATCTGCCAAGAGTAAAGGCTCTTGCCTATTTAGTAAAAACACAATACATGGACACCGGAAAGGGTCCCGTATATCCAACCCTCTGGATCGGGTCGAGGAAACCGCAACATCCCCACCCCACACTTAGGACTACCATGTTGATAAAACCTTATATTATGGCTGCCTTAAGGCTGGCTTGCACTGTGTCCACATCTGAAATTGTGCCGGCTCAAAAAGGAAAATCGTTTTCTACTTCTACAACATTACGATCAACAATGTCAACGTGTGTACCAGGCTCGATTTCCGCCGCTCTCTCGAGTCCGGTTTCGTTCCGGAGCATAAGAACATTTTTCAATTCCCGCACAGCGGCTGGTAATCAACCACTATGTGGAATATTGCGCGTAATGGTGCGGCACAACTTTCCAAGCCATTTCCGAGTGCCTTAATTTTGGCTGTCCAATTTCTCAGTAATCCAAACACGACGATCTGTTTCTTTTTTCCACCTTTCTTTTCTCCTCTTAGAGCAAAAGTACCAAACAGCTGCGGTTTTATTCTTCTTGGTTACTTGATCCCCCAGGGGGAGGGGCAGGGGCAGGGGGGTACACCGGATTTAAAGCGACGGGGAGGTGCGAATGGGGACATAAATTAAAACCCAAAAAAATTTCCTAGGGCTTGAATCCGAAACCCAAAAAATCCCCTGAACCAAAAACTAAACCCCCCAAAATCCCAAATTAACATTTACCGCTTTAACAACAAGTATGAGTTGCTACATAGCACTAAATACGGTAACAATGTTTTTACTGCGAATATTTGTACCAAAAATCCCTGCTAAAACTAGCCAAAACCAATATTTTCAAAAAATTCTTACCCAAATCACTATCCAGTGGATAGCTTAGTTTTTTTTGTTAACAGTTATTTCCACTGGATAGTGATTTATCCAGTTGCATATATTTAACAAATAAAGAAGCCCAAAACCATGTATTATACTGTCATAAAAACACGACGGGAATATTTGAGAACACGAGAGGAAATTTAGAAAACACGAGCCGCAGGCGAGTGTTTTCTATATTTCTCAAGTGTTTCTCAAATTCCCGGAGTGTTTTATGACAGCATAATACATGGTTTTTGGCTTCTTTATGTGCTTTAAAATATAGATTTACGCGCGCGAAACGATTAAAACACGCTTTTCTATGATTTATACTCTGATAAAACATGGTTTTTAACCAATCAGAGCGCGCGAAATTTTCAGTCTATATTTTAAAGCGTTATAATCCATCACATTTTTTTCTCGCGCGCGATTGGTCTAAACACGTCACGCGACGCAGCCAAAAACTGGGGAATATCCGGGTGATATTCCCCAAGTGATATTCCCCAGTTTTGAAAATTTGCGTTTCACGTTCGCAGGTTCAGTTTTCGTCTCAAATAAATTGCTAAATTAAATAAAACTGATTGTTTTGAACAGACTAGAAATATTTTTAAACGCCAACATAATTATTTTGATGTTTAACAGCTTGGCCGAGATCTTCCACGGCAAACCGATGAGAGGCGGCTTTGTGAAAAAATATTTGAAGAATAATAACTACAATAGCCTCCATTTGGCTTCAAAAATATGCTCGGATATTTGTCCTTGGACATTATCTGTTCCTCGAAGCTCACAGTTTCTCGTTCGCTTCTCGGAACAGATTAATGTCCGCGGACAAAATATCCGAGCATATTTCCCTCGCCAAATGGAGGCTATTGTTTATTTATCCATCCTTTGAGCAAAGCCGGGCCAGACTGGTCGGGTTTTAGAGTTGTCCGGTTTTCATCAATATGACAAAATTTATTTCAATTCAAGATTCGGCTTGTTCACTGCTACAAGAACGTACTGAGTACGTCATGTTTTATAGTGATCGTATGAGAACTATGACACCCGCATATATAATTAAAACTTCTGAAGAGCCCTGCGAGAACTGGTACAGACCACATGAAAACAAGACATACTGTTTTTACTAGTCTGAATGGGGAAAAGCGCTGCCGCAGCGAAGGAGGTTATTTGGTAACGTCAGCTGAATTTTGAATGACAGTTACTACTTGTTAAAAAGAATGAACTTAACCAGATCGGCTAGATATAAAGGAAATGACTGTATTTGTACAAGTCTGTTGATTAAAAAAAAAGAAGGTTATCAGTGTGAATGATTTGATTGGTTGCATGTGCCATCGTTGTTCATTTGATAAAAATAGCATACAACGAAATTATAGTCATTGCAGTGGAGTTGGAGCAAAATTGTCTAAAAAGCAACATTCCCCAAATTTATAATTCTATAATTTAAAAATCATGGTATTTCTTTCCACACATTATCACTCATCGACAAAACTGATCCTAGCAGTATGCGGGAAGTTTGTCACATTTGAACCGCCAAGTTATACAGTGGCCTAAGCTCCCACGAGTCTCGCTCCCGTAGCGTCCGACCATTGGGCGGAAAGTCATAGGCTCGACTCCTGTTGGGGGGAACTCTGAATTTAGCAAGTAGCTTGTGTCACTGACTGCATGAATAAAATCTTTATCAATTTAGGTCATGTAGGTCATGCGAACGTCATTTTAAAATTTATAGCATTTGGCTTTCAGAGATTTCACCAGTACCTCTTACTGCATATTCTGTATACGTACATGTCAGGAAAGAAACGTCAACTTTAACATTTTTCCAAAACACGAATATCAAATTATAAAGGGGCTATGTCACGCTATTTTTGCTTTTCTTCCCAGTATTAATTTTTTACGAGCTCTAAACTCAAATATATGAATAAAATATTAATTCAAAGATGGAATCTCGCTTACATAACAAACACAGATGATTTTTAAAGTGCAACTAACCCCCCAATTTTTTCTCTCTCATTAAAATCTATCTATTGCCCCGATCACGTCTACGAAAAAATTATCGTGATTGATAAAATCCCCGCGTTTCTACAGTTGTTTAAAGTCAGGTGTTCCATGTTCACCACCGCGCAAATTGGGGTCCTGGGTCGAGCAATGTGACGTCAAAACCGGAGACTAGATTTACCATGTTTACAAGCATTTGACTGGGCATCCATCGAGCGTATATTTTCTTTCCGTTATTTCAAAGCCGTTTTATTTTCGAAAGCCACAGAATTTTAACACAAAAACTAGATATGTCAGCTAGTGACTCAAATTCGGAGTCTAGTTACAATTCGGAAGACTATGACACAAAAATGTTGAGATCGAAGTAAAAAATAAAAATAATTATCAATATTGGACGAGGTTGAGCAAAATATCGTGATTTGTCAGTGGCGAGCGGATCAATTATTTGCCGAAGCCGAAGGCTGAGGCAAATAATTGATCTGCGAGACACAGACAAATCACGATATTTTGCGATAACCGAGTTCAATAATTGTTTTATCATTCGATTTAATTATTTTCGGGAAGCGGGAAGCCGCGCTGCCTTGCTGAAGTAATCGCGAAGTCGCATTTCTTCTCAATTCAATAATTTATTCTGTCGACTGTAAATTTAATACACATAAAACATACAACACATAAATTCAACTTGCCTTCGTTGCCTTCACCAAAAACGAATGCCCCACACGTGAAGCTCGTGTGTACAATTCGCCATTTTCCTGGCTTCGGCGTAGAACTTTCCTTAGAACCGCTGACAAGTTTAATTTACTTTCGATGTTACAAGCTCTTTTTCATCGACTTTTCTTTCTTCCAAATATTGGCGAAATACGTTCACAGCCACTTTGGTTCCTTTCTTGGCGTTATCGCTGTTTTTTGTTCGATTAGACAATTAGATCGCTCTCAAATAATTCTGGAAATCGGGCTGCCATTGTATAGGACGGGAAGACAGAACAATTATTCGCAGCAAAACAACTTTGGCGCCGTTGTGCGCAATGAGCAGAATTATTCGTAGGCAGTTATTCGCAGGTCACGTGGTGGGCTCTCGACCAATTAAAAGGGAGAAAATAAAGCATCGAATGATAACACGTTTTTATTAAAACCTCCGATAAGCGAAGTGGAAACTGTTCCCTCTGTAGTCCGCATTGATATTACGATGAGTATACGGTTTATCGCACTGCTTATTTCCCGGCCTCAGAAAAACTTTTGGAGTTCAAATCTTTTGTCATTTTTTCCTATTTTATCCTTCGAAAGAAATTCGTCTTTGACTTTCATCAATATTCCCGAAATTGCTTCGCACGAGGGTGAATATAACGCCATTACAGATGCGCGATACTACGGATGAATGCTCGGATTCTACGCTCGCGCTACTGAATTTCATGGGCTTACATTTCTGGCTATAGCGATGGTAGAGATAGGTTCTCGGTAACATTTGGTCGATGCTAGTTGGGTTGGCTTCGACCGGGTTAAATAGCCTTTGGAAGTCAGCCTGCTAGAAAGTGCGCGGACAAATTCTAGACGGAGTTCTTGTCTATGAGCAATGGCTCTCACAGTCCCACTCTACTTCGTTCGCTTGGGTTTTACATCCACCGTCTTTTTCGTATTTTCTCGACGATCGCTCTAGAATGGTATAGTATACCTTTCTCTAAATCTGGGGTGTTACTGCAACGGCCAATAACGCACCTGGAAGGCGTTTCTACACACTTTTCGAATGTGTATCGCATCTTCCTGAAGGAAATGAGTGGACGCGAAGGATCCAAGGCTCCTGAGTTGACGTCACTAGCCGCGAAGCTCATTCCCAGTCAAAACGCGGCCGTGAACAAAAATGGCGGCGTTTTTGGTGACTTTGCCGGGGCACAGAAAATCGAGGATTCAACCAAATCCAAAAAAAATTTCGCAGTTAAGTTTCAAATAACAAGTACATTTATTTAAACGAATAAAATTGTTTGGGGCTAGTTGCACTTTAAGCATGATTTACCACTTGTTTCATGCGTATGGACTTAAACTTGTTTGAAAAACATCTGGCCGCCGCCTCAAATTAGCCTATTCACAATCCGTTTCAATCTTGTCCAATTTTGACAATACGCACTTCATTGCGGCTTTCTAGTATTTGTTTTATACGTTTTTCTATGGTTTGAAACCATTATTTGGTTTTCCATGTTTATGAAAGGTTTTCTGCTATAAAGAGAGCGTCATTTTCACGGGTTTCATACATGGACTGGCTGTCGACCTCGGAAATGTTCTCCAGCGAACTTTTAGCCTCTCCGGTTTTGCTAGTTTTACCCGTATCCTGGATAAAAACTTAAAGGGCCGAATGTTTTAACAAGGTTTAGTTAACTCGACTTTAAACTGGCCAACCTAAATGTGTTATTAAGCGTCATTTACAGTGAGCCCGAGGTGTATAACACAGACTAAAAAAAAACTATTAGATCAGCTAAGACTGACCTGCTTATAAGTAAATTTAGATACATTAAATTCTCTAAAACCTCGGCCTAAGTTAGACTTCGTTTAAATATTCGGTCCAAAGACATTTAAGTACTGACTCAGGGACAAAATGATTAAAATTCTGACCAATTTCAGAATTAACGAATCCTTTAAGGTGGCTCGATGTAGTGTTTATTAGCGCTGGAGTGAGAGTTTTTCAAAAACTGTTCTGTTTTTGTTACCCTATGTTTTGCATAATGTAGACGAATCTCACGAAATTTCTTAGAAATATTTTTTGCACGTGAATCACGAATGGTAAATTCGGGACTTTGTGAGACAGCGAGACTAGCGTTTTTCTCTGTGAGCCCGAAGACTTTTTGACTTTTTAAATTGCGAGACCGAATTGAGACTCTGAATTGGCTTTCCCGAAAAAATCGAGACTGTGAGAACCAGTAAAAAAAACGAGACTGCGCAAGTAGTTCTTGCCTCGTCGCATATTCACAGGGAGAATAATGTGGCAAAAAAAAAAAAACAGATTTACGTGAATGGGACATCTTGGCCTACATTATATTTAGCTGCATGTCAACGAATCACTAATTACACCTTCTGCATAAATTGACGCACTACACACACGCACCAAAAAAAAACACGCCGGTAATGCCTTCGAAAGTAAAGTTTACGGTTTCAGTTCAGTAGCTTGTTGCACGCTTTTTTTCTCTTAAAAAACATATCAAAATTCCGAAAGTAATAGTTGTTTTTCTTCCACCTAAGTCCTTGGACGCTTTGCTTGCTGAGTGTGAAAATGGTATTTTTTGATGTAGCAATAATAAAATCTATAGATTTTATTCGCTTTTTTCGGCTCTTATTTCACCAGCCGAAAAAAACTAGAGCCCAAAAAACCAGCTGCTTTCGCAGGCTACCAGCATGTAAACGTGAGGAAATTTTAACGATTTAAGGGAGATGTCTAAATCCGCGTGGGTTGATGCGTCATCGGGTAGTGAGTCGTGTTTTATATCAGTTTTTGCAGATATGTTCGTCAAACATTTCTTTAAGGGATTAAAAAAAAAGGCCAAATCAGGAAAACTTAAATATTTTGAAATCGTAACCATCCGAAATATAAATTATTTAATAATAATAACCTCGTCCGCAGAAATTTCAATGTTGTTTTACTCCGAAACCGCCTTACAGATGGTCAAACTACCAAAATACTTCAAAACATTATAAAATGGATGCAATGTATTTGACTAGATTTTCGATAAATCAGCCTTGTTTAAAACCAATAGGATGCCGAAATCGTTGCTATGGCAACCACTGTTGGCGTGGAAACCAGTGGAAAAATGAAACTAATCATCATATATCATGATTGTGGTGTAGTATGACAAAAATCGTTAGTTTGCCTTCTGATCGAGTTTTTGTTTTTAAAACTCTCACCCCGACATTAAAAAAGCTACATCGAGCCACCTTTAGTCTTCATTAAATATTGATATGTTCTGAATATCAGTTGTTGTTTTTAATATGACTGAGCTGGGCCTGCCTGCGTAGCTGGCGGTATTGTTCGTGAGAGGTAAAGTTTTGGCGGCGAAGCCGCGAGAGAAAATAATCTCGCCTCCTCCCCATTCTATACTCACGGCTTAGGGCCTCCACAGACTAGGCCAATTGTTATCGATAAACTATTTAGTCACGGTCGATCATAAAAAGTTGTGTGAAGCTAGTTCGATCGGTCTCACAATTTAAAAAGTCAAAAAGTCTCGGGCTCGCAGAGAAAAATACTTAAGGACAATTTAGACGGTACGATTTTGTCGCATGCGACTTTTGTAGCGCGCACTACTCGCGTCATGTAAAAATCGTATACAACTTTCATCTTTTAACATTGTTTGTAACTATGACATGTCGTGGGGTTTTAAAATATGTTTCAAAATCCTACGACATTTTTCGTGTCGCACACGATAATCGTAAGCGAGTTGTAGGTTTTATTTACACGACACAATTCGTGTCGTAAGCATGTCGCAAAATCGTACCGTCTAAATCGGCCTTTAGAAATCCTACTGAGTGTCGCCGTCTCGCAAAGTCCCGAATTTACCATTCGCCACGCCTACTATTTACAGTCAAACTACTGTAACCGGGGCCACCCAAACAAAGTTAACCAATCACAGGGCAGAACGGGAACAATACATTCCAACATTTTTGAATTGAGCCAATCCGATGTCGAGTACAGAACAATGAAATTGCAACTTCTTCGTTCGCGATGAATACAGATGAATGAAATTTTGTGCGGTTCTACGGCGTGGATTTTCGATTTCAACCCTTTTATATTTGACTAGTTTTAGCAGTACGATTTGGAAGGAAAAGATATGCGAGTCAATAAAAGAGAAACTACAAACTGCGTGAAAACTGGGAATGCGACGGTTGTACAGTATGTTTCCTCGAATAAAAGTGCGTGGCGGATTTGAAATAATTTGTTTGCTCTTGACAAATTCAAGTTTTCTCTACGGAGTCAACCACAGTGTTCAACCGGCTGAATAGCTACACTTGTCAGGGTTTTGGCAGTACCATTTGGAAAATAAATACACTTGATGCCAGCAAGGGACTGACTTTATATTACAAACTGCATAAAGTCAGTGCACGCAATCGGGCCAATAGTTTCGGCAAAGTTCGTGACGGATTCAGGTGAAAACAACGAAAGCACGGCTTGTTTACCAGCGTGATGAATTCAGTTTTATACATTGTCGGGGTTTTGTCAGTACAATTTGGATGAAATTAAAATAATAAGTAAAAGAGAAATTCAAAATTGCATAAGAAGAGTGTCGGCTGTATATTTGAAGTTTCCAACTTTCGGCAAAGTGAATCATGTGAATTGTAGCGAGATAGAACTCAACCGCCGGAGTAGAATATTTGCAATTGCCGGCAGAGTTTGAATCACGTTTCGTAACGGCAAATTCTTTCAGTATTACAGTTATTTCTGATCGCATGAGAGAAAGAAGCCAACTCAGTGCTAGCAGATCAGACACAGAGTCGCTTCGATCTTTCCCAGAAAATTCGGGACTTTTCCAGAATACACTGTACTGTCTCAGGTTCACCAAGGTAGTTTCTTGCCTCGTCGCATATGCGCGCACGCGGAGAATATAAGGAAATTAAAGCACCTTGACCTACATTTTGTATATTTTAGCTGTCATGTCACGAATTACTAATTACACCTTCTGCATAAATTGACGCGCACACACACGCACAAAAAAAACACGCCGGTGATGCCTCGAAAGTAAAGTTTACGTTTCAGTTTAGTAGCTTGTTGCCGCTTTTTTCTCTCTTAAAAAAAAACATATCAAAATTCAATGCGGGGTGGAAATGGTATTTTTTGGTGTAATAATAAAATTGATAGATTTATGCGCTCAGTTTTCTGCTCTTACCTTTACCAGCCGAGAAAAAAACAGCTGCTTTCGCAAGCTACCTACATATGAAGTATATGAACGTTGATGAATTTTTAAGTGAGATGCTAAATCGCTGTGGGTTGATGCGTCATTGGTAGTGCGTCGTGTGGTATATCAGTTTTTGCAGATATGTTTCGTCAAACATTTCTTTAAAAAACATTTCTTAAAAAACCCACTCATATAGGGAAAATTAAATATTTTTGACATCGTAACCATCCGAGGTGCTCCATTTACTTCAACAGAGGATAAACATATAGGTTTAATTGATTGAAATATTTTCAAGTAAATAATGCGAAATACACAAAATCGTCCCTAAAAATTCACTGTTGTTTTATTGAAAACCGCCTTACAGATTTTCATGCAATTTCACCTACAGGTGGTCAAACTACCAAAATACTTCAAAATATTATAAAATGGAATATCAATGTTTTTTACTAGATATCGAGAAAATCAACCTCGTTTAAAACCAATAGGATGCCGAAATTGTTGCTATGGCAACCACTGTTGCGTGGAAACCAGTGGAAAATGAAACTATCATCATATATTCATGATTGTGGTGTAGTATGACAAAAATCGTAGTTTGCCTTCTGATCGAATTTGTTTTCAAAAAACTCTCCGCCCAACGCTAAAAAATGGCTACATATCGAGTTTACTTTAAGCTTTAGTTTTCATTCAATATTGTTTTTTAATATGAGGCTGGCTAGCCTGCGTAGCTGGCGGTAATGTTCACGAGAGGTATCCTCCCATTCTACTCACGGCTTAGACGCTCGTAGACGCGCAAAAGTTTTGCCACCGCGCAAACAATCCCGCCAGCTACGCAGGCCATGAGCTGGCACACTGCCCATATCTAACTGTAGCCTGCGAGCAGGCGTTTTCGCCACTATCGCCGCTTGCGCGCGCGTTATTTGTGAGCCTGCTCGCAGGCTAATCTAACTGCTAAAGTCACGATAACAAATAGAAGCATTAAGAAGTTATTATGCCATATTTTTTTATTGTCCGTGTAGACATTTTGATTTCCCTTCTTACCATTTATAATTGAAACCGAATGATTTTTTATTGAAGCTGGCTTCGATAAGCGGTTTATAACTGTGTCATTTTGCAGTTTAAAACCACGGACACTCAGCCTTATTATTTCGTTATATAATTGTGGTTATTTATATATGCGGATGTTCCAATGTATTTAACCATCTGTACGGTTTTTATTCTAATGAAGCAAACTCAGATATATAAAACTCAGTCACGGTATTGAAGACCAAAAAAATGAATTGCTGCATTGACGAACAAAATTATTTGATACTTGATCACAAATTTATCCTAGTCTGAAGGAACATTGAAGTCCAGTCCAACGTAGTGGACGACCTTCTTGCTCCCCATGGCCATGATACAAGACACCTTTGTTCCAGTTTTGCACAAGTGTTATAAAATCCTATCCTACATGTACGGTCTTCAGTTTCAGAAAAATACATGTCTTGCTAAATTTTAGTCGAATTTCACAGGTCTCGCAGTCTCGTTTTATTTGAGCGTTTCTCACGTCTCGCAGTTTCGATATTATCGCCAAGCCATTTCGGAGACTCAATTCGTCTCACAATTTAAAAGTCAAAAAGTCTCGGGCTCGCAGAGAAAAAGACTAGTCTCGCCGTCAATCGAATTATGAACACGACAAAAAGCGTAAGACCAAACTACGCGCCTAAATGACGCTACCAAATAAGGTAAAATACAATCGAATTATGAACATCATAAAGCGTAAGGCCAAACAACGCGCCTAAATGGCGCTACCAAATAAGGTAAAATACAATCGAATTATGAACATCATAAAGCGTAAGGCCAAACAACGCGCCTAAATGGCGCTGCCAAATAAGGTAAACTACAATCGAATTATGAACATCATAAGGCGTAAGGCCAAAACTACGCGCCTAAATGGCGCTGCCAAATAAGGTAAGCTACAATCAAATTTTGAACATCATAAAGCGTACCGCGTAAGGCCAAACTACGCGCCTAAATGGCGCTACCAAATAAGGTAAAATACAATCAAATTATGAACATCATAAAGCGTAAGGCCAAACTACGCGCCTAAATGGCGCTACCAAATAAGGTAAAATACAATCAAATTATGAACATCATAAAGCGTAAGGCCAAACTACGCGCCTAAATGGCGCTACCAAATAAGGCAAAATACAATCGAATTATGAACATCATAAAGCGTAAGGCCTAATGGCGCATAATGGCGCTGCCAAATAAGGTAAACTACAATCAAATTATGAACATCATAAAGCGCAAGGCCAAAACCCGCCTAAATGACGCTACCAAATAATGTAAAATACAATCGAATTATGAACATCATAAAGCGTAAGGCCTAATGGCGCATAATGGCGCTGCCAAATCAGGCAAACTACAATCGAATTATGAACATCATAAAGCGTAAGGCCAAACTACGTGCCTAAATGGCGCTACCAAATTAGGTAAACCAATCAATAATTGCGGCTTTACGTGGCACACACTTATTACACCCTTTGAATTTATCGGTTTCTATTGTAGCGGTGTTTATTCTATAACTTGTAATATGTATTAATTTTCCCGGGCTGTCGAATCTTGGAAAGTAGGAGGGTAGTTTCCTCCCGTACCGTCCCAAAAAGCAAGGACTTACTTTTCGTTTTAACGTTAATTCAAAATGGTAGTCGAGTGGCTGGCGCGCGAAAAATCTGCTCCTGGAGACGCGACGCGTGGCGGCGAGAAAAAATTAGCGACTTCAAACAAGAAGACAAAACCAGAGCGGTTGACCATTCTTCATTTTTTCACGCCATCGCGCTTGGTGTCTGCTCGAGCTAGGTTATTTTCGCGCGCGCTCGCAACTATCCCTGAAAAAAAATAGGACTTGCTCGTAGTCTAAAATGGTGAATGTTTTGAAAACCTTGATTTTTGGGAAAGGCGAGTATTGTTCCTCTTTAATGTATTTTAAGGTCACCGCCCCACGCAAATTTTACCGCCTTTCTTTGTTTTATATTGAGAAATTATCGCACTGATGCTCGGCCATGTTTTCTCACAACTCCATTGAAAACAAAACAATATAATTTAAATAATTTGTCTTGAGTGGATATGGATATAGTGGAGTGGATAATTAACAATTAAATACCCAAGAGACAATTCAAATGATTGTACTATTTCATTCCGTTAAAATAGGTTGACATTTTATTTGTGGACGGTGTTACAATGGTCTCTATCTTGTAAACAAACTCATCAAACTTTTCCCAACCTCTTCGCGCTCCGCCTCGAAATATTTAAAGGGAACGTGAATTGAACAAACACTACAATGTTTGATGCCCACTGGAGTCCAGGAACCAAAGTTATGGAGGTTTAGAGATTTCCTTAGCAACATTTTGTGGTTCCTTGTAGTTTAGGTTTCTCGTTCACGTTTCAAACAATCCAAAAACTCTATGCTCATCTCATTAATCTATCTTTTTTAGTTATGGGGTGTTTTGTGAATTTTTGGGTGAGGAAATAGTTTTTTCTCAAAGGAGTTGTAAAATTTAGGGAAATAAGAAATATTGAGATTTGATGTAGTTTTAAAATTAGAATTTGAAGTTAAAAATTAGTAGATTGACATTGACGACAGTTGATAAGGACATTTATTATACGACATGACGTTTTAGAGTGCGAATACGCACAAAGAGGAGAGCAAATATGAGACCGTATTCAACGGGTCTCAGTCCCCCTGACCGCGCGCTACGGAAAACACTGTTGAAAGCCTATATTTTAGGAAAGATATTATGTCGTATAATAAACAATTTATTCAGCGGAAAGTTGTGTAATACGGCTGGGCATTTTTACTCGTCAGTGTTTATTTTTTCTCGCCTAAAGGCTCGAAAAAATAAAAACTGACTCGTAAAAATACCCAGCCGTATTACACAACTTTCCGCTGAATAACCTCTATGTATTTATCAGAATATACTAGATTTAAACCTAAAATAAATAGCCAACTTGATTCATAAGAAATCAAATCAGAGTCCCTGCAGAGTTCCCACCCATACCGGTCCTCCTGCATGGTGGCTCATGAACACTCTTTGTGTTCATTTACATATATATGTACTTTAGCCTCGTTTTGGTGTTAATCTTGTTTTCTCTTTAGAGCTTTGCAAAATTACAGAATTGACCCAGATTTCTTGAAATTATGCGATACTCGTGAAATGCATGTGGAAAGTTAGCATTATTTCCGAATTATTTTGGTTTCTCACTTTAAACGTCGCTTAATATTTGACCAGTTTCCTTTCTGTTATCATTTATGTTATCTCACTTTATATAATTTACTGTGTAAAACTCGCGCTGTGATTGGTTTAGAACCGTCCTCTATTAGAGTACAGACGGACGAATGACGTCACGTGTGGCGGGAAAACACGCGCGCCCTGCTACAACACAAATCTTCGCATCGCCGTCTCAAAACAGAAAACTTTTCATCAAAATGGAAATATTCCGTAGGAAATTCAATGTAGATCAATTGATACGAATTTTAAATCAGCTGTTCAAGCTTGGCTAGAACTTGGAGGAAAATATGATGGACTTTTGGCTCATTGTGAACAGAATCCGAGAAATTTAGCGGGATTATCGCTCGCCGTGAAGCGACTTGCAACGTGATTTGGACTGGAATAATTCAGATTGTTTTTCCTCATATCAGGTTAGTCTCTAAATATTTGTTTTTCGAGACATTTGCTGAGTTGAGCTGTAGTTTATTTTAAGCCGTTTAGTTTTCACAAAGTTTTATTTGAGTGCATGAAAACACTGTGGCCTAAACTCGATGTTTGTTGACATAATTTTTATCGGCTTATTTAGCGTACATTCAAGTGAAAATCCGAAGCGAATATCTCCAAAATTATAAAACGAATAGATTCTATTTGGCCGTGGGTCTGTACTCTAATAGAGTACAGAAGACGTAAAAACGTGACAAGAACAACAGTGACCCACTCGACTGCGTCTCGTGGGCCACTTTAGTTGTTCTTGTCACGTTTTGACGTCATCTGTACTCTATTAGAGTACAGACGCACGGCCAAATAGAATCTATTTGTTAAGTATATCACATTAACCCTATTCTGCCTGGGGGGGGGGGGGGGGGGGCAGAAAGTGTCCGCGCTGACTTCAAATTTATCGTACTTAAAGAGCATTCAAGCAATCATAGCCAAACTTTATGACTTTTCCTAAACATTATCTGGGAACATTTTGGTGTGCCAATTATTTGATCACGTGGCTTGATGTTTCCATGGCAACCAAGTTTTGACAGGCCGTTTTAGCCAAATTTGGTATTTTCAGTTTAAATGTCCGTTTTCATGAGATTTTCGCTTTTTACGAAGAGTTTCTTCCAAAATCTTTGCAATTTTTGCATCCTTATATTGTTTTCGATTTTTTCAAATCAAATTTGGTAATTTTCTGACATTTCTGAACAATTGAAAAATCCAAGATGGCGGATCCAAGATGGCGGACAGGTTTAAAGTATGACGTTATATCGGCGTGATATGATATCATAATTGATTCGTAATTGTCACTAAAATAAACATGTTTGAACGCTTTATTCACCACATAAGTTTCATTTTCATAGCACAAATACTTTTTGAGATACAGATCGTTTTACTCAAATTTGTTGATTTTTTAGCTTAATTTTCAGTTTTCATAAAATTTTTGCTTTTTACGGTGAAATCCTTCCAAAAACTTTGCCGTTTTAGCATCTTTATATTTTTCTTGATTTTTTTCAAAGCAAATTTGGAGACTTTCTGACATTTCTGAACAATTTAGAAATCCAAGATTTAGGATCCAAGATGGCGGATTTTTTTTAGCGTATGATGTCATTATGGCGTGTATGACGTCATAATTGACACGTGACTGCCACTAAAATAAACATTTTCGGATGCTTTAAACACCATGTAAGTTTCATTTTCATAGCGTCAATACTTTCGAGATACATAGGGGGGGGGGGGGGGGCACTATCTGCCCCCCCCCCCCCCCCCAGGCTCAGGAACGAAAAAAAAGCCCAGGCAGAATAGGGTTAAGTTATTTTAAAAATGCTCTGAAAAAAAATGTTACTTTTCGCAGTTTGTTACTTTAATGAATTTGTTTTACGATGTAATCCCAATCGGAATAATAACAAAATAAATGGGTATCAGTCTACTCGGCCACTTTTGAAATATTTTAACAACTCAGTACAAGGAGTCTGAGTACAAGTCCCCCCAATAAATTGTTTATAACTTTTGAAAGACTCTTGAGCGCAAGTGAAATGTCTGACATTTATAAAATAAACTCCGAGCTCGCACTCGGCTCTCGCTCCACTTGCCGATTTTTTCCGCGCTATATGGTCCTAAGATAATTAAAATTACAATAATTAAAATGACAATTACAATAAGCTTGTAAAAATTCTCAAACATGCAAACTGTCGGCACGGTTTGTATAAAATATGGTTTTATACACGGTGTACGGAGGGGAGCTGAAGGGTTTAGAGAGGAGGGAGAAACGGCTTAAAAAATTAGGAAGGAGGGAGAAAAATGAGTCAAAAGAAATAGGAAAATGGGATATTGAACTGTTTGTTCCTGTCCCATCTGAACGAGAAAGGAGTTCCAAGAGACGTTCTGATCACGCGAGCCTGTGCGCCATCTGCAGAGAAAGTCGTCGTCCGTCATCTAAACACTTCAGCTCTCTCGCTCCCAGAGTCCTCGCTACCCTTGTCCAGCGGCGAAACAGGCAACAAGGTCCTTGTTGCCCGTTCCACCGCTGGACAAGGGTAACGAGGACTCTGGGAACGAGATTGGCCACTGCAGACTGACGCACAGGTTCGCGGCGTCAAGCTCTATGACGGAAATGAAACAAGTAAAAGAAACGGCATGATATGCTTCAAACTTGGGAGCTGGGTTCGCGCGCGCTCAAGATACACAACTATTTTTAAACTTTAATGTCGTGGCGCATTTTATTTAATATTTAATGAATAAAACCTCCGTTCCTATGTCTTTATTTAAACAACAGACCGCAATTTCTATGGGTTTACTGGCACAAAACCCTTCAGTGTTGTGAGAACACTCGAAAAGTTTGTAAATCACGAGCTGTTAGGCGAGTGATTTACAAGCTTTTCTCGTGTTATTATCCCAAGTGGGTTTATTGCGCCGGTAAACCCATAGGAAGTGTGCTCTATTGCTTTTATCAAATAGCTATGGAAAACATCATTGTCAAAGAGAGAAATAAATTTATTTTAATATCGTAATTGATCGCGGTACCAGTCTAATTACCCCTTGGAGGTATCTATTTTAGTCATCAAAGGCATTCTGCACGAATTTGCAATCTCCAACTTAAAAACAAATAAACCGGCCAAAATTTCATTTGCCTCAAGAACAGGTTACAATATGATGAAAGAGCAAAAGAGAAACTCGTATTGTTGTAAGAAATATGAACACAGTTGCAAGGTAAATTATTCACTACGTGTTGATACTAACAAATGTTTAGTTGGGGTCAGTCTGATTTGTTAAGAAACTCCGTTACAGGTCAAAAAGTATCTGAATGATCGAGGTTTGCTATCCTTTATCTGTTTTGAAACTGGTCTGCTTTGAAGCATGGTGCCTACTGTATATAATTATGGTGCCTACTGTATACATGATTATCACTCCTACGGGTCCGGGGAAGCACTTTCTCATATAAGCTATATATAGGTATGATTGGCGCTAAAGAGTATGGTTTTTAATGCGGCCGTTTTTGTCTGATATATAAAGTGTAGATTTTTACAATTTTTGGTCTAAAATAGGGTATATTTTGTGCTCTCTGAGCTGGAGTTGGGTATGGTATCTCTCTTGATAATTAGAAGTTCGTTGTGATTAACATGGCCGATGATATTTTGAATCGCTTATCAGGTCAGAAAAACTGAAGAGTATTGGATAAGGCCGGGTTTCAAGAAACCGGCCGTACACACTCCAAAAATTTCTGGGAGTACCCCGGGCTCCCCCGGGATTAGTTTGAGTTTGCAAGCAAGCAAAGACTAAACCGACCTGCAGCGTTTCAAACATATTGAGATTAATCGAACTACGACGCGGAAAGGAGTTGTGATAGGAAATACTTAGCCTGGCTTAGTAATCTCCTCAAGCTGGAAGCAAGCGGAAGGGTGAATCACAATGGAGTACCACGATAAAACGAGTAGCTGGGTGAAACGAACACCGGGCAGGTGGGAGGGGGAGGGGGGGGGGTAGTACACAACAAAGTTTTATACGGGGAGGCTCCCTCCCGAGGTCCAAACTCTTACCCTTTTATTGACCATTTTTGACAGAAAAGATAACCCTTTTAGATATCTTCCATAGGAAATGGTACCCTTCCTTCCGTTTGAATCGTAATGAAATACTGACCTAAATGACAATTTACCCCTACCCTTTTCTTTACTTCAACTTGTGAAATCTCCATCCTTTCACTTGATATACCTTCAGCCTGAGTAAGGTACCGCGTGATAACTGACACGTGACTGTCAACTAAAATAAACAGTTTTTGGATGCTTTACACACCATGTAAGTTTCATTTTCATAGTGTGAATACGTTTGGAGATACATGGATAACGAAGGGGGCAAAATAGCCCAAGCAGCGAATAGGGTTAACTTTCTTGATGTTTTGGTAAATCCCTCCGAACTAAATTTTTCTATTTTCTTTCAGCTTTTCCTAATTTACCAAAGCAGGATCCAGGAATAATGGAAAACATTGAAGAAGCGCTTGGTAAGTAATATAATTAAACTGTCCGTTAACCATCCGTAGAGGTTGGGGGCCTTTCGACAACTAAATGTGATCAAAAAAGGTCTTTCTTAATAATATTATGCTAATCATTTAACACCAATAAATTAAACATTACTACTTGTTTCCAGAACCCTGCGTCGGTGGTTGGTCGCAGTTTGAAGACAACTGTTACCGGGTGGAGCCAGAAGCCTTGTCTTGGGATGACGCTGAAAAGCGCTGCGACAAACTGGAAGCAGAACTGGTGAAGATCAACAGCAAAGAAGAAAACGAGTTTGTCCTGCAACTCGCGAGAAGATTTGCTGGTGAAAGGAAACAGATTTGGATCGGACTGAAATGGGAGTCACGGGCCTTCTACTGGAGTGATAACTCGATACCAGTCTACACCAACTGGGCTGAAGACGAACCGAATGGAAACGCCAAAGAACCGTGCGGCTCTATGTATATTGCCCAGACAGTCTTACCAAACAAAGCTTCTGGTTATTGGAATGACCTAACTTGTGGCGCGCGGACAGACCAGTATGCCAGTGGCCTTGTCTGCAAGAAGCTGGCGCTGTTCTAGTTGGCAAGCCAACGTGACCAACGATCCGAGAGCCGGTAGTCATATTGGGTGATGGGACTCGTTAATTATTACTGCAAAACACTTGAACATTTTAAAATGTAATCAAGTGAATGTATTTGTAAACTAAGGGGTGTAGAATACCGGCTTTGCAATAAAATGTGGTCATAAACCTCATTGTTTGAACATTTTCTATGGTTTCCCATACCCTCCCCTCCCCCAATTACAATTGGAGAGGCATTTTAGTCTTACAATTGTCAAGTTCATCGAACCGATTCTTGTTCATTTCTGGTCTGCTCTGTTATCTCTCCCGTGGGGCCCTCTGTGAATCCCTACCCAGACTCGCTATTTTCCAGAAACTCCTTATATTAAGAAAAGTGCTATTAAATTCGTCGTACTTTGTTATATATTTCAATTTGTATCAATTCCTATTCTAGACTAAACTATTCATAGCACTGATCAGTTTCCCGATAAATGATTCCCTAGCCTAGACCAAAACTCTCTGATTACCAGTGGCGGATCCAGACCTGTTTATAAGGAGGGGCCCCGAAATATTTAGGTGGAGGGGGGGGGGCACTAATTTCTATACCCTATCCGTTTTCTTCGGTTTCAAGGCAAATTTTCTAACTGACATATAACAAAACCAAACAAGGCAAATTTGATTATTTATATAAAGAAAAGCGAACTTGATAATAGTTAGTTACGTTATTCGATACAATTATTTTATTAGAAGTTCCCAAAAATGACTACTTGCAATTGATACAACAGACTTTCTTGCCGGATTATTGCATTTTTGAATATGCCTATTTTCTAAGTATATAACACTGAAAATGGCGAAAATTCAAAATTCAGATTCCGTTTCTTTCAAAATCAAAGATTTTTTTGCAGTAAGTTAAAAAATGAAATGTTTGTCAACCAAAAGCCGTTTAAACGTTTGGAAATGAAAAGTTTGCCGTGCTGCCAAGTTTGAGCTCCTTCGGATAAAAAAGTAAAATCAACATGCATTCATCCAGGCATTCTGCTGTCCCACACCGGCGTGTTTCTGAGTAAAGTGCCGGAGATAATAACATTATCTGCCTTGTCTCTTTAGTCGGGTGCGGTTGCGCGGGGACTAATGCAGAGGATAAAGCTTTGCCCCCTTCCCATCAAGCCCCCGCGCTCCCTGTTTTCCCGCTCTTTACGGACGGCATGGGCCTTAATCGCAGCCCGCCATGTTGGTAAAAACAATAGCTTTTTATTCCCCAAGGTCCCCCAAGCCTCGCATTCAGACGTTTCACAACGAGTTTACGCGTGGTTTCAGATGCAGAAACGCTTTAAATCCTCTGGGATTAAGATGGCCGCCGCGTAATTAAGGTCCATGCCGTGGCGCCTGGGACAACACAGTAAAGGCCAGGAAAAAATTCTCCCCAGGATCCCGTAAGTAGATTAAGATGCGGCTACCGATAGTGTTATAATCTGTCAAAACTCTTATAGTCATGTTGTCATCACTGGTGTTATGCGGATCCTTTTTCATTTCTGGAGGCAGAATAAATTATAATTTTTGGCGGTGAAATCGCTTCACCTTGGCGGCAAATAGTGAAGTAGTAAGTAGAAATGCTCTCCAAGTCGGAGTTTTCACTAAAGTTACAGGCTGATCTTCTCAGAGATTGATCGACATGTATATAATGTACATTTATATCTGGAAATGGTGAGTTCTGTGGAAATGGTGAGTTGTGGCGATTTCACACTGCCGGCGCCGTCCATGAAGTAAAAGCATTTCACAATACTACTGAATCTTAAAGATGGCAATTTATACTTGTACACGGTAAATGAATTGTTCCGTTATCGAAAGGCCAGTTTTGCTCTGTTGTACAGCGAGCGCTGAAGATTGCATGCGAGTAGGTTGTCCTGTTTCAGTGGCCATGGTTTAGTATAAAATCGCGCGAGCAGTGAAACCGAGATTACTTCAAAGCGGTGAATTTTTGAGATCAGTAAACGCTTGTAAACGTGAACGCATTCGTATTCGTGTTTGCGTGCATATATATATATGCACATCGTCGATCATTCACACGGAGGATCAGCTGAAGGATGCCTGAGGTAAGTCTGTTCCGTGCTTTTTTAAACAAAGTAATGTTTGTAGTGGTTTAGAAGTAAGCTCAATACAACCATTCTATTTTTATCGCTGCAATCCCTTACTGAGAAAGAAAGCGCATTGAATAGAATTGATTTACAATATTTTAAACGCAGTTTTCCCGGTAGAGAAACTACAACTTTCATTGACATATATACTCGGGATATATACAAAATCGAAGAGCGGAATGTTTCGATCGCTGTATACATCTATATGCGTCAGTGCAACAGAGGGATACCAAAAAAAACCTCACTGCCAAAAAATACTAATGCAATCCGGCTTGTTTTTATTCGACCGTTGTTATCTGAAGACAGGATTTAACACTTTCTAAGTTTCAACTCAGTTCTGTCTCTCTTGGGTAGTCAGTCCAATTTGGACTGTTGTTATCTGAAGGCAGAACATTAACGCTTTCTAATCATTATTTGAAGGGTTTTTTAACTCGACAGTTCTGTCTCTCTTGGGTAGTCAGTTCAATTTGGACTGTTGTTATCTGAAGGCAGAACAGTAACATTTTCTAATCATTATTTGAAGGTTTTTTTAAACTCAGTTCTGTCTCTCTTGGGTAGTCAGTTCAATTTGGACTGTTGTTATCTGAAGGCAGAACAGTAACATTTTATAATCATTATTTGAAGGGTTTTTAACTCAGTTCTGTCTCTCTTGGGTAGTCAGTTCAATTTGGACTGTTGTTATCTGAAGGCAGAACAGTAACATTTTCTAATCATTAGTTGAAGGGTTTTTATTTAACTCAGTTCTGTCTCTCTTGGGTAGTCAGTTCAATTTGGACTGTTGTTATCTGAAGGCAGAACAGTAACATTTTCTAATCATTATTTGAAGGGTTTTTTTAACTCAGTTCTGTCTCTCTTGGGTAGTCAGTTCAATTTGGACTGTTGTTATCTGAAGGCAGAACAGTGACATTTTCTAATCATTATTTGAAAGTTTTTTTTAAACTCAGTTCTGTCTCTCTTGGGTAGTCAGTTCAATTTGGACTGTTGTTATCTGAAGGCAGAACAGTAACATTTTCTAATCATTATTTGAAGGTTTTTTTTTAACTCAGTTCTGTCTCTCTTGGGTAGTCAGTCCAATTTGGACTGTTGTTATCTGAAGGCAGAACATTAACGCTTTCTAATCATTATTTGAAGGTTTTTTAACTCGACAGTTCTGTCTCTCTTGGGTAGTCAGTTCAATTTGGACTGTTGTTATCTGAAGGCAGAACAGTAACATTTTCTAATCATTATTTGAAGGTTTTTTTTAAACTCAGTTCTGTCTCTCTTGGGTAGTCAGTTCAATTTGGACTGTTGTTATCTGAAGGCAGAACAGTAACATTTTATAATCATTATTTGAAGGGTTTTTAACTCAGTTCTGTCTCTCTTGGGTAGTCAGTTCAATTTGGACTGTTTGTTATCTGAAGGCAGAACAGTAACATTTTCTAATCATTAGTTGAAGGGTTTTTATTTAACTCAGTTCTGTCTCTCTTGGGTAGTCAGTTCAATTTGGACTGTTGTTATCTGAAGGCAGAACAGTAACATTTTCTAATCATTATTTGAAGGGTTTTTTAACTCAGTTCTGTCTCTCTTGGGTAGTCAGTTCAATTTGGACTGTTGTTATCTGAAGGCAGAACAGTGACATTTTCTAATCATTATTTGAAAGTTTTTTTAAACTCAGTTCTGTCTCTCTTGGGTAGTCAGTTCAATTTGGACTGTTGTTATCTGAAGGCAGAACAGTAACATTTTCTAATCATTATTTGAAGGTTTTTTTTTAACTCAGTTCTGTCTCTCTTGGGTAGTCAGTTCAATTTGGACTGTTGTTATCTGAAGGCAGAACAGTAACATTTTCTAATCATTATTTGAAGGGTTTTTTTTTAACTCAGTTCTGTCTCTCTTGGGTAGTCAGTTCAATTTGGACTGTTGTTATCTGAAGGCAGAACAGTAACATTTTCTATAATTTATTTTATTATTTGTTTTAATTCAGTTCTGTCTCTCTTTTAGGACGAAATTTAGCGCATAGCAAACCTTTAAACGAGAGTGTCGTTCTCAAGATCATACGTGATCAAAATAATACCGACAGCTACGCGAGCGAAAGTGCCGGTCTGGAAAACATGTTATGTCAAAATGTGCCAAAATTAGGGGATAAAGTTTCTCTCTGCATGCGCTTTATATGTCAATAAGTGCAAAAAAGCGTTACCGCCAATGTTGAACGCAACACCTTGATGGTGACTTGGAACAATTAAACCTGTAAACTGTGTTCTTCTGTTACAGTTAATAATAAGCCATGGGTAGATTCAATCTACCCTTAGCCTAATTTGCATAATATTTTTTCGTGGCCTAAGCTCGTCCGTAATAGTAAGAGTGAAGACAGCTGAAACGCTTCGCTTAAAAAATGAGATAAATCCAGGATGGATGTTGCAAATTATGAATGAGCTAAATAATCATTCCATTGTAGCCCCCATTCGCTTTTTTTTTAAAGCAAAAACAGGTATCAATAATGTATTAGGTGATTGGCTTATTAGTTGTTTCCCTCCCGTAGTGCTGCACTGCACATTCTTACCTGACTCGTCCCCAGTCGTCTCTCTTATCTCCTGTTAATATTTAGCGCGGCCGAGGGGAGCGCAAGGGGTGATGGAAGGAGGAAAGGCGGGAGTTTCTCTCCTTCGCTTTCCTCCTTCCCAGCATCCCCCGCGACTTGCGACTCCCAACAAAGGACTTCTCTTCTCGTTAATATTAACAGGAGACAAGAGAGACGACTGGGGACGAGTCAGCATTCTTACTGTGCATAGAGCGGTTTCCATTTGACTGCTGAAAGTAATCGCTGAATAGCGAAGTTTCTAGTTACGTCACCTATTGTTATTAATGTGCCAACCAGAGAACTATTGGCTCTTGAAACAAAGAGTTCTTTTGTTTAATGGTTGGCAAATTTGAATAACAAAACAAATTTGACGTAATGTTGATAAACAGTGAACACTCCTATAGGCCATTTCCGAGTTGCCTTTTGCCTGTTTGTTATGGAAATGAGTTTTACCTGCACGTTTACTGTAACGCAAATCAAACTCGTTTCCATAACAAAGGTTGTGTACCAGGACTTGTTTTGAAACAGAGGCAAAAGGCAACTCGGAAATGGATTATTACTTTGGTTTTACATTACTATGCTCTGTGATTGGTTTAAAAACTCGCGCCACCTTCTCAACCAATCAGATGCACAACCAAAACCAATCGCAACTTGGTCACACGCGTTTTCCCGCGCTTGGCGCTGGCTACTTGTATTTGCTTTGAGTCTCATTGGTTCATTGTGTTGTTTACGTTTGTAGTAATTGGGGTTTTGGTTTCACGACACTCGATTGAAAACCGCTTTAATGTCCGCGTAATTTAGCGCTTGCACATTAAAAACATGCCGGGTTTTTCTTTGTGGCTAAGATTACCAGAAAGGTAAATAATCCTTTATTCGCAAGCAAGCATGGTAACCTATCTTTTCTTCGTATATTTTAATGACCAATTTTCATGATAGAAGAATGAATCAGTGTGAATAATCACTGGAAACGTGAGCTAACTCAGTACCCGTGAAGATATAAGTCGACTCGGTGCTGTGTGAAGATGCGTGCCTTTATCGAGATCGAGGGGATGGAGGGACTTGAAAATGAACTTTCCGTGAATTTTACTCCCGGTCAGTCCCGCCCTTCTTCAGTGGCTCCCGCCTCGTTGTGCTTTTTCTATTGCGTGACTAATTTTCAGTAAATGTTTACGCTCGAGAGCTCTAGCTCTACAAACGCTACCAGACACACATTACCACTTGATTTGGCCAAGGACAAGCTACACGCATGCGTACAGCCTACTACCTGTGCAGTAATGTGTGGAAGCAATCTCGTTCCCAGAGTCCTCGTTACCCTTGTCCAGCGGCGGAGCGGCCAACAAGGACCTCTGGGGGGAAACGATCCGCCATGACAGGATTCTTGGGCTTCCGGCTCTACTGCGCATGTGTTCGACCCCATGTTTCAACAAACGGACGCCAAGATTCTTGGACTTCTGGTCTTACTGCGCAAGTCAGGCGGATCACTATCCCAGAGGTCCTTGTTGGCCGCTCCACCGCTGGACAAGGGTAACGAGGACTCTGGGAATGAGATTGGTGTGGAAGCAGCTCTCTGAGCTCGCCTCTGCATTGACTTGACTATCAGTATGCCATGCTGATGAGCCCAGTAACAAGGGCGAAACAGCTGTCCATGGCTGCCCAAGGATATGCCCCGGCAATAGGCTGTGCGCATGCGTGTAGCTTGGCTTTGACCAAACCAAGCAGTTGTGTGTGTCTGGTATTGTTTGCAGAGCTTTTCAGCGATTTACTAGTTTTCCTATTTCTCCCGGTTCCCGCCACCTTGGGAACCTGCTCTCTTTTCCCGCCTCCTGCCCCCTTTACTCCCCGGGTTCCCATTCCCCCTCCCCCGGCTTTATCATGAAACATCCAGTCATATCTGCATTTTTAGCCTATTGTATAATTTTTACTTTTTTGATACTGTAGAAATGTTATAAGATCATCTAGTTTTTATGTCCTTAGCATGAACATGTTGCTTTAGGTTTGCATGTTATTAAAAGGTGCAGTGAAACAGTGTCCTCTCGTCCCAATCCTTATTTACGCGCTCGGATATTTTTTAAATCCAGCTATGGCGGCAAGCCGAAGTTGGAAAGTAGAGTTAAAAGAATCGGACTTCCCGTGAGAATTTTGACTTGATATTTGGCACATTTACTATTTGGTGGTTAAAGTTTCGAAATCCGAAGAGAACAGGAGAAGTGTATTTTTGATCGTAGTAGCACTTTAAAAGGTGCAGTGAAACACTTATCAAAGAAACTCTTAAACTGCAGGTTAATATATTCCATTTATTTCTAGTCAGTTGTCCTGCACAATATCAGATATTTTCTGTCCTTTTTATCATTACTCCCATTTAATGGAAGTTAAATAATCACAGTACATTGTTACGGGAACATCCAAATAAATTAGCTTCTGCAGGCTTGGAACACACTGAGAAGGTCACTACCATGTCATCACTTGTTACCTTCAAATTTGGCCAGTTCAGCAGCCTTTATTATTGGTTGGAGCAGTGGAGATGCAATGTCTATAATAAATATTAAAACAAAACAAGTTAATGAAAAATAACATGATCAAGTAGCAACAATACCATGCCACGCCCACAAAGTATCAATAACAGTTATTACAGACGGTCAGCGGTTTGACATGCAAACGAGGCGAAAGGGTCAATCTGGTATTGTTAGCGGTTTGACATGCAAACGAGGCGAAAGGGTCAGTCTGGCATTGTATTGGCCCATTAGCCTCATTTGTAGGCTCGTTTACCAGCCACTGTTCGGGAAAATGAGCCAGAACGAAGACCGGACTCGAGAGGGCGGTAGAAATCTAGCCTAACTCGTTTGCATACGTTTTAAAAACAAAAGAATATTTGACTGCGGGCTCAACTGTAATAACAGCTATTATATAACTATTTATCTCATGCCATGAATACAGCCAATCAGAAAGCTGAAAATCCCTTGCATATTATCTTGACAGTATCCTACCCATAAGGGTTTTATTCAACTGAATTGTACATGTAGTTCATCAGTGTTTGTCATGACTTTTTCAAAAAAGAAAAAAAAGCCCATCCCCAAAAATCCTGTAAAAAAAATAAGCCCAGGGCTTTAATATTTTACAGTTTAAATTATTCTGGCCACTTAGGGTCTGTTTCTTCAGTCTGTGATAATCCCTGGGGGCTGGGGAACTCCCACATAAAAGTGACGGGGTGATTTTTTAGGGATTAAAAGTTGTGGCTTAGTACTGCGTAGGGTCCTTAAGCCACCATCCGAGTACGGTAATCCTGGTATATATCTTTTAGGGTTATCGTATTGAAAGCTAGAAAAAAAAATTGATAGGAATTACACGTTGATACTTCTTAGAAGTGAAAATGAATTAGAGCCATGCCCACAAATTGAGACTGACTGCTACCTTTAGGGGTTCCTACCAAAATTTCCAATGATCACCCCATCATGGGATGATAGCACGACTGAGTGGAGTCAGCAAAACTAGTACAGTCAACTCTCTCCTAGTGACCACTTCTCGTAAGTGACCACCTCCCGTAAGCGACTACATGTACTTTGTAAATAACCATTTTGTTTTTCAGTCGAATACTGTTTCAAAAACTCTCTCGTAAGTGACCACTGCTCAAATTTCTTAAGCAACTGTGATCAACTTTTAGGCCAGAAATTTGATGTATTTTTGTTTTCTGTTTCCGGTACAACAACCAAACAAAAGGATTGTTAGAAAATCATTACTCAGATGTCACAACAGTTCAGTTTTCTTTTTCATTCAGTGGCTCACGCTTCAGACTACGTTGCTCAGCAATCTCAGGAACCCATGATAACGTCGTATGAATGACTTGACTGTGATGCTTGAGAAATTCTTGTTCTCCATGCGTTTGACAAACAGAGCGTGTTGCAAAAATTAGAATAAATTAGTTTTCATGAGAGTAACATTGTCTATTTGCCTGATTTTAGCTGATAAAGCAATGACTCATTATATTAATTAGTTAATTGATTCAGTTTTGGGCTTATTTTGTTGATTTTTCCCGTAAGCGACCACTTTTTTGTGCACCAAGGGTTTTCGCTTATGAGAGAGTTGAATGTATGTACATCTATACATTGAACAGGGAAAATAATACTTAATAGGATGGATTCATTTGCAACATACACGTATACTTACAGGTCACATTTCTGATGCGTACTGGGTTTCAAATAAATGCGTCGATAGCCCCAAATCAAATCCATGGGTCCACATGGTCGCCAGGGTCTTTGTCATTTGAATCCTCTCAGGAATGGTTACAAACTAGCAATACCGAAGTGGAATGTGAAAAACTCCTTCAAATATTTGGAAGATTGTGAAATTTTTACATGGGTGAATGACTAGCGCGCATATATATAATCATGTAAATTTCCATGCTGTATAAAGTTCACTAAAAATTGTTGTAAAAATTCGAGAGCCTACATGTACATGTATTCTTTTGCGTCCCATAATTCCTGGTAATGCATATAGGGTATGTAATTAATCAATGGCGTATTGATTAATCGCATTCAATGTCATGGTTTCATATATGCCCAGAATACGTCAGCGAACTCGCCAAAGTGGTTCGAAATTAACATCGCATTCCAAATAATATTTTTTTATGCGTAGTATGTTTTGGATTCACTAACCAATTGTCATTTTTTTCTGATCTTTCGATCATGGAACCAAAAATGGCAGGATTTCCGCACAGTCCACACCTCAGCACAAAATCGGATTATTTTGTCTAGGAGAACAATATAGCCCAACAATTGGGACGAAGGAACAAAGAAACAATAATTATGGGAGCAAGATGTTTGTGACAGCCACGATGCATTAGCTCGCTGGAATATAGAACTGCACGAGGTCCAAATTCACTGCTTTGAATAGCGACTAATTGCTTTTCCATTGATTAATCGCATACCCTATATGCATAACCAGGAATGCGACGGAAATAATAGGTTGTCTCGCTTTCCGCTATACGCGTATGCTGCAAATGAATCCGCCCTTAATAAATACTTAACTCATTGCCGACTGCCCAAAAACAGTGAAATATGATGCTATTATTTGTTTATTTATTTTCTCAACAGCCATTTACAATTGTGTAGAAAGCTATATCTCCTTTGAAAGGGTAGTAAATAAGCTTTCAGGAAAAATATTTTTTTCCTAAAAAAACCCATAATATTTTGACTTAGTTTGCATAATTAGCACAAATTAGCATAAACTGGCCACAAAATTTAGACAAAGAAGCAACTTATTTCAAAATGATGACTGGTTATAAGGAAAAGTTAAAAGCAAAAATGTTCCTTGTTATATTGGCAACATATCCTGCAAATTTGGCTAAAAAAGGATCAGTATAGAATTTATTAGAATTTTTTTAGTTATACTCTTACAATAACATAAAAAATGACTAAAAACAGTGAAAATTGACCACATTGTTTCTTTATTTATTTTCTCAACAGCTATTTACAATTATGTAGAAAGCTATATCTCCTTTGAAAGGGTAGTAAATAAGCTTTCAGGAAAAATATTTTTTCCCTTGAGAAACCCATAATATTTTGACTTAGTTTGCATAATTATCACAAATTAGCATAAACTGGCCACAAAATTTGGACAAAGAAGCAACTTATTTCAAAATGATGACTGGTTATAAGGAAAAGTTACAGCAAACATGTTCCTTGTTATATTGGCAACATATCCTGCAAATCTGGCTGAAAACAAATAAGTATAGAATATATTAGAATTTTTTTAGTTATACTCTTATAAAAACATAAAAAATGAATAAAAAAGTGAAAATTGACTATGTTGTTCTTTATTTATTTTCTCAACAGCTATTTACAATTGTGTGGAAAGCTATATCTCTTTTGAAAGGATAGTAAATAAGCTTTCAGGAAAAATATTTTTTCCCCAAATTAACCCATAATATTTTGACTTAGTTTGCATAATTAGCACAAATTAGCATAAACTGGCCACAAAATTTGGACAAAGAAGCAACTTATTTCAAAATGATGACTGGTTATAAGGAAAAGTTACAGCAAACATGTTCCTTGTTATATTGGCAACATATCCTGCAAATCTGGCTGAAAACAAATAAGTATAGAATATATTAGAATTGTTTTAGTTATACTCTTATAAAAACATAAAAATGAATAAAAAAGTGAAAATTGACTATGTTGTTCTTTATTTATTTTCTCAACAGCTATTTACAATTGTGTGGAAAGCTATATCTCTTTTGAAAGGATAGTAAATAAGCTTTCAGGAAAAATATTTTTTCCCCAAATTAACCCATAATATTTTGACTTAGTTTGCATAATTAGCACAAATTAGCATAAACTGGCCACAAAATTTGGTGTAAAATGAAAAACTTGCCCGCCTCCACCCCTGCCGTCTCTTGGCAGGCTCAAACTGTCACACACAAAGAAAAAGAATAAATATGGAATGTATAACCTTATAACAAACATAAAAAACTAATAAACATATTTTGGTGCAAAATGAAAAAATGGCCCGCCTCCACCCCTGCCGTCTCTTGGCAGGCTCAAACTTAACACAACAGGTATAACAAGGAATTTAGAACAAGGATATAAAGGGGATCAACGGTTATGATACTCCCTGCTGTGGAATTCCTGAAAGCAGTTTTTGTCCTTGGTGATATGCATGTGCTTCCCCTGACACTGTGGAGCACTGCAATAAGACATACACTTCTGCTGGCCCCTTCCCTGCCGGTAGCATACCACACAGTTTCTCTTCAAATCACAGAAAACTGGGATGTGTACTGCATCAAACTCTCCTGGAGGTGGAGGTGGTCTGACAGTAGAATACACAGGTGGGACATCATACTCGGGAAAATTGCAAATTTGCCTTACAATCTCCTCCCTGAAGTTAACCAGTGTATACCCTGATGGCCTGCGGAGTGCTTCATTACCTGGAAACTTGTCCTGCTGTTTTCTGAAAAGGATAAAAGCATCCACAACAGCAATATCAATGAGGTGGAAAAACAATGTCTTCCACCATCTCATACACTTACGCAACACATTGTTAGTGCCTAGAATTTGATCGGACCGGTCAACTCCATTCATGTACTGGTTGTACGTCGCAACGGTTTCGGGCTGCGATACCACCTTCGTATTCCACACACCAGCAGTCTTGGTTTTACGCCTCACCTGGACACGATCATTAGCATTACCAATAGTTGTTAACATGGAAACTACTTTGTTATCTATCCACTGTAATGCTAGGCAGGGTGCAACCCTGTCCCAACGCATACTTCCCCTTTCTAATCCCTTGGCCCATTGCTTCCCATTTTTCAGATTTGCTGGGAATCCTCTCCTGCTCTCTGATACGGTGCCTGTAGCAGGAACTCCCTGATCAAATAAATGTTTCAGAAGGTCAACAGAAGTGTAAAAATTATCAACAAATAAGCGGTAACCCTGATTGAGAAAAGGTTGCATTAGTTTCATGACAACGTCATACCCAAGCCCATGTACACTGACATCTCTCCCTGCTGCTTTGCCAATGTAGACATTGAAGTCAATGGTATAGCCATTAGAACTATCTGCCAACACCCAGAGCTTGATGCCCCATTTGGTGGGCTTGTCCTTGATGTACTGGCGGATACCAGACCTGTGTCTAGATTTCACCATACGTTCATCAATGGCCAGATTTTGTTCGGGCTGATACAAACTAAGACACCTAGATTTAAAATCATCAATGAAAGACTCTACTTTACGTAATTTATCACCAGGAGCTTCAGTCGCTGGATCAACAATATGTATGAAGGCCATGAGGGCTTTGTATCTGTCTCTGGACATTATGCCTCGAGACCAAAGACCATGGTAGAGGGTCTTGGTGCTCCAATAGTTGTCAACTGTGGAACAAACCTTGACAAGACCAAAATAAATTAGTAAAGCAATCAACTTGTTGATCTCCTCTGGTGTCGTCTCTTCCCAGCTTCCATCTGGTTTGGCATAATAACTATGGGTACCTTCAGTAATGTGTTCCTGTGCATAACTATTAGTATGATTACATATGTTATTTATCATATCAGCAGTAAAATAAAGGTGAAAAAACTCAACTGCCGTGGTCATGTTGTTCCTGAGGAGAGGTCGGTCAAAGTGGATTCCAGTTGGGCGGGCAGGTGTAAATGGAGGGAGGAGATTTCCAACATCTCGGTCATCATAGCTCTTTCCTACCACTGCAGCAGCTGGGCCAGCAGGTCTCGCTACACGTCTCGCTGCTCCACGACCACGAACAGCAGGTCTACCACCACCACGAGCACCACGGGGAGCACCACGGGGAGCACCACGGGGAGCACCTCTGGGTCTACCAGGATGAACAACAAAACCACGGCGAACAGCAGCACCATAAAATGCAACCGGGGCATGCGGAACAACAGGAACAGCTGGAGCCACAGGACCAGGTGGAATGACGGGAACAGCGGCAACCACTGGAACAGCAGGAATCACTGCGGGAACCATAGGAACATCATCTCCACTGTCATTGTCACTTACCTCTTCTTCTTCACTACAAGGAAAACATCATTGCACTCTTTTATACTGTATTTGCTACATTCATATCACAATGAGGTCATGCAAAACTTATCAATAAATTATTTGATATATGGTCGCAATATAAGTGATTTCCAGTTGTAAACAAACATGTGTAAAATAAATTACATAATTTTTACAAATACTATGAAAGCAAAATCACATTTTTTATGTATAAAAACTTACAAGTTATAATACCAAAGCTCAAAAGTATATACAAAACATAATACATGAAATATAACTTCATTTGTAGAGCATCTGAGTCATTCCGTAGTAAATCAATGTGAAGGAATGACATCGGAGACGCCGCACCAAATTTGGTAAAAAATATGCCCCAAACATTCAACTCGATATTTTTCTCTGTCATTCCATACGATCGTTTTCTCCAGATAGATCTATCTCCCTATACTCAAATATGAATCCTAACATCTATTCGAAGCGATAAGCAAGGTTTTCGAATGTAAAAAGCAAGTCTAAATATAATTTCATTGCATTTCCAGACCACGCGCTTGCTTGCGAAACATGACGCGCTGTATGTTTACTCAAGGCTTACCTGGACTCTTCGCTCGGATTTTCTAGCTGGCGATCCAGTTCACTCTCCTCACTGCTAGACATCCCTTCTGGATCACTTTCCTCGTCAAGTCTCGCCAAAACTTCATTGACATCACTTGTAGTAGCGGCTCTCGAACGCTTAGCAAAAGACGCCATCGCGAAAGTCAAAATTGGCTTTTCTGAAAATCTCTTCATGTAGGACCTATTAGGGTATACCCCTTCAAACTTGCTGGGGGAATGGGCCAGACTATGGTCACGCAATCTTCAAAATTTCACAGAAATCGGGTAAAACGCAATTTTTTGTCAAATTTTCTCGCCATCGTAACTGGAGTTACGATATCCTGGTGAGCCGGTGACAAAGAGTTAAAGGGAGGGTTTCATGGCTCGACGCATGTCCATAAATCAAAATACTTTGTTCACCTGTGTACGCTTTATGGCACAAGTCTATTTAATTGCATTGTTTATGAACCAATCGGAAACAAGGAGTTAACTCGGGTGCAAAATTTGCTTGTGAAAATTTCACGATTAAAGCATTTTACAGCTATTTGCATAATTGTCGCATGCAAATACTCTAAAATCATCTACTGTGGAATAAATCCTACAGGTCAACACTAAATTCCACGGTCGACTGCATCGGTGTAATCCACTGAAATCTTCTGTGAATTTTGGTCATCCATTGTTCTGCTATGACTTATTATAATATGTGATTACTGAAGCACATGTGAGTGGGGTTTTTAAAGCGATAACATTGATAAGAAAGCAAAAAAAAGTATATTTTGATTTATGGACATGCGCCGAACCGTGAAACCCTCCCTTTAACTTAGCTTAAATTTATATGTAATAATATTAACTTACATGAGTCACAACCATAGCACCACACGCTCATGTCACTGAAGCTCAAAACCACCACGTGTCCTGATTGGGAATTGTGCTCCACCATGTGACTATTGACATAACGACTGCAGTAAACAGATGAACACACTAGGCACAGCCAGTTCTCGCCAATATTATCGCATGATCCACAAGGCTTAGACAAGTCAACATGAAGTGTAGATACGCTTCTTAATGACTGGTGGAATGAAAACAATGCTAAATTATTTACTTGTAAATCATCAAATGTAGGGCGTGGCTCAAGAGGGCTGTATGTGAATATTTTGTTGATTTCTTACTCTTGCCCAGAATCGCTGAATATTTTGGTAAAGTCTTGTTCATGCGTCTAACAATGCTGCAATGCTACAAGTAGGCTATTGAAACTTATGCTCAAGATCATGCTGAAGGGTGCCCTCAGTCCCCCCCCCCCCCCCCCCCCCCCCCTTATAAATATTTTAGAAATCACATTTTATGGGAATTATTTGACAATGCTAACTGTGAACTGTACATTGTATTTCATGCCATGGTTTTCACCCATTTATTGATTTCAAATTCGTGAGGAAAAAAATGAAGGGTCAAGTAAAAAACTATGCTAAGTGAGCAAAGCGCGTTTGCTCACCTAGCATAGTTTTCCACTTGACCCTTCAAATGTGAACTGCATGGGGGCATGGTGTGTTTCATGAGCCTTATCTATACAGTGGAGCCCCATTAATCAGACCACCAACGGGCCACCAACATCCAGTCATATTAAGGACGGTGCCTCCTTTTGTTACTGCGCATACGTTCTGCGCATAATTTCTCGCGTCATTAGCGCGCGCTCAAGCGCGCGCATACAGAACATTGCGGAATCTCTTTCAGGCTAAGCTCGGCAGGGAAATATATGGTCGTTTTCTTCATATAACTTACAAAAACGCGTGGTGACCCCTACTTTTTATGTTATAAAATGGAAGCGGTAAGCCTATTAAAGGGACACTGTCCTGATTTTAGCATGATTTTGGGAAGCTCAGAAACATATCTAGATCATAGGAAGTTGAACAATAATGGTTTGATTCTGTAGAATAGCACTCGATAAATGACAGGAACCCATTAGGAAGTGAGGATGACAAACGACAGCGAGGATGGAAATGGATTGCAATATGGTCACGTGACTGATGACGTCACACTTACAAAGTTGCCAAAAACGTGTTCTTCACATAAACATCTATCAACATGTAGATTTTGGTTGCTATGCACCTTACGCTTTATGAGATATCGCAGAACCAAATTTTCACAAATTTTTTGCTCTCGTGTATAGCCCCCTTAAATTTAAAATGCCAGATGTCAACTGGCCATTTCAAAATGCCCCACATCAATGTCTTGCTGATTACGTTGATTGCTTTTCAATTGATAGAGGCCTGTTCTCACAGTAAACAAAAACTTATTTTCGGGGGCGTGGTCACGTGACTAATGACATCATCACACCAAGTTTGATATGAGAGTTATTTTATGATAAGTGTCATTACCTTATAGAGTTTCATCCCTCTGGGCCTCAAATTGACAAAGTTATTTGGCATTGAAAAAATCCAGTTGCAAAGGATTCTGGGAAGGTTCTTATCATTATTATATATTACTTTTATAATTATTATGAGCCCGGGGGTGGGGCATTTGCCTTCTTTTATGGCCCGACCGTGGGGAATTTGAACGGCTTGCTTGAACCCACCATGGGGAATTTGACCAAAATTGATCAAAAATGTCAACTGCCCGGGGGTTAACCCGGGGAGGGTGGGGGGATGGGCACTGTTGGAATTGACTGACGCATTTAAACAGTAAACAATGACATCTGAGACGAACTCATTCACTTTTCAACAACACTTTTTATAACAGTACTGTACAAAAAGAGCCGATTCAATTCGATTTCAAGCGTTTATAAAAGCCCGGGTCACCGAGGATGATGGCAGTCGACAGTTCAATGCAAACTTTCGCTTTCGTCTCTCTTTTCGCTTTCGTCTCTCTCTCCCTCTCACTCCCATCAATTTTAATAAATCTGCTCAAATTTTTCCTGAGAGCCGTCGACGACTATCGCTCTCGTTTGGCCCGAGATGATGATAGTCGATGAGAGTATGTTGAAGGAAACTATCATGAGAGACAACTCCCAACTATCATGGCATGAGAGACAACTCCCATCACAGTTGCAGAGCTCGATGCCAACAGTCCCAAACCTACAGTAAAGCTTAATTTTATATTTGTGGTATACTTTTGTGGGGATTGTACGTTCAGCTTTTTACGATACCTGGACATGAGGGCAGTCCTTCTTGGGTTCAACAGCAAATCCTGTAGATTCCGCGGGAACAGAGCCTCCTGTAGCCATCTTGTGACAGTAGTTTCCAAGCGAGCAGGTCGTTGGGAGACTGGGCGGTCAGAAGCCGAAACACCGGAACTTTTACTTCGTTCGATCAAAAAGAAAACTTTTGGAGAATTGCGTTTTCTAAACAACAAAAATAGTTCATGGAAGCTTCCATCTGTTATGTGGTTTATTACGGCAATATTTTAAAATTAAAGGACTTGATTATTTTATAAATTTTGATTTCGTGCAAAGAGACACAAAGCGAATCTTACCGATGCTATTTACTGCTGACCAGGTATACGCGGGCTAATCAGCAACCTCGTCCCCAGGGCCATCTCCGCTTTCAAGATGGCGGGTGGGCGCGAAGTTGAGACGAGGTTGGCATCAACAAATCTTCGAGCGAGAGTTTCTACAGGAATGAAGATTTTAACGTGGAATATAAACGGAATTCGTGCTGCTAGACGTGACAGATCGTTGAAAGATATTTTGGATTCCCTCAAAGCAGATGTTATTTGCTTGCAAGAGACGAAAGTCACTCGTGAGTATAGAAAATAATTTAATGTGCTGTTTGATTTTCGCTCCTTATGCACTGGTGGATATATAACGTTATCCACCGGATAAATCACTATCCAGTGGATAGCGTAGTTTGTTTTGTTACCACTTATCTACTGGATAGTGATTTATCCGGTGGATAGCGTTATCCACCCTTCGAACAACCAGGCCCAGTTGTATTAAACCCCGACCCCCCCCCCCCCCCCCCTCAACCCCCGGGGAAATACGGGGAAATACAAATGCACCATTTGTACATTTACATATTTCTCCTGGGTGGGGGCATATTGAACGAATAATCAGCGTATTTCTCTCACTATTTCCCCGTAAAATCCCCACTCCCATGCACTATCCACGGGCTACAACTTAACTGACTTGTGCATTCGGAGTCCTTATGAGCTTTTGTGTAAAAGTGCAGTAAAGTTTTGTTAAAATCCTAAACTTAACTTAAGCTTATAATATTATTTATATCAAAGCATGTGCTTTTCCAAAACAAGGCCATTACTTAAGCGCGAGCTCTGCTTGAATTCTCGGTTATTTGTCGATAGTGTGAGAACAACATAAAACAGACAACTGTGTTGGATAAATCTGGCCACGGTTGTGGCAGGTTTAATAAAATCAAAGCTAACAGAATCACAACACAGCGATATATGTAAACAGATTAACCTATTGAATAAAAATGGGGCGACAAAAATACGCCATAAAATAGACTACTAAGTAATATATGTGACCCTCCATAGGAAAAGGGGGCTTATCGCATCAGCGTTTCAAGGCGTTTATATTTGAAACGCATTTGAAACCCGTTTGAAATAATTTGAAACCCGTTTGAAACACATTTCAAACAGTGTTAGAAACGTTTACTTTTTCAGCGTTTGAAACGTGGAGAAACGCATTTGAAATGCCCATCTGTCAACAACTTACATTATTATTACCACTGAAGCATAATTATTATTCGACAACACAACAAATGCTAGACTGAAGATGGTAAACGGTAACTTCAGGTGTCGTTAATGAAATTTAAAAAAGCTAGATAAATCACGGTGGTCACACTTTTTACTTTTGATTTTAAAAGTTCAGTAATATTCCATCGTTAGGTCGATCAATAAATGAAATGAATTTTAACAATAAGAAAGTTTTTATAGAGTGCATAGCATTATTCTTAAAATTTACGGAAATGTCAACAAATGCGATGCGTGAACAAGCTATGATATTATTTGTCAACTCCTATAAATATAATTTACCTTTCCTTTCGAGTATGAATTCAAGATCGTCCGACATTCCAATACATGAATTAGTTTTCTTGGAGCGTCGTCTCCGTTGATTTAAGCTTCATCTGAGTCGCAACTATCGAAAACCTTCCACTCGGTTTTCGTACAATATTTGTACAAAGTAAATCAAGTTCCGTATGCGAAGCCGGTCACTTCGCGAACAAGTTAAGGCGCCCACACTGAAGTCAACTCGCCTACATCATGTACCTAGTAATTAATTTGTTTAATAAGAGAACAGCGCGTAAAAGTGTTCTAAAGACACTGGAATAATCCCGGGGAATAATCCTCGTTCTAAAAGCATGTTTATACGCGAAAGATATCAAGAAAGATAACAGGAATATTCAGGTGTATTTCTCATTCTAAAAATGTGTAGGCGAGCACGTACATAGTATAAACATCATTACATGTGTGTAAATTGACGATCTTGCAACTTTTTTCAAACACTTCGCAATGGATTGAGCGTGCACCTAAAACAGAAAGGCTCGGACAAGGCTTGACATGACAGCAGACAAGACTTCTAACCGCAGATCGAGCATAACACACGCAACACTGACGTTTGTCACGGAGGCCCAGTTCTATGCCTCGATTCCAAGTGAAACCAACACAGTATTACTCCTCGTTTTCTTTCCTGAATGTTACAACAATTTACCTCAATGTATTAACTCCTCTGTAACATACTTGTAACTCTCGCGAGTCGAATATCGGGGTTCGAAAAGCTTGAAGACGTCAGTGTTATCTTTAGTTTAATCAGTCCGCCGATCATCTGTTTACAAAAGCGGGACATGTTTTGTATCTTGAATGAAGGAAATGGCGGTCGATTTTTACATACGTTTGTAGTACTGTTTCACTTTTTCAGTTAATGCACTCTATGGATTTTTGTGTGTGTTAATTCTACTAGCTGTTAGCAGTTTTTTTATTGCGTGCATGCATGTATCCAGCATGATCCAGAGTACAGATAATAATCTACGGAATGTAAAGGCTACGACCGCTTACACCTAAGCCAAGGGAGTGAATGGCAAAATAATGTCAAGAAAGTGAAGCAAATGTGCTGAATTTCGGCCCATGAAAACGAAAAATGCTTCATCTGCATCTGTCCGCACAAAAGCAGTCCTTGCGTGGTTTTATCACACGTGATAATTAATTTTATATATCTTGTTTCGATCACGCTTGAATCGGTTCTGCAAAACTTTTTCTCTTCATTCGTCTGAAAGTTTGTGCGCGAGCTTCCCTACAAAAAAGACCCCAGTTGTCCGGCTCTGTTATAAATTTAGCCGGCGTTTGGCGGTTAACCTCTGTAATGGAAATAATTATGCACATCTTAATTAATTATTTTTGTGTTTCAAACGCAATGAAACGCGTTTCTTCTGTTTGAAACGCCTTCAGTTTGAAACCGTTTGAAACACATTTGAAATGCATTTGAAATGCATTTCAAACGCTGCGTTTAAATGCGTTTGTAAAAAATCACCTTAAGCCCCCTTTTCCTATGGAGGGTCACATATCATGAATGAAAAATAATAATACAGTAAAAATAATAATAATAACCCGTTGGTAGGTGAGAGGGGAGGAGGCGGGAAGGATTTAACTCGCGATTTGTCTGATCTGATGGCGAGGGAAAGAAGGAAGAATAGCACGGGTAATGAACCCTATATACTAGCTTAACACCGCCCTCTAACCTCATTGGCTAGATTTACAGAACCTGGTACAACCTGACCCAACGGATTATCACATGAGCACCATGCCTTGACATAAATTACATTATGTCTGGCCATAATGTCTGGTTTTATATCAAGGCATGTGCTTTTCCAAAACAAGGCCATTACTTACTGTAAGCACGAGCTCTGCTTGAATTCTCGGTTATTTGTCGATAGTGTGAGAACAACATAAAACAGACAACTGTGTTGGATAAATCTGGCCACGGTTGTAGCAGGTTTGATAAAATCAAAGCTAACAGAATCACAACACAGCGATATATGTAAACAGATTAACCTATTGAATAAAAATGGGGCGACAAAAATACGCCACAAGCCACACAACTGTGGCTGAAGCCCCACAAGAAAAGCAAAGCTCGCGTTTAAACTGGCAGGCATAAACGATTCGTGTAACTATCACACTACGAAGAAAATTAAAGGAAAATAAAATGACGACAATGAAACCGCAGCCCTTGTCTGAACAGTTGCATTGAGCGTCCGGAAACTAAAGTTACACATCCCGATAAATGGGTGACAAGAGATTATGAACATGGCCTGTATTGACAGCAACATAGCAGCACCTGTCTGACCTATATTGCTATACAACATAACTTTTGGTGTCCGTCAAGTAGCAGCCCAATGACCTACTCAACAGGCACAACAGCAAATTAAGATTTGTAATTAACAGCTAAAAATGCCTGTAGTTAAAAAAGGTGCTGAAACCCGCAAAGTAGCAGCCCAACTGCCTGACCTACTTAGCAGGCTCAACACATATGTCAATTGGCGTGAAGAACTTCTGACCTTAAATAAACTTGAAATGCGTCGGATTTCCACCGACCAAGAGCACGGATTTGCGCATCAGAATAACCCTGATCGGCAGCCAAACACTTTACTAACTTCGTCGCATCCCCGACAGATGCATATTTGACTGTAGAGCAATAATCAGGAATAAAGTCATTAACGGAAGATCCTTTGGGATAAGATAAATGGTGTATTAATCGAAACTCTGATGGATCTTTTTTGGGAACAATACCCTATGGGGAGCAACGGAAATTGGGAAAGGGCGGAGTTGTGAAAGGGCCAATAATTCTTCCCGCATCGCATGCATTCCTTGCGTAAATTAGCACTAGTTATGTCTGGTTGATCCACAGCACTTTTAAGATTAGGAGATTCAAACGCGAACCGCTCACCAACAAAATGAATGCGAAAACCGTAACGAAAACCATCAACAAGAAATTGTGTTAAAATTAGGTCATATCCATGAAGTAAAAATTCAAGCCGATCCACTCTTACTGGCGTGACTGGCTTCTGTGCAGAACCCAAGACTTGAGTACCGTCTCGCCTGCCTTTAAAACCGGGCGCGAAGCGGGTTTTGGTAGACAGAGCTGAGCATTTCCCTCCCGGGTGTTTTCCACGACATTTAAAACACAAGTGTTCAAATTGGCAACCCGAGCAGTGTTTTCCGGCTTGAAAGGCCCAGCACGTCCCTTTAGGGAAGAATTGGGAATGAAAAAGCGGTTTGTTGGTGGGCGGTTGCGGTTGTGTTTTGCGAAAAGTATTTGACGCCCGTAACCATAATTCCCAATGAATTTGATCCCAAGGAAACTGATCTGGCGCCGATTGCCTGAGGTAGCGAAATTGTTCATCGTACCAAAGCCAATCGGCCGCCTTTAAAGCCAGATCCCGAACCACGTCGCAGTATTTCATCAATTGTGGTGTTTGATTGGTAAATCTCTCCGCATAAACAGAAACGAAAGTGGTAAATGCAGAGACCCACTGGGAAATATTGTGAATTCGCTTGGAAACGTGACACGGCTCAAGCGTTAGTTGGGGTTTGTTCGATGATCCGACTGATGGTGACGTAGATAACGAGTATTTTCTCTCATTTTGAGGAGAAGAGGATAATAACGTTCCAAAATCGATATATTCATTCGCCTAAATTTTCGCTTTAATTTTGGGACTAACCCTAGAGGTTAGAGCGACTGAAACACTCGTAAACGGAGTTTGTGGTTTGGGATCATTAAGACCTGTGTTAACTAACTAAGTTAATAGGGTTAACGCCCCCTGTACCTAACTGAGAGTTCATGTCCAAAGTGAGGTCGGCGACATCAGCGTCGACAGCCTTGTCAACAGGTCCAGCGGTGTCTTGGGAAACAACTTGCTGGTTGGCGTTTGTGCCGAGGATAGTAGCGAGGTTGTCTACAGAGAATGCCGTCTTAATAGCCTGTGATATTACGGCAGAAATGGTGGAGGTAATGGCACCAACATCCACTGCACGGACACTGTGCCTTGAGATGGCCGTGTTTCATCCGTTGGAGCCCGCTCATTTGACGTATCAAGCCCAGCGGGCACCACCGGTACCTCAGGTTGTACTTGAGCTCTGTTCGCTCCTCTTGTTGGGGCGAATGGCTTTAGACTTCGGAGCTTTAGCCGCTGGACGTTTTCTTGGAGGCATTACTACAACAGACAATAAGCAACTGAAACTGGCAACATGACATAGTGACAGACAATTCAAATAGTTTTGAAGAAACAATAGAAAGCACGAACATGACCCGCCAGACATTGTTGTCTGGAAAACGAGGGGCGTACGTGGGAGAGGCAGTTCAAGATGGATACAGCATTCAGGCCAGCGTGGCCAAGCAAATCAAATCGAGAATTATTAAAATTACTCGATAAATAATGGAGCAGTTCAAATATAAAGAATGCCAAGTTCCATATAAACAATAAAGTGCATAATCACTATTACTGAGTGCATTGGACACACCCCCCCAAAAGGGGGCGGACAAAAGGGTTGTACACTCAAATGGTAAAGCGAAAGCACAAAACAAACATGACCAAAGCCGTAATAAACACGATATGTAAACCGTGTTGAACCATCAATAAACACGATATGTAAACCGTGTTGAACAATGTAACAAGCCTGCATGTGTATGGGAAATTCCCAACAACACTTGAACAAATACAAGGCTGTATAAACAAACAGAACAATCGGCTTGGCAAGGAGCAACAATAATGAACTGGCAAATTAATGATAAAAACGTACTGCTGTGTAAAGCAAAGAACAAAATCAACGAGCTGAGAAAGCTCGCATACATCTAAGAACTGCCCCTCTCAAACTGCGAAAATATTTACAATGCCCCAAGTTGTTTAAATGGACACCATCACAGGATTTGCAATGCCAAAACCCTCTATGACGCCAGTATAACACATAAGGAATTGGTTCTAAAACCACCTTGAGATATTTGGTCAACAAATTGACCTGATGTAAAAAGAAGGCGCATCCTGCCTATAAATTGTTTGGCAAACACAAATTACTTCTACTCCGTATGACTCATATAGCAAGCGAGACAGATCCTTGATTGCCGAGCCAGTTGTACCAATAATAGTTTAAACATTGGCTAGTAAATATACGATAAATATAGCATGAAAGTGACTCAGAATGCAGGAAATAGCATTTCTGAGAGCTCAGATTTTCCAAATTTCCTGGGGGAGCATGCTCCCGGACCCCTTAGCAGCATGCGCCTTCGCTGCTCTAAATTTTTGCCTACCAAGCCTGATGAAAGTCCGGTTAAGGCCCTGTGACAAAACAGTTTCTCGTAAAATATAAGCAACATTTGGCGACATTTACGTACACTATGAAAAACGACAGCGACATTGAAAGCTGTTGGTTAAGTGACATCGGTCCTCAAAAGCATACGACATCGCAACACGGCTACCCTCTTGGAAGGCCTCTGTTATGTGTTGTTTTACATTGTAGGCTCTCGTTTGCTCATTTTGCTGTTTACATTTGTCATGATTGGTCATTTTTATTACTTTTATTTTGGTAATGCGACACTCTATTGAGAACCACTCTATTGACTAAACCTATACATGTAACTGTTTTGATTTCAGGTGACATGCTAGATGAAGTAACAGCTATTGTTGATGGGTACAATGCATACTTCAGCTTCTCAAAAGTTAAGACAGGGTACTCTGGTGAGCAAACATTCTGATTTGGTTATTGTTCTAGTACAGTAAAAACCCGCATATAAGAACCTAGCTAGTGGATTGAGAACCTACAGCCTCTAATTTGGCATTTAAATACCCAAAAATATAAGAACCTGTTTAGCCTGGCAAAGAAAAACAGGTTCTTATATGAAAGAATCAACTGAATTATGATGGTCAAAATGTGGGACTATAATATATACAGTAAGTAGACAGGTCATCACCTTTCACCTAGTCCCAGAGCTCTAGATTTGTGATGATTCAATGATTATTATTATGTTGGGTTTGAAAGTTAAAATACATGTAATTACATGTATGCAGGATCAGTGTTGTTATTAAGCATGTACATGTAGTCTGATAAGCATAATTTTGATTAATGATATTGTAATACTGCAGTTAATAAGGGCCACACTCAATTTGCTTGTAGTTGATTTTTTGGTCAACAACAATAAAATAAGGGCGTGCTGGAATAAGGGCATAACGACAATAGAATTCTATTGTTAATTATGCCCTTATTCCAGCATGCCCTTCTTAAATCTCCCTTTAAGAAATAAGAACCTAATTAGCCTGAATAGTCAATAGCTACCCCAAAATATAAGAACCTGTTTAGCCTGACTTCGAAAAATCTAGGTTCTTATATGCGGGTTTTTACTGTACATAGTATAATATTAGTTTTAGGTGTAGAAGCCTAATGGTTGGTATGTTGGACTCCAAATCAAGCAGTCTGGGTTCGAGCCCTGGCCAGGGTCACTGAGTTGTGTTCTTGGGCAAGATACTTACAGTAACTCTCACAGTGCCTCTCTCCACCCAGGAGAAATTGGGCACCAGCAAATTGTCAGGATAACCTGACAAAAATGCTGGTGGTAACCTGTGATGGACTAGCATCCCATCCAGGCAAATAGTGATACTCCTACAAGCAATCGCTTCATGCTACATAACTGGAGTTAACTGCCGGCCTGTAAGCCACTAGGCTTGCCCATACACAGACTTTAAAGGGAGTGTTTCACGGTTCGGCGCATAAATAAATTGTTTGACCCGAACAATTTATTCCTGACTGGTAATTTATGCTGGTATTCAATGTCAACATTGTCAGTGTAATCCATTGAAATTTTTTGTGAATTTTGGTCATCATCTCTTTTCTGATTGGCCGAAAGCGTACAGTGAATTTTCAAAATCAGCACCTTAATTTGAAAGCATTCTATGTCATATACCTGCAGATTATACAATAATCATGTCAAGGACACTCAAGGTCACAGGTAATCATGTCAAGTTCGCGAAAGGATCATGGGTAATCATGTCAAGTTTGCACGCTTTGCATTGCTTGCCACTTATAAGTGAACAACATCGGTGGCAGAAGCATTATTTTTGTTCGTTGAATGTATAATAAAACAATAATAATGTTAGATTCGGTTTTTTGTGATATCCAGAATAATCAAGGTCTCAGTAAGAGTTATCAGCCTCAGCCTTCGGCTTCGGCTGATAACTCTTACCTCGACCTTGATTATTCTGGATATCACAAAAACCTCATCCAATAATTGTTAATAAGCGTGTATGTACACATGCGCTGAACTGTGAAACACTCCCTTTAACCTTTAAACAAGCATGATTGCTGGACACTTGATGATCGCTAAATTACTTTTCGTTTCTGACAGGGGTTGCTACATTTTGCCGAGATGCAGTGACACCCATTGCCGCTGAAGAGGGTCTCTCTGCTGTGCTTACTCCGCAGCCATCTATTGGATCTTATGGCGGTAATGCTGATTTCACTCCTGAAGAATTGGAAGCTTTGGATGCGGAGGGTCGTGCCATCCTCACAGAACACAGACTCACTGATGGCAAGTCAGTTGTTATTATTAATCTGTACTGCCCAAGAGCTGACAAGGAGAATAAAGAGAGAGTGGATTATAAACTGAGATTTTATAAACTGCTACAGGAGAGAGCTGAGGCCCTTGTTGAGGGAGGAAGGTATGTAAAAGTTTGTCTACAAGCCATTAGTGGCTTATCCTGAGGCTGGTGTTTATAGGAGTACATGTCTCTCTTCTACTCTGTTTGGGATGCTAGTCCATTGCAGGTAACCCCCAGCATTTTTGTCAGTACCCATTTTATACTCCTGGGTGGAGAGAGGCACAGTGAGATTAAAGTGTCTTGCCCAAGAACACAGCTTACAGTGACCCCAGCTAGTGCTTGAACCTGGACCGCTTGATCCAGTCCAATGCGCTAACCATTAGTCCACCGTGTATGTAAGTTGTGGTTTAAATTTTGGTTTGAAATTTTATAAACCAGGGTACATTATTTTGTACATGTAACCTGCAAAATTTTGACTAGCATCCCATCCAGGGGGAGTTAGCCACAATACTTCCAGTTGGTTCATGCTACAGAAACTGACATTACCGTTATTACCAGCACTAATTAGCCAGGCTCCTCTGATCTCAAGAACTGGAATGGACTGGCTCTCCCTTTAAACCTGGGCCAAATGAGGATGAGAGTTCAAAATCTCACTCAGTGGCGGATCCAGGGGGAGGGTCGGGGGGTCCGGACCCTCCCTATTAGACCTGGGTTTTTTTGCTTTATCCATAGCAAAACCATCTACAGGATCCACCAAAATGCACTTTGCAGAGCATGAAATCTCAAAATTGTTCTGGCCGGGGAGGCCTCCAAACACTCCCCTCTGCGCCTGTAAGTAATAATTCCGTACTAGCTGCCATCTACTTCCAAAAATTCTCCTTCTACTTCACATTTTCGGGAAACCTTGGCACCCCCCCCCCCCCCCCCCCCCGTCAAAAATTCCTGGATCCGACCCTGTCACTCTAGTTTGGCCTAAATTGTTGACTCCTGTTGACTCTCTTACGCTCTCATTGAATACTCCATTTTGTGAGTTGCCTTTTGCCTCTGTTTCAAAACGAGTCCGAGTGCAAAACCTTTCAAACAAAAATGAGTTTGATTTGCATTTAAATGATCTTGAACGAGGAAAACTCATCTAGTAGTTTTGAGACCTGAATAAAGTTATTGTATTGTTGTTGTATTGTATCTTCATAATTATGAACGGTACATTTCACACTTGGACTCATTTTGAAACAGAGGAAATGACCTACAATGTATTTGAACCTGCTCAAGGTTTTCTTGAGAGTCGTCCAGAGTTTTCTCTCGGTTGGCCCATGCTTGATGAGAGTTGAAGAAAACTCTCACGAGAGCTAACTCTCAAGAACTCTCATTCTAGTTTAGCCCAGTGGTGTCTGTGTGGCAGTTTGACTGTACAGTGTACAGTGTACAGGACAAAGTTGACCTCATTCTTTCTGTTTGTTGTTTATGTTGCAGACATGTCGTAGTTCTTGGTGACATTAACACATCACATAAAATGATCGACCATTGTGAACCCGACAAGGAGGTAATTAAAATAAATTATTTTATAATTATTATTATTATATATAATATGCAAATTAAATTATTATTCATATAAGCTTGGGAAATGTTTTTTTTAATTTTCCATAGAAACTTATGGTAAATGGCTTTCAACCAATTACAGCATGATCATCAGCAGTATCTTATTTATTTTATACATGTAACTGTCTAGATAGCATAAATATGATATCCAGTGGCATTACTTCTTACATATGGATGGCTCTTCATGTCTGCTGGAGATAATATCTGGCAGCTTCTCCCATGGTGGGGAATAGGGCTGGTCATCGTATGCACATGATGCATGCAAATGGCTAGATTAATGTAGGCAATATTGATGTGTGGCGACATTACCGGGAGGTCAAGTCCGTCTGCGACGCAGGCTAGTGTGCGAAGGGCTATTAAGCTGTAGTCTTTTGCACACATTACGTACCTATATATGATGCCAGATGATTGATTGGAATATAGACAAGAGGGAAGAAAGGCTAAGGCCTGAAGCACCCGCCTTCCTTTTCTCTGTCCTGCCTTTACATTTATTTCTGTTTTTCCTGTTATCCCAAACATTCACTCGTGTACCACTGCACTTTGGAAACATGAAATGTATTAGAAAAATGCCATGATCAGTTTTAGATGTTGTACATGTACATGACAGTAAACTGCAGGTATATTAGGGTCTGTTTTGTTTTGACTTCTAGGAGTTGTTCAACGCCAATCCTGGGCGACAGTGGTTGAATCAGTTTTTGGTTCCTGGTGAAGTTTCTTCGACTAAACCAGTCGATGAGACACGTGAACCGCTTCAGGCCACACGTGATGAAACACGTGAACTGCTTCAGGCCACACGTGACGAAACACGTGAACAGCGTCAGGCCACACGTGATGAAACACGTGAATCTCGTCAGGCCACACGTGATGAAACACGTGAATCTCGTCATGCCACACATAGTGAAACAGGTGAACCGCTTCAGGCACAAGGGGGCTATTTATAGATACATTCCGCTTCTTTCATCCCACCCAGCGTGGCGCGTACACCAATTGGTGCACTGTGACAAGTGCACGACAAACAAACTATGGCACCCGAATTGATTATATTTTTGCGGATGCCAAGCTTGTTCAAAAGAGTTCATAGACTGCGAGATAAGAGCTGATATCGATGGCTCCGATCACTGCCCTGTCGTTGCAACTTTAAAACAAGTTTTCAAGCTGCGTCGAAGCCTCCGGCACTTTGTACTAAGTACATGCCAGAGTTTGCAGGAAAACAGCAGAAACTCAAGTCTTACTTCGCAAAACACGCGCACCAGCCTCGTGGAAGTCAACCCGAGGCTTGCTCTACGACAAGTAAGTTCCACGAAGCAAAGTCATCGTTAAAACGGAGTGCTTCTTTTGGTGACGATAAAATGAGCAAAGCCGTCAAACGGCAGAAATCCGCTGGAGTGAAAAGCAAAGCTGACAGCCAGCCAAAGACAAACTTGTTTAGCTTCTTTACAAGATCTTCCCAGTCTGTTACATTCGACAAGAACGCCACAGCAGTGCGGAACAAAACGAATGACACAGATACGGGCGTTTCTGACAAAGCATTGGACACTCACACGAGTAAACTAAAAGATAGCTTGGGTTTAAATACGAACAATTCTGCTTCTGTAAACAGTTTGCCTGACAAAGGCGCCGTCACTGACAACAGAATAAGTAGCAAAAATTGCCCAGAAAAACGCAAAGGTGATGTAGCTTTATGGAAGAGTATTCTCACCGGGCCTCGACCACCGCCTGTCTGTAGCGGTCACAAGGAACCATGTGTCTTAAGAACAGTTAAGGCCAAAGGTCCTAATCAAGGAAGACAATTTCACTGTTGCGCTAGACCACAGGGACACAGTTCGAATCCACAGGCTCGGTGTAATTTCTTCAAGTGGGTGAAATAGGTCTGATTTGATGTGCAGCAAGCGCCGTGAAGGTTTATTTATCGGCGAGGAGGGAGGCTTAGGAACACCTGGCAAAAGAACTTGGAGGAGTCTGGCTTCATGTCGGGTCTGCTAGAGAGACCCACCCAGGGCAGATCAAGCTGGAGGGAACGAGAATAGGGGTGCGGTGGGGAGTCAAAAAGGCGGAAAGAACTACCATAAAGGGGCACTATCATGAACATCACGTCAAAAAGTCAAAAGCCAAAAGACATGTTCACATCAATGGAAACCCAAAAATAATGGTCCAGTTTTGTTAAAAATTACTACCTGATACTATTGTACTGAAGCTATAAAAGGAGTGCTATCACGAGTTACCCAAAGGAGCTTTTGATCTCAACTTTTTCAAACGCTTCCATTGTGTCTTGGAAAAATCGCTAAAAACTAATTACGGTTTTCATCTCCCTTCAACAATTCACTTGATATCTTCCTCTTGATGTTCTAGGCGCATTTCGTGTATCAGCGAAGATACTGAGTCATAATTTTAACGCCGTTTTGACCAATATAGCAGCACAATCCCCGTTATAGTGCTCCTTTAACTGAAAAGCTTAATTAAGCCACACTTCCTTCAAAGCCCCCTCTATTTGAGGCCTCCCTCTAGAACTGCAAAAATATTTTTAATACGCCCTCATCTCTATTGCGCCGTCCTCTCTCTTAAGCCCCCGGCCTCCCTCTCTTCCCGCCAAGATGGTAAGCCAAGACAAATTATAAAAAAAGAAATTATTATTTTGAGGTGAACTATATTAGAGTTATCTGCATTTACTAGTTGTTACTATTTTGTGGAGATGTGAAATAAACATTTAACAGTCTCTTCATACGTATTTTATGTGTGCCCCCCCCCCCCCCCCCACCCCTCCCTAAGACACCCCCTCTCTTTCTCCTTCCCCCTTTTTAAGCCCCCGCCCCATCCCCCTAATTGCATGTAATGCTAAACGGGAAAACAGGATACAACAAACAACAACTCAGAGACTCAAAAGGTAGCGAAGAGTTATGAACATCCCACCCATCAATATACATGTATGTGTCACATAGCTGTCAGTCACCCTCCTATCCATTCCATCCCAACCTAAGGTGGTGGGTGAGAGTACAAACCTCCATTGCCAGAAAAACATGGGTCTGTCTTTACATACTTCTTTCCTACACCATACCTACTTCCCTTCCCTTGCGTATCAAGTATTACCATTTAGAAAATAGCTGCCATATGGCCAAACTCGTCCCCAGGGCGCTTTTCCCTAGGAAAAAGCGCCCTGGGGACGAGGTTGGCCATATGTACTGCATAGAGTCTAGCCGTGCATTATTTTCTTTTAAAATAGACTGAAAGCTGCGCGCGCTCTGATTGGTTAAAAAACATGTTTTATTTTCTTATACTAGAACATAGAAAACCATCTTCTATTAGATAAGTAAGCTTATAATTGAAGAAAAGGGCTTGTGCATGAAATCAAAATAAACAAAGGCACAAAAGTGATGAAACAAAAAGCTTTTGTACATAACATTTTGTTGAAAATTTACCATGCTGAAGCATTCTCCAAATCAATTTGATGTCTGCATATTTTACTCAGTTTCGGCCATATTTTTCTCTGACCAGAGAAATCGATTTCAAGACTTCCATGTCCATTTTTTTGGCGGTTGAGCATTCTGTGTTTTTTTTTACTTACATTTCGAACTTGAAAAAGGTATATTTTAATTGTAAGAGGAGAAAAATACTGTCTTAAAAATTTAGAAGCGGACCACGCGAGACGCCATTTTGGTTATTTGCTCAGTCCCATGTGGTCGTCGTCCTTTCTACTACTCCCTAAAATCGCATACTAAAGTAGAACGATTTCGCATAAGCCGATTTTCCTATGCTAATGAGTACCATTACATGCTAATGTAGAGGAACAATAGAGAATTCCGTGCGCTAAAATAAACTATTGTGTAAAATTCGAATTTGTGAAGATACCAACGTGTAATACACGTTTGGTGCGTGTGGTACGTGCACTTTTAAACAATAGTTTATTTCAGCGCACGGAATTCTCTATTGTTCCTCTACATTAGCATGTAATGGTACTCATTAGCATAGAAAAATCGGCTTATGCGAAATCGTTCTATTGGCATATTTTAATATTTCTGCTTCGCGTGCATTCACTGTATCTGGTCAGTCTTTTATATGGCAGTCTCCCCGGGGTTCAAACAGTTTTTCCGGGTGCCATGCATTTCTTTAAAATGCAAGATATGAGAGTTTGGTGCATGTTACATCAATATCCCGCACTTGCTGATAATTTTCTTTATTCTCGTCAACTTTTGTCATGCGAATGTATTGATATTAGTAACTAACAATGACGCTGAAAACAAACACAATAAGTATTCGATCTTGGCACGGAAGATCTCAGCGCCACTCGAGGAATAACACCCGTGACAGAGTGACCCATGGATAACACATTCAAGTTCTGAATATTAATTATTACAAAAACATGCTTCATCGAGCGAACCGTTTACACGAGAAATCGTAAAGTTGAGTTGGGGGGCAGGGTGACCCTGGGTGGAGGGTCACTCGCTTTGAAAGTAGGGTGACCCTGGGTGGCGGCCAACCGTTTGTTTCCATATAAACACTTTGGCTATTGTTGTTTCACCTACCAGGGACAGGTCGGGACATATAGAGCATGCGCGAGCGCGAGAGGGCCACGTTTTGGCTCGGTAAACAGGGACAACTTTTTTCATATAAACGCTCGTAAAAGATGGCTCGGGGAGGAGGGTAACCCTCCTACCAAGAACAACATGTAAATAGGCCCTATTAAAATTACTATGTAATTTGATATTATATATTCATTATCTTGCATTTTTGACAACAACTTGACAATAAAAAAATAATGTGCATTCCTAGATCAGAGTTAGTTGTTTATACATGATACGTCATGTTACTTAGCCTTTTTGACGAAAAACGCGGGCTCAAACCATTTCTGTGGTAGGATTTCGTCACAAGTTACTCTATCTAAGCGTGAATTTGTATTGTGTTTAGCCCTGTTTATGTTGGCAGTTGAGAGCGATTCGTAAGAAAGCTTTTACGTTAAATCATAAATTGGTACTAGGTTTTTGTAATATTTAATGAATAATATATTGAAACATCTCATAAACATTTAATAGAAATAAAAAAAAGTTAGGTAAATAATATTAATTTCGTTTGCACGGTTTCAAACGATGATGCAAAATCGATTGAGTGTGAAGCTTTGATGAGGGTCTTGATGGAAATGTAATTGTATTTAATATAACGCATTTTCCAAGGCTCAAAATAATGCGCTTTTACAATTCAACTCAGGCGTGAGATCGGACATCAGCTTGATGGGTTTAACTGTTTGCTGAGAATTGGCCAAAATTTTAACTGTTAGCTGAGAATGAGATCTGTCAAAATTAACTGATAGCTGAGAAATGGCTAAAATTTTAACTGAGAATCCAGCACCCCCATCAGGACCCTCTTTGATATCTATCGTGAAATGTTTTAAACAAAATTACTGTTGACCAACAAAATTAATGTTAAAAATGTCAACGTTAGGCTGTCTTTTTTTCAGTAGGGGTTTTGTTTTAAATTACTTAATAAAGAACTTGCATTGAAATCGGTAAAACAGCAATAGATTTCCATAGACTGTGAAATCTGGGGGGAGGGGGAAGGACAGGAGACGCGGTCTTGCTGTGAAATTACAGTTAATAACAAGGGAGGATATTGCATGCTACCCACAGTACATTGCGAATTAAGGCTTCGGGGTAATAGCTACATATATTCTCTATAAAGAAAACCTCTATAATACGGACCCTCTCTAATACGGACAACGAACACTAATTCTCGGCCCCGGAGAGCAAATTCATATGAACTTAACCTCTTTTATATTACGGACACTCCAGTGATAACTGTTCGTATTCAATACAATTTCCTGTTTGTGGTTACAGATCAAAGTTAATCAATTCGGTACCATGGCCATTTTCCATACAAAAAAGTAGCATTTGTTTTCAATCAGTTTTATATGACCTCTATAATACGAACACCTCTCTAATACGGACACTTTGCTCCGTCCCTTCGGTGTCCGTATTAGAGAGGTTCAACTGTATGTTACTCACCTCCAAACCAAAGGCATAGCGAGTTCCCCGAAGACTAAAATAACGAATGCAAGAAACCGTTCATTTAATACAGCCCACGTACCCCAAACGCAGCTAAATACGTGGCGATTAATTCACTGCCTGTAATAGTTTCCGAGGCCAAGCGCCGTTGGAATTAAACATTGCAACGCAAGGGTAGAAAAAGTCAGTCCGTACATTAATTTTAGTTTCTTTAATTTCTCTGGTTGCAAGGAAATGTTGAAAAGCAAAGAACGCTCAGGCAAACCTTACCTGCTAGCAAAAAAAAATTTACCTGGATGATTTACAGATGAACTGGGGGATTTTCCAGGTTTCCTTTCCTGCTAACAGAATCTTCTTTTTCGTTATTTTGAGGCGGAAAGAAAAGTCGGACTCTGCTCTGACTCGAAACGATGTTTGATGTAACCGCCTTCCACGATCGTGGACGAAATAAAACGGTTTTGAAACCAGTTTTCGCAAAGTATTCAGTACGCATGTCTAATGAAATTATCGCTGACCAGTAACTGAGCCCACAGTGACAAAGCGCGTGCACACAGCGGTCAAACGCACTGCGCGCGCGCAGTTTCCCGCCAAAATTAAACCCCACTGCGAAATGTCCTAAATTTACGAAGTCCTCCACTTTTCGACACTTTAAAGCTCAAACTTAAGAAATTTACTGAAAACTTAAGATTTGTGCTCGGAGTATGCATAGAGAATTTAAGAATTGTTATCCACCAAGTGTCTCAGCTCGTATTTTGGTTTACCACTGCATGTTCTTTAACGTTTCCTTACAAACTTCGCGGCCATTACGCTTCAATCTCTTGCAAAATTGAAGGCAGTGAAAACCGGAAGTGGCGCCGAATTTTTGCGTTTGACCGCTGTGTGAAGCGCATGCTCAATGTGGCCGCTGGTGAATGTTGAGCCCACATGTGACATACGACATACGATCACGTGCGAAATTTGTTTCGTCGCTTAGTAACGCTAACGCATGCTCAATAGGAATCGTTTCGAGTCAGTGCAGAGTAGAAAGGAAAGGAGGAAAACCTGGCAAATCCCCAGTTCATCTGTAAATCCAGGTAAATTTTACCCCAGGCCCCAGTTGTTCAAAGGGTGGATAACGCTATCCACCGGATAAATCACTATCTGGTGGATAGACTTTCTAAAAGCCCTTCCCAATATTATTTTCCCCTTTCGTTGGTTTTCGTTTCGCGATTTCGTCGCTCGGTTTCGCTTAAAGAAGACGACTTGTGGCAAGTCTATCCACTGGATAGCGATTTATCCGGTGGATAGCGTCATCCACCCTTTGAACAACTGGGCCCAGGAGTTTAAGGGAAAAATTACTGTACAAAACCGAGATACAATTTGAGAAGTAGAAAGCAAGTTCATACAACCAGTACACCCAAAGTACAAACAGTAAACGCATACGTCCAAGTTGATTTATCAGGTGACGAAACATTGTTGCTTATAAGCTCCCCCCCCCCCTCCCCCCGCTTATAAGGCCCCCTCGGTTATAGGCCCATCTACCTGTAAACAAAAAAATACATCCGATTATAACCCCCCCCCGGATATAAGCCCCCCCTCTAGTTTTCCTTGTTTCCTTAATATTAAGCACTCTCGCAGAACACTGTACTACTTCAAACAGAAAATTAGGAAAGATTGAGGAACAATAAGTTTATTACTATCTTATTAGTATCTATCATTATATTACTATCTTGTCAAATACCATAACCATTAAAAAGTACCGTAACTGTTCAATGTTTTACTGTAGTATTACTGTAAATGTACAACAGTTTTAGAACCCGGCATGCATCTCTTCAACAGGTTTCAACTTAACGTATTTCGATCAATACTGCTGTAGCTTATTTTGAAACGTTTTTTTATTCCGCTTTTAAGCCCCTCCGGATATAAGCCCCCCCCCCCCCCCCCCCGTTTATAAGCCCATCCAAAACCCCGTACGAAGTTGTATAAGCCCAGGGCTTATTACGGTATTTCAAGAGTTGCCGTATTGTTATTGCAAAGCTCAGCCTCGAGCGAACGAAGAAAAAGTCAGTGAACCACATCCCCACGACGTTATTCCACAGCGTATTCCAGCCCAGATCAAACCAATATTACCAATCGCGTAGCCGTGGATATCAGTATTGATCCAACAGATCCAACACAGGAGACGCCCATTGTACAAGTCCAACCGAATTCACCAGATCAGCAAATTTCCGACGCCCCGTGTTTTAGCATTTGCAACTTGACGTTACGGTCGCAAAGTTGATAATATAGACAACATTCGGACTTCTTGTTACCGTCCGAGGCTCTGAAACCCCGGGTGGTGGACTCCCATATGAAAGTGACCGGATGCTCGTTGTCTCGTTCAAGGGTGTAAATTACGGATTTTGGTATCGCTTAGGGTGTTCAGGACGGAACGCTGATATTTGTAGCCATTGAGGTATCGTTTAGGGTTGCACAAAAAGAAATTAAATAAAAAAATACTGTCATACTGTGTTGGTAGTCTCATTACCGGATATCGATTGCAACTTAATTAAAGCGGTAACTATAACTCTGTTTTACCTCTTTTAGAATAGTATCTTTTAGTGGTCAAATGAAGCTTGAGCCACGCCCAGATTGGTCTCCTTTAGGGGTTTAATTCAAAATTTCCGACGAGCGTCGCCGTCACTTTCATATGAGAGACCCCCCCCCCCCCCCCCCCCGAGTCTGAAACTCTGTGCTTTCTATTGGGGTCATGACGAGCCGCACGCCTTAGATACTTGGACGATGGTCATTTCAAATGACCTATTTCGCAATATATAACAATAGACGTGTTGAAAACATACACCGTATCTCGTTTCGAAAACCTCGATAAATGTCTGAGATATGTTAGTCACACGTCACCACTTGTGAACTAATTGCTATTTCTGGCGGCGAAATATATTATTTCGTGGCGAACTCGCTTGCGGCAAACAAGGAGTTTTACTGCAATGGCTCTAGATTTACGGCTTGATGTTTTGCAAACATTTCGATCTCCGAGATGAAGTTCTCTCCGAGGGGAAGTTTTCGCTTGCTGAGCATCACATGATGATAACCTCGATCGAGCTGAAAGACGTATTCCATTGAAGAGGGAATATAATGTTGCTTGTCATAGCCGGACTTGACTTTGACACCGGGCGCCGTCTATGAAGAAACGTTTTCGTCTTTTGTAACGTTTGTCAATCTTGCAAATGGTATTTTGCACTTCTACACGACAAATGAAATGTCACAAATGAAAGGTCAGTTTTGTATTGTAGTGCAAAACCAACTGAAGTGTTCAATCTCGCATGCGACCCATCGAAGTGTTGTGTTGTATTTCAGCCCAGTGTTTGTTTATTGAACTGTCGAGTTCAGCAAACATGAACTGTAATGTCCGGGTATTCACATCGTGGATCATTCATTTCTTGATACAATCATAAGTACTAGAGGATGCCAGGTAAGTCCTTAGTTAAAAAAACGTAATCCGGCACTTATAATTTACAAAAGTTAAACCCGCATGCTGTGATGTCCGGCCAGTCAAAATGGAAAATATAGGCGAGTTTTGTTTATGTTATTTGTATTGCAACAATTTGCTATATGATACCGGCATAGCAAACATATATTTTTCCCGTAATGAAAGACTTCAAATTTACCAGCCAAATATACATGTTCATGTACTTTATTTATCACACCCTTTCCAGCGGTAGCAAGAGAAACCAATAAGAAACGGCAGGAGTATGGAATGACCGGCAAGAGATACTAATAAAAACGCGCTATAATTTTTTTTATTCGGAAGTAGTTTATTTTTTATTTGGAAGTAGTTCGCACTTAATATTTTCCGTGCATCTGAACTGGTGTGAGGCACACCTCATACAGTTCGACGTAACATAAAAATACTAATTTTTGAACTAGCTCGCACTTAATTTTTCGTCCATCTGAACTGGCGGGTGGCACACCTCATACAGTTCGATGTAACATAAAAGTACTAATTTTTTATGGGTACTGCGCTTGCGCAAGTGCCCATTATTGTCGTCGTCGAAGCATTCTTAACATTCCTTCGTAAGACTTTTTTGTAACAATTCTTTGAATAACTGAACATGATATGGCATTGTTCGATTGTTTCGCTTCATTGACAGTGGTGTCAAGTGCAATGCTCAAAAAGAAGATTGGCATATTTAGTGAGCTACATGGAGAGAAATTGCGTTGCAAATAAATATGAAAGACACGTTTGTTTTTAAATGTTTTTATTTACGTAGGTGTATTTCTTTGACAACTGCACGAACAGGGTCGCGTTTGATTGAGTCACATTGTTGAAGCTTTTGTTGAGTAACCGCCGGTCTTTTAGAGTCCTTCGTACAATTCATTTGTTTGATTAGGGCCCGGCCGCACTAGGCGAATTTTTGTTTGTTGTGCAAAAATATCTGTCATCAGTTCCGTTTCACAAGTGCGAACGGCGATTTTTTTCCTACCAAAATTTTGTCAAGCCTTACCAAACTTCAAAGGCGCCGTCATCCTGCCCCAGAGCAGGACAAAATTTTGTCAAGCGTCAAAACTGACAGATTCGTCAATTCACACACATTAATCTCAAGGTTACAGCGATGATTATTCGCTTGCCTCGGTCCGTACAACTTGTACCGGTCCAAATTTTACCTGCTAGCAGCACCTATACTGATGTTTGAGTAGCACAATTTGCTTTACAAGCAGTGAACAGTGCACGTCCGATCGGGTACAAGTTTGCGCTAAAAAGTGACAGTGACAGTCGGGAAAAGCGGCAAGAAACATGCAAGTCGTTTAAAATTTCAGTCCGAGAAGAAGAAATATCTTTCACAGCAACAACAGAGGTTTTCGGTTTCTACGTGATTGATATGTTGTGGTTCGCGAAAAATTTGTCATGATTTTTGGTTTTCAAGTGCGTACGCGTTTATCAAAATGAAAATTTGGCGGAGACAAATTTGTAGTATATTTTGGTAGCGCCAAACAAATTTTGTCAGCCTAGTGCGGCCGGGGCCTTACGTTTAAGCCTCACGCGCGAGGGGCGAAGCCGCGAAAAGAAGACGGCGAGCTAGTTTACTGGAGCAGAATTTTTTGAAAATCATTCCGGCACAGCTTCAGTTGTTTAAAACGAGCAATTGATAAACTGAAGAGATAAATGAAATTTCTACAGGTAAAAGGTTGTCGTGTGACGTGTATTCGTGTGACCCTCCATAGGAAAAGGGGGCTTATCGCATCAGCGTTTCAAGGCGTTTATATTTGAAACGCATTTGAGACCCGTTTGAAATAATTTGAAACCCGTTTGAAACACATTTCAAACAGTGTTAGAAACGTTTACTTTTTTCAGCGTTTGAAACGTGGAGAAACGCATTTGAAACGCCCATCTGCCAACAACCTGCATTATTATTACCACTGAAGCATAATTATTCGACAAACACAACAAATGCTGGACTGAAGATGGTAAACGGTAACTTCAGGCGTCGTTAATGAAATTTAAAAAAGCTAGATAAATCACGGTGGTGCAGTCACACTTTTTACTTTTGATTAAAAGTTCAGTAATATTCCATCGTTACTGGGGTTAGGTCGATCAATAAAATAAACAACAAGAAAGTTTTTATAGAGTGCATAGCAGTATTCTCAAAATTAACGGAAATGTCAACAAATATGATGCGTGAACAATTAAGCTATGACATTATTTGTCAACTCCTGTAATTCTGTAATTACCTTTCCTTTCGAGTATGAATTCAAGATCGTACCACATTCCAATGCATGAATTAGTATTCTTGGAGCGTCGTCTCCGTTGATTTAAGCTTCATCTGAGTCGCAACCATCGAAAACCTTCCACTCGGTTTTCGTACAATATTTGGACAAAGTCAATCAAGTTCCGTATGCGAAGCCACACTGAAGTCAACTCGCCTACATCATGTACCTAGTAATTAATTTGTTTAATAAGAGAACAGCGCGTAAAAGTGTTCTAAAGACGCTGGAATAATCCTGGGGAATAACCTCGTTCTAAAAGCATGTTTACGTGTATAAATGCGAAAGATATCAAGAAAGATAACAGGAATGTTCAGGTGTATTTCTTGTTCTAAAAACGTGTAAGCGAGCACGTACACAGTACAAAACATCATTACATGTGTATAAATTGACGATCTTGCAACGTTTTTCAAACACTTTGCAATGCATTGAGCGTGCACCTAAAACAGAAACGCTCGGAGAAGGCTTGACATGACATCGACAGCAGACAAGACTTCTAACCGCAGATCGAGCATAACGCACGCAACACTGACGTTTGTCACGGAGGCTCATCAGTTCTATGCCTCGATTCAAGTGAAACCAACACAGTACGATAACTCCTCGTTTTCTTTCCTGTAATGTTACAACAATTTACCTCAATGTATTAACTCCTCTAGCCCTGTATTCATACTTGTAACTCTTGCGGGTCGAAGACGTCAGTGTTATCTTTAGTTTAATCAGTCCGCCGATCATCTGTTCACAAAAGCGCGACATTCTTTGTATCTTGAATGAAGGAAATGGCGGTCGATTTTTACATACGTTTGTAGTTCTGTTTCAATTTTTCAGTTAATGCACTCTATGGATTTTTTTTGTGTTAATTCTACTAGCTGTTAGCAGTTTTTTATTGCGTGCGTCATGTATCCAGCATGATCCAGAGAACAGATAATAATCTACGGAATGTAAATTAGGCTACGACCGTCGATGATGCATACAAGATTTACGAATGAACTTTATAATTTTTAGAAACTTTACACGTCATCGATTCTTAATATTTTGTTTACGTTTAATCCATGATTATGAGCTGCCCCTTCGAAGCTATCCGTATATCGGATACTATTTTTGAGCTAAAGCTATAAAGTTCCCGCTTTTAGCATTTATTAGACTTGTTTCCATCACGCTTGAACCGGTTCTGCAAAACTTTTTCTATTCATTCGTCTAATAGTTCGTGCGCGAGCTTCCCTACAAAAAAGACCCTAGTTTGTCCGGCTCTGTTATAAATTTGGCCACCTCATACAGTTCGATGTAACATAAAAATACTGACTTTGGAACTAGCTCGCACTTAATTTTTCGTCCATCTGAACTGGCGGGTGGCACACCTCATACAGTTCGATGTAACATAAAAGTACTAACTTTGGAACTAGCTCGCACTTAATTTTTCGTCCATCTGAACTGGCGGGTGGCACACCTCATACAGTTCGATGTAACATAAAAGTACTAATTTTTCAACTAGCTCGCACTTAATTTTTCGTCCATCTGAACTGGCGGGTGGCACACCTCATACAGTTCGATGTAACATAAAAATACTGACTTTGGAACTAGCTCGCACTTAATTTTTCGTCCATCTGAACTGGCGGGTGGCACACCTCATACAGTTCGATGTAACATAAAAGTACTAATTTTTCAACTAGCTCGCACTTAATTTTTCGTCCATCTGAACTGGCGGGTGGCACACCTCATACAGTTCGATGTAACACAAATAAGTACTAATTTTTGAACTAGCTCGCACTTAATTTTTCATCCATCTGAAAGAACAAACAAAGCCCGTGACGAGTCGGCGATTTATTTTTTTTAAGTTTCCAGAGTTTGTTTAAAAAGATTATTAAGGGCCGTAAAAGCAACTGCATCTTTCAAGTTCCCTCGCACAGGCCTTCGAGATTTTTATTAAACAAGCGAATACCGTTCAAAAGTAGTGTATTTTTTTATACAGTTCAATGGGGGTATACATGTACAAAATTCGTTTCGTACCTATTATATATATTTATATAATTGTTTACAACTATACAACACTGATGTGGACAGCACTGTGCCCCCTTTTGTGTTCCATTTAGTTATTGGCGTTTTGAAACATTTTTCCTAAATGCCGAAACGTGTAGTAGACTCTAGAAAAATATTCATACCTGCAACTGTATTCTCTTTACGGTCAAGTGTCATTGTTTTGGTGGTATGTTGTTATTATAGCTTAGTAAGACTGAGGAACTGGGCCTACTATCAGCCTACTACTATAAAGTAGATCACTCTTTATAATACTTCTTAAATCTTCACTACAGGCCAGCACGCGCAGTGCGATTAATTAGTCCAGTTCGTTTAACGTTTTTGATATCGCAGTGGAATTTGTACAATCCGCTTATCACGCATTCCCTTCATTAGGTGAATTGTCCACGCATTATGAAAGTAATATCCAGTACGCGATCGCTACATCGCATTTTGATCTAAATGGTTACAGTATACCTAGAATAAATATTGAAATATTTAACTGACTCAGATTATTCTCGGTCTAGCTAGCTCGAGGATTGCATGGACAATCGTTTGTTGAATGTTTGCGATGTAATAAAGCATACCGCCCCTTTCTGTTCACGCTTTCTTTGCCTTCTGCACTAGCCTGTTCACAGACGTTTATTTTTTCGTAAGATACTGGCGCGCGTACGAGCGCGAATGTTGTATTTGCATCTTCAAATGAAGAAAACAGACACGTTTCATTTCATTACAACATAATTATATAATTTTATTCGGTATCATTCCTTTTCTGGCTTTCTTTTGATTCGGTGACATTTCTTGACACAGCTCGAAGAGATTATAACACCTTCCCCGGCCCAAAGGGCCGAATTAGTAATTACTTTTCACAGTAGGAAATTGCTTGATAATCGGTTTAAGCATAGCGTCCATAGCGACTGTGGTATCATGCGGCGTCCCAAAAAAAGGTATATGCGGCTTCTCATGACCTGACATCAGCAATTCTGATCTGAGACAGCAAGGGTGAGAGTTTTTCTTTGTTTAGCTAGCTGTCCTGATTACTTGCACAGCTTTTGAGGCTCCACTGCATTGTCAGGTGTCGAATGTTAATTGTTTTGCAGGCTGCGCGCTGGAAGCGAACTCAGGATACAAGTATTTGCTAGTTTTAATACAAGATTGCTTCCTCAAGTCATATGTGCTGTCACATTCGATATCTATTGTCCAAGCTGTGAAGTATTTTCTAACCAAAAAAGCTCTAAAAGAAACTGTTTCAAAGTATCTGTTGTCCGTTTTAGAAAGAAGTCTGCCTAAAGATAGTTTATGGATAGTAAATGACTGAAACTACGGTAAGGTGTCCAACTCAGAGAAGTGTCTGTTAAGAGAGAGTTGATTGTATGCCTCATTATGTAATTGTAAAAAACACAATCAAACAATGTACTGGACAACTTGTTTATTGATAGCTGCACACTAAGTTTCCAGTATCAGGGGCAACCAACAGAGGTATTCCGCAAAATAGATGTTCGATCTGTATGGGGTTCCTTGCCAGCTAGGAAATATGTTTTCCTTATCTAGGTAACATACTTTGGTTGAAGTGAAAAATATGATACCTATAATATGGCAACCACCAAAAATTTCAGAAAATATGGATGTTTCCTGCCTATAAATCAGTAACTCCATTTTGCATACCACCACCCAACCCCTCTGTTCACTTAACTTTCTAGGGGGAAAGATTTCGCCCTCCCCACCCAACCAGAAGTGAAAATATTGGCCTCATATCACACGTGACCAACATCTGGGTGTAGTGTGTTGACATTTATATTGTATGCCTGCTGACTGGGAGAGTTTGACAGGGACTTGGACGGGAAATGGAACACCACACACATTTTCCTGGAATAAAGTTGTTGTTTGTTGGTTACTTCGTTGCCAGTATGGACCCTGATAAATGCTGGCAATGTTTCTCGTTGGGTGCCCCTGCAGTATCAGCAATAATGTTGAAAAAGCTTATAATATCCCGTTTACACCAACTAACCAACTTAGATTTTTTCATTGTATATAGTATTAGTTCTAGTATTTTTAGTATTTAGTGTTAGCTGTAGGGCGGTTTTCAATTGAGTGTCGTGAAACCAAAACAAAAGTAATTACAATGGCCAATCACAACAGACGAAAACAACACAATGAACAATGAGAACTTAAAGCAAATACACGTGGCTGCCGCCAAGCGCGGGAAAACGCGAGTGACCAAGTCGTGATTGGTTTTTGTTTTGCGTCTGATTGGTTGAGAAGATGGCGCGAGTTTTTTAAACCAATCATAGATCGTAAACCAAAACCAAAGCAATTCAGCGATCACTTTCGACAGTCAATTGAAAACCGATCTAATTCATGTAAATTTAATTATTTGATTGTAATTAGCATCGAGGGCTACTAGTTTTTCAGTCTCTGACTGTAAATAATAATAATTAAAATTTATATAGCGCAAATTTCATATCATGATCAAATGCGCTTTACATGGATAAAATGATAAAAATTAAAAATGATAATATATACAAAATTTACAAACAATGTAGTAGCTAAATATTAAGAAATAAAAACTAAAACACTTTAAAGTGTTTTTACTCTCCTTTAAATAAAGTTGTTATATGCATATTTTTACCTAAAACTGTTCACAAGCAGCAGAAACTGAAGGCAAATCATTATGCAAAGTTATAAAATAAGCTCCCACTCTAGAACATGAACTATGAACTAAATCGTTGTAAACAACTTTGATATGCGCAAATCATTTTGAAAGCGTGTTTAGATACTCGTCACGCAACACTAGTCACGCAATCTCTTCACTTCCTTGAGGAGGAGGCGCCTGTTCAAAGGCTACCTAAACTAAATATATTTTAACTATGTTTAACTTTAGGTGTAAACGGATTGTTAGATTAAAAAACGCAAGATAATGAATATATAATATCAAATGACGGGGTAACACTGCCGCCACTCTCTCAATTACTTTGAATAATCATTTTAACACTCTATCACATTGTGTGGCCAATCTGAGAGAAGCCAAAGTAGCACGTGCCCTTAGACTGACTGCACGTTCAGTTGCTGGCTCTATGATTGGCTGAAAAGTTTGTAAAATCAACAAAGATGACAAATTTTTATCAATCAATCAAAAAATTTCGCGAATGGCACAGCATCCGACTGTACCATAAATGTAGCAATAAAATAAAATAAAAAGAGTAGTTGTGTTCGGAGAACACACATGTTTAAGGTGGTTGAGGGGTAATCCGTTAAAATGTTTTGCGAGTTTTAGTCATTCGTCGTTTTTCTTGGACTAATATGTGATTACTGAAGTATCGAGAAGTACATGTGAGTGGGTTTTTTTTAACGGAGAAAGTTGACAAGCCGGCATATGCCACACCGAAACCGTGAAACACTCCCTTTAAAACAGGGTACTTCTCGACCTTCATATATTTGCCACATTTTCAAAGTGGACCCTAAATGTGTCCTATAAAAAAAAAATGTGTCCTAACATATTATATTAACCTTCCCTTAAAAGGCCATGGTCAAGAGTGAGTTACTAGTCCTACTCTGTAATACCAATAAAACACACCTGTAGTGTAACATACACCGATGTTATTCCCGAATGAAACCTACAAATGCTAATAGAAGGAAACTAGCTTCATTTGCTCCAATTTTTGTTCTTTTACATTACCTATCTAGATTGGAGCATGTTCATTAATTTGCCTCACGCATATAAAATACAAGCCCAGTATTACACTGTTCAGTGACAATCACTGAATCATTGAGAGTAAATGTCTTAATATGTTAACCAGAACGCACCATTCCCTGGGAATATAAACCGCACGTGTATCTCGAAGAATTGAATGGAAAAGGAACGTTCAAAAAAGAAAGGAGAGGGGATTGGAGATTGAGGAGGACACCCCACTGAAAGGATTGACAATTTTTAAAAGGAACCCCAAAAAGGTACGTGGGTGTGGCTCACCCCTGGGATCCAATTCTTAGGGCCTGTTTATATGGAGAAAAGTTGTCCCTGGTAGGAGGGTTACCCTCCACACCGAGCCACCCCGGGCGGGATAACTTTTCATACATTTCTTTGTAAATAGCAGCGAATCGTTTACATGAGAAATCGCAAAGTTGGCTCGGGGGGCAGGGTAACCCTGGGTGGAGGGTTACTCGTTTGGAAGGTAGGGTGATCCTGGGGGGCGGGCCAACATTTTCCCATGTAAACACTTTGACTATTGTTGTTTCACCTACCAGGGACAAGTCGGGACATATAGAGCATGCGCGAACTCGAGAGGGCCAGGTTTTGGCTCTGTCAACAGGGACAACTTTTTTCATATAAACGCTCGGTAAAAGATGGCTCGGGGAGGGGGAGGGGGGGGGGGGGGGGGGGTAGGGTAATCCTCCTACCAGGGACAACTTCTCTCCATGTAAATAGGCCTTTACACGCGGGCTAATTTCGCATTAATCAACTTTACGCTATTTGTTACATTTGAATTGTGATAAATAACACGAAGTCATCGAAACTTCTGTCGACGTTTTAAAAACCTCAATTGGACCCTTCATTCGCGACAAACTATTTATCTGACAATTGAATGAGCGCTAATTAGCACCAACTGTATTTCTAATTACATGCAAACTTGTAAATCTCGTACTAATTTTCGACTAATTTCGCATAAATTATAATCAAATGCTACTGCCGTTACATTTGATAATAATTACGGGAGGTCGTCGAAACGTCATTGAACTATTTTACCTCTTAACAGTAACTATTGCAACTAATATGTGGCGTGGCACGTGGTTTTTTTACTCTAATGTAATGGTCACCTGACCATGGCCAGCTGTTTGATAACAACATTGATTGTTTTGATTTTTTCCAGCATTGTAAGATCCTCCCCCTCCTGCACAGGAGTTACCTGAATCAGTCCCACTGCTTCCTCCAGAGTACCCTCCTCCGCCTCCACCTCCTCCACCACCACCACCACCACCACCACCACCTCCTCCAAATCCTCCATCAAGATTTATGTAATTAACATGGGCTCTTCCACCCACCCCTCCCTGAAGAAATCCCTTTCCTCCTTCTCCGCCATTTCCCATGGTACCACCGAAATTCTTTCCACTTCTTCCACTGGAGTAAAAACCGCCACCGCCACCACCTACAAAAAAAAAAGAAGAAGAAAATTGGACTCATTACCACATTTAAGAGATTCTATTAAATTTCAGCATGATGTTGTGAAATGAAGGTTTGGTTTATTATGTGTTCTAGCAGTATCACTCATTCACCATATAGAAACAGGTGTGAATGTTACACCGCTAAGGGTCTTAAAACGTGACGCTATTTGAGACATCAATCTCCAGTTCCGCTTTTTAAAAGCTAGGAACTGACATGTTGTTTTCGGATCCCGGATACAAGTTTAGTTGACTAAAATGTAGCTGCGCCGCAATTTTCCCTTTCGTAAACGGTCGCTGCCATTTCTAACGGTCGATGCCTTTTATAATGGTCGATGCCATTACACTCTCTTTCACATCGTGGGTAATAACGCGAAATCGCGTGATTTTTTACTCACGTTTGCCTTGTAATGTTAAATCCGGCCCAATAACTCAAACCCTCGATAACTCGAACCTCCCGCTAACTCAAACCTTTTTCGATTCCCCTTCAGGTCATTTTCTTACTAATTTTGCCCTCGATAACTCGATCGCAACCTCCCGATAACTCAGTCGAACCTTTTTCGATTCCCCTTGAATGTTCAAGTTATCGGGATTCAACTGTATAATAAAAGCTGTTGTATGCGCAAGGTTTGTCGTTGAAATAACTGATATAATGTATTTGTCCTGGTCCAGAGTTACTGTTCAAGCTTCTACAAGGCTAAGTACGAAATTTGTTTAGCAGAGATGCCGTGCGAAGGCTATCTTTCTTGCATCAATTTGTTCGAGGTTTTTCGATGTCAGTGTTGTGACGATAGGTTTTGCCGCACCGAGCGCTGTAAAAGAAAAACTAAGAAAACCTTGAGAAGCTTTGAGAAGCTTTGAGAAGCTTTGAGAAACTGAGCACACACACTTGACTTCGGGAAAGGAACTTGTCACGAGTTCCAAAGAACGGGATCTACTTACAATTAGGAATCAGGAACCACACAGAGCTTGAACTTCACACACACGTTTAATCCTCAACATAAAATCCTCGATGCAAATATATCATAGCCATGTTTCTCTTTCTGCAAATTTTAGGAGGTCATGTTAGAATTTAATACTCGATCGATGCGTGCTTATTGTTGCGATAATTTGTTGCAGCACGCCAGTTGTGAGTTGTTCGCTTTTATATTTATAAACCAATACTGTTTTGAACATAGCGCGCGACCAGAATATAAAATACAAGAACTACAAGTAGTCGCAACTCATCAGTTGCTGACTAAGGATATCGAAGCCATGTTTCTCTTTGTGCAAGCTGTTAATCCGGGCCAGTAAAACACAAAAATACTGAAAGCGTAAATAGATTGTCTTCACTTGAACCAAGACGGCTCGATCTGTTTTGAACATAGAGCGCGCGGCGAGAAGGGCAAGCGCTCGTCACAACTTTATATCCAAGGCTAAAAGATATCAAAGCCATGTTTCTCGTTCTGCAAGCAGCTAATCCCGGCCAGTAATAAACGTAAATATATTGTTGGATTGTTTCATTCAAATCTGAGAACTGTTGCATCGCAGTACGCGAGTTACGATTCGCGCAATCACGAAATTCCATATGAAAGACTTCGCACCACGTGACTCCAAATTCACGCTCTGATTGGATAATTATTTGTTTTGGTCGGCGAATCAAAACATTTCCAAAAGTGGAAATGCGCTGGACTGGTATAACAATCTAACAACCATTGCGCTTTTCGTTGTCGTTTTAGTAGAAGGCACGAGCATTATAAAGAGCGATGCAAAGTTTGCTGCGCGCGAACTATTATAAGAAACCCTATCATGGACAGGCGCTCTACTGGGGAATAAATCTCCGTCCGATACGAGACATTGATGTAGACTTCGCAGTTGACTCGAGTATTAACGCTCAGTTCTGGTTAACGCTCCGTTCTGGAACTGAAATGCGACAAATACAGACTGACCTGTTTCGGTGGAATCTTAGAGAAAACGACGAGAGAATAGGCTGCGACAATATATGATAAATTGGGCTAAAGAAGAAATTAATGTAGGCGCTATGCAGTAGTTAACTGGCGACCTTTTGCTTTATCCTTGGTTTCCTTAATTTGCATTCAATTTAGCTAGATTAGACGATGATACTCAACACTATATACTATTATACCCCCAATTCATTCAATGATTATGATAATGATTCTAGTCATACTAATTAACAATTAGATTATGAGCTCGAGATTTCTATGATGTGATAGCTAGCCTCATTCCCGCTAGGCTCTCATTCGCGCGATGAGCGCGGAGCGCGATCGTGATCCTTAGTATTACGTGACGTTCGAGCGCGGAGCGCGAGGGAGTGGGACGAGTGCTCATTTCTCGTCCCACTCCCTCGCGCTCCGCGCTCGAACGTCACGCGATACTAAGGATCACACGATCGCGCGAATGAGAGCCTGCTCGCAGGCTATAAGGCCGCAGGCCGAATCAAGTATCACATCATATAAATTGAGAGCGAATAATCTAATTGTTGTAGTAAAAATCTTAAAAATTGTCTAGTAATAACTCTAAATCCTCCTCCGAAACTTCGGAAAAACGAGAAGAAACCGCAATTTTGTAGACACCCCCAGTCACTGCACACTAATGGCTGATAGTATACGAGTAGCTCAGCCAATCAGATTGTCTCATTTGCATTAGTATACTAGGAGATTTTTACTAATTTTTGATGGAGTGAAATTGAAATAAACTTTTACCTGAACCACCATCATTAGAACCGGTGTTTGCACCGTGTCCATTGCTCCCTCCTGACCATGACTTGTACCCAGGATTCCCTGTTGTACTCGTGCTGGCATCACACCCTCCATGCCTTGAATACGCTGATTTGACGCCACCTCCGCCTCCAGCTATTATCAAAGGTGTGTTGCTTCCTCTCACTGCAAATGTACCTCCACCTCCTCCAGAGCTCCAATCGACGCTGTTAATTCCTCCTTCTTGACCAACAAGTATTTGAATTATTTCACCTTTGGATAAGCTGAAAGTTCCACTCATTCTCGCACCTCTTCCTTGGTACTGAGCGTTGTTGCTATAATACATATCGTATCCCCCTAGGGCTCCTATTGCTTCTATTCTGTAATCACCAGTGTACGGCACAGTCCACTGTTGAATACCTTTGGACAGTGCAACTTGACCGTCATGATCCTGACCTCTGTAGTGACTACCAAGTGATGTTGGACCATATCTTCCACTCGCATTGAGATTTGTAAAGACGGCTTTGAACGCTGAGTAATAGAAAAAACAACTTTAAATACAAGCTTCGGCATGCGCACCGTGATTCCTCACTGATATTATCATGAAGTTGAAAAAAATAAGGAACTCAATGAAGCTGCTTTTCGTTATACAGTTGAACCTCTCCACAACGGCTACCCTGGCGCAGAATTATCTGGCCGTTGTAGGGAGGTTTCAATAACAGTAAAGTGTATGGATCGGCGCATGGTCGGGACGAAAAATTCTGGCTGCATGTTGTAGAGAGGTGGCCGTTATAGAGAGGTGGCCGTTATAGAGAGGTGGCCGTTATAGAGGTGGCCGTTAGTGGAGGTTCGACTGTATAATGTTCAGCTCCATAATTATTTCGGATCTGCTAAACCATCTGCACAATTTTCCAGAATATACCAAACTTTGGAGAGATTGAGGGAAGATTATTCCGCTTTTCATTCAACTTGCCAACCGAACACCGCGCCAGACTTTTGCCGCCGTTTTCATATAAATCATGCTTCATTTAAATTGAACTGAAAAATCGCGCAGTCGATTTATAGTTTACAAAAAGTAATACCGAAGTCTAACCTAAATTTAGTGAAGTATTTAAAAAGAAATTATGCCATTCTGCTGTGACGCTTTTCGCTTTTCGCTTTTTATTTTTTTGCTTTTCTTGGGCAAAGTTTCTGCCTTTGCGTAGCGCGCGCATTACAAATGGTTCAACGTGATTGGCTACTGGTTCGCGGTAAAATTGTCTAAAAATAGCCTAAACATGAGACCCAATACCAGAGATGGATACCTCTAGTCAGTATAGACCTTTGATTATAATTGTTCGATATATAATTTTATAAGACTATTAAATAAGCATCTCGAAGAAACTTAGGAGGGTGGGGTGGTAAATGTTTCATTTTTATTATAATATTTTTTTTGAGGGGAGGGGGGGGGGAGGTGAGGGTAGGGGGAAGGGTATAGGTTTTCAGTTCTGTCATGACTGCACAGGGGGCATACAACTTGAGAGGATTAATAAATAAAATAATAATAAATGAATAAATGAATCGTTACCTGGTTTTCTTCGGTTTTCTTTTGTATTCTCTTGCGCGAACTTATAGGAAAGAACTTTGAACTTACTTTTCGCTACATGATCGTACCATTACCCTTGTCCCAGTACGCGCCATCCAGCTCGCGTTCGCCTCCCTTCCCTCTCCCACACGTGTATTTTGGCGCCAACAAATCTTTACAAACCCTCCCCTACTCGCAGCAGTTTGCGCTGTCCGATCTCAGGCGTGGATTCAGGAAAAAACTTGACCGGTTTACTAGAGTGTGAGCGCCGAATCTATGGAAGTCCGGAGGCAACGTTTTAGATTTTCACTCTCTAAAATGATATTTCCCTCGATTTTGAGTCCTTTGGAGAATTTGACTGATTTCCGTAAAACGGTGTAAGCCGGTCTGGATCCTCGCCTGGATCTCCTTCCGATCGAAAACAAAAATGTCGCCCTACATTTTAGCGTAATCACGAAGCGCAGTGAATTGATTTTGCTGCGAGTATCATGTAGCGAAAAGTAAGTTTAAAAAAACTTTGGAAAATACGTTCAAATTCTCCGACTGTGACAAACCTACTCGAAAAAGAATCTGCCAAGTTGTACTTCAATCTATCAACTTAATTTGTTTTTGTCTGGTTGTATGAAAGCAAAATAAAGGTGTGATTCAAGCGAGTTTCGGATTGTGCTCCAAATGTTTTGCGCTCCAAGCTGCCTCCCTTGTTAAGAATATATGCATTACATAGAAAAAATGTTTTCCGGAAAGCGAGAAGGTCTGGGTGCGAGATTAATGCTGGCGCAGAAAATGTGGGTAGCGGTCTTTCCTATAAGTTCGCGCAAGAGAATACAAAAGAAAACCGAAGAAAACCAGGTAATGATTCATTTATTCATATATTATTATTTTATTTATTAATTCCTCTCAACTTGTATGCCCACTGTGATGACTGTTTGAAAATGTATTTTATCGAAATAGAGGCTTATTTACAGTTTGCTTGTGACATTATAAAATAATTGAAACACAAACATACATGTATAGCATACTTACTGCAATTAATTCTATCTTTACAACTACACGTGTAGGATCCCTTGGTGTTGTTGCAGGTAGCATTAACATGGCAGTTGTGGGTGTTGGTGCTACACTCGTCTATATCTAAGTAAGAAAATTATGATTTCATATATAAATAAAATAAAACATTTTGTTTTCATTTTAAAATGAACAGTATTACACGTCTCGTTTCTTTAATCTACCGTAACCCTATTGAGACCGGGCTTTTTTTTTGGTCTTTTTAGACCGAGGGGAGCGGATTCTCCCCCCCCCCCCCCCCCCCACCCCCTCCATTACTCCGAGATTATTAAGGAGTTAGCACAACGAAGCTTGGTGGGTGTATATAACGTCCACAAATGTATCTTTTGACGTATAAATCATGTGATTATGACGTCATATGACATAGTTATTACGTCATGATTTCCGAATAGCCGCCATCTCGGATTTCTTGAAACGTCAGAAAACCACCAAACATGACTCAAAAGTAATCAAAACCAATAAAAGAATGCTAACATGATCAAAAAGGTAAAATTTATTGCCATAAAGTTATTTTCTTTCCAAAAAAACACGAAAATTCCAAATTTGGAAAAACATGCCTGTCAAAATATGGTTTCCCATGGTAACAGCTAGTTCCGTACTAAATTGTTCCCAGATCAATTTTTGGCACAGTCAACAAGTTTGGCGGCTTTTACTTCAATATTGAAAAAAATATTAACGGTCAAAGTCGCGGCGGGCAGATCCCCCCCCCCCCCCCCCCGGTCTGAATAGGTTTTTTTTTCGTTCGTGAGCCAGGAGGGTGGGGGGCCAGAACGTGCCCCCCTCCTTCCTACGTATCTCGAAAAGTATTGACGCTATGAAAATGAAACTTATATGGTGTGAAAAGCATCCAAAAATGTTTATTGTAATGAGATTTTCGGTTTCTATGAAGAGTTTCTTCCATAATCTTTAAAAATGTAGACATTAATATCACACTGTAGTTTCGTTGGCCTTACCTTTTTCGCATCGTTTCCCTGTGTAACCAGCCTGGCAATTGCAAAGATATCTCTTATCTGTAAATCCATTCAGGCAGGTCGCATTATGAAGACATGGGTTACTGGAACATGGGTTCTATGAGAATGATTAAAGAATAAACGTTTCGTCACTTTTTTATAGAAAAACTTTGCTTTAAAGGAGCTATGTCATGCCCCCCCCCCCCCCCCCCCCCAAAGAGGTGATAAGAAACCAAACAGGCCAAGGATGGTTGATGATGGAGAAGATTAAGACGGATTGCGAACGAGAAACTTGAAAACATTGGCCAATTTTTTCAAGATGCGCCATTTGGCCATCCGTGACGTACTCATGTAGTCAGTGATTTTCTCACCTCAGTGCTCCTATATATGAAGCCTGTCCGCCGCTTAAGATCTTCAGGGTGTTGCATGTTGTCAGAATCACTCAGTTGACAAATGACCTTGTCTTCAATTGGTGGTCCGATGTTGATTGATACACATGTAGTTTCCATAAGGCATCGATTTTTACAATCACTACCTAGATGTGGTCCCAAGAATAAAGTGATGTTTTTTATCACGTGACCCTGCAGAGCATGTCCATCGATCGGTATTAAAAAGCGGAGACGCCGGCAGAGACCTGCAGATAATAATATTCATCAACATCAGTTTAACGAATATAACTGATAAAAGTGTTATTATGCATCTATTTATTTATAATATTTATCTATTGTTATTTTATAAAGGCAGGAAGCCATCTATTTTAAATTATATAATTCACTGTGTAAAACTCGCGCAGTGATTGGTTTAGAACTGTTATCTATTAGAGTACAGACGCACGAATGACGTCACAAAGCAGGAAAACGCGCGGGCACCCTGCCTGCTCCAACAAATCCTTCGCTCAAAACAGAGAAATATTTTTGTCAAACTGGAAATATTCCGTAGGAAATTCAATGTAGTTCAATTGATACGAATTTTAAATCGGCTGTTCAAGCTTGGCTAGAACTTGGAGGAAAATATGATGGACTTTTAGCTCATTGTGAAACAGAATCCGAGAAATTTAGCGACGTGAAGCGAATTGCAACGGGATTTTGACTGGAATAATTCAGATTGTTTTTCCTCATATCAGGACGGAATAGAGGTTAGTCTCTAAATATTTGCTTTTCGAAACATATGCTGAGTTGAGCGGTAGTTTTATTTTAAGCCGTTTAGTCTTCACAAAGTTTTATTTGAGTGCATGAAAACACTGTGGCCTAAACTCGATGTTTTTATCGGCTTATTTAGCGTACAATCAAGTGAAAATCCGAAGCGAATATCTCCAAAATTATATAAAACAAATAGATTCCATGTTGCCGTGGGTCTGTTCAGTAATAGATCACAGAAGACGTCAAAATGTGGTAAGAACATCAGTGACCAACTCGCCACAGCGGCTCGTTGGCCACTATTTTGTTCTTACCACATTTTGACGTCATGTCAAAACAGGCCCACGGCAACATGGAATCTATTTGTTAAATATAAATCCGTATTTTATATAGCTATTTTTAGAATCATCCTCAAGCAAATCAAAAACCACTGAAAAAAAGTCGGGTTCGAATCCCACCTGAGCCACTGAACTTTTTTCAGTGGTCAGGATTTGCAGTGTAACAATTATTCATTTATAAATAGTTAACAAATAAAGAAGCCAAAACCATGTATTATACTGTCATAAAACACGACGGGAATTTGAGAACACGAGAGAAATTTAGAAAACACGAGCCGCAGGCGAGTGTTTTCTCAATTTCTCTCGTGTTCTCAAATTCCCGTCGAGTTTTATGACAGTATAATACATGGTTTTGGCTTCTTTATTTTGTTAAATAACATAGCCATCAGAATCACGCTATCGATTTCAATAGCGCGAGCGTGCATGCATAACTCAATTAATTTTTTTTCTGAGAGCGCGAGCGGGCGGAACTATCGAATCCTGCAATCTGATTGGTTCCGAGAGCGGGCAAGATTTTCCAATCTTGCCCACGGTCAAAATATCAAATGACTTTACCGCCAGGCCTTCGCTGCCCAAGCGAAAACATTTTAATTTCAGCAACGTGTGGAGGTCGATGCGAAGAAGCTTTTACTGAATTTTCACATTATATTGCTCTCTTATCGTTGTCAAGTGAATGGAGAACTACGCAGTGGAATTAAAGAGCTTGCATTTCTTCAAAAAGGAAGTGGAGTGGAGTGTTCATTTGATTTTAACCGACAGAATTTGAGTTTGTTGTTATTTTGGAAATTACTTTCACGCTCTCTGGAGTTGCGATTCAGTTTAAATTACAAATATCCTTGTTCAGACTCAATTCCTTAGTTTTAGTCATTTGCTTTTCGTTTCTCTTTTTTACGAAACAGCCCTTCATTAACTTTCATTCAAGAAAGAACTTCAACGGTGATTACCGGTAGCCCAGAAAATAATTCTCGGCTCGTATAAATCAGTTGTGTCGGTACGTTGAAACTGAATGCATGAATAAGCTTACAGTTTGTCAAGGTTTCGCATAAAATGAAAATTGTAAATGGCCACCGATTGGCAAGAATTAGATTAACATGGAAATGAAATTGTAGAAAACTGAGGAAACAGTTTTGCTCGGAAAATGCTTTCATGATACTACGCAAGAGTATACATGTATATACAGTATATATGGAAGATTGTTCTAAAATTTCGCCGGTTGCGCCAGACTTTGAATGGTCTTTATGCTAAATTTGAAATAGCTCCTCATTTCTTTTGCTTTTAGCGGTCAAATTCCGTTTGAGTCTTCATCGTCTGTTCTGCACGTCAACCTTTCTGTAATTCTGGTGTAAAAATTAATCGTCTGAGTTTCTTGTTATTTGGATTAAGTTTTATTTCTTCGATAGTTTTATAGCGACCTTGCGATCAGCTAAAGGAATACGCGCGCGCGTGAAAAACAGATTTTGCAAAACAAGATTTCAAGATTTCTAGCATTACCAAACCACAAAGTAGGAAAAAAATAAATACGTTATTTTCCGGCCTTGGTCGGTCCGTATTGAGAAAAACTGTGCCCTCGGTCTTGGGTACGGCCCGAGGCCGTACCGGCCGGCAAATAACATATATATACGCACGGCCGTGCATGCATAAAATGACGTGTGCAAATGTCTTTATCGCTGAGAAGAAAATTGTGCCGCTCCATCTAATTGTTTTATTATACTTCACTAACTTTTGGTTAAACTTCGGTATAGATCGTTTTCACGTGACGTCATAAAAATGCTAAATTCAAAACTATTGATCCTACAAAGCTGTTCTTTCAGTATATTCTTTTCATAAGTGTAGTTAGTTGCTGGGGAAATTTTTGTGCCAGCAGATTGCTTCGTTTTGGAGATAAAACATTTTGAAATTTGAGACGGCCTTGCTCAACGTAACCTGAAATGTTACAGAAACCAATATTGTCGCACTTTTTAAATACTTTTCAGATATGCTAATAAGTTAAAAATGATAACTAAAGCATTCAGAAGTGAAAACCCATGACTTCGGTAGCAAAATCTTTTTTATTCTCGCAGACATTTTTGGCCGCCATATTGGTGTACCAAACTGGTACACCAATATGGCGGACCCATACTAAGTTCTGTAATTTTCTGAATATTGTTTTCCCAATAACTTCGCTGCAATGAACACTACCAAATCAAAACTTGGGGAATATATTTCTTTCCATCTACTCTACAATCTCTGAGTTTGTTGATGATTTTGATGCACGCAAAACGATCTTGTTATTTTGGTGAAAACGATCTATTACGAGTTTTACATGTAAATCGACTGAGTGATTTTTCAGTAAGTTTTCTTTGGATTATAAATCTTCACTCAATCTCTTCTAAAGCTTCATATATTCTACAAATTGTGCAAATGGTTTAGCTTAAAATGGGAAGATCTGAAATAACTGTGGAGCTGAACATTATCGATCTTCATTTTACAAGTCGAACGGACTGAATGGAGTCAAATATTTCACTTGTTTACGACGAGCAAACACTTGACGATAAGTTATTAATTGTGCTGATTCCAGCTGGAATTGACAAGCCTCTTCGAAATACAAGGTAACAATACTGAATAGGTTAAATTTGTGGTGTAAACAGTTTGTCATTTTCTGGACGAATTTACTGATGTCAGTTTTCAGATCTTCTCGCAAATTGTTAGTGCTCGTTCATTCTCGTTAATTCGCATTTAATTTCAGTGTACGTACATTTACACTATGATGATCATCAACTCGGAGTTGATAACGGTAAATTAACCGCCGTAGCGAATTTCTAAAAGCTGACGTTTCGAGCGTTAGCCCTTCGTCGGAGCAAAGTGGAGGATTGTGGGTTGTGTGTGTTTATATACTAGAGCATAAGTTGTTCCGTGATTGGAGGAAGCATGGTAACGGAGAATGCATGAATATATAAGTTAGTTAGTTAAACGAGAAGCGTTCGTTGATCCATGGGGAGCCAAGGTGCCGATTTGAAAGATAAATTTGTGTTCTGAAGTTTTACGACTTTCAGTGTTGCCTTGATGAAGGGAAAGGCCGCAAACAGTCATGTTTTCAAAAGAATGACCGGGAAGATTAAAATGTTTAGACACAGGTTTAGAGGCATCTCTATCGTTGTTTTTAACGTCTCTCAAATGTTCGCGGAAGCGACCTCCTAGTCTTCTTCCTGTCTCTCCAATGTAAAGCATTTTGCACAGAGTGCAAGTTATGCAGTAGATTACATTAGTGGATGTGCAGTCAAAACGATCGGTGATTTTGATTGAGCGTTTTGGACCTGAGATGTTGACAGTGTTGTGAATGAAGGGACAGGTGTTGCATCGCGCGCGCGAGCATTTGAAAGAACCTGGTTGTTCGTCGGTTTTAAGAGAACTTTTAACTAAAAAGTTTCCGAGATTCTTGTCTCGTTTGAAGGAAACAAGTGGTGGTTGTGAAAAATTCTGCCTGTTTCCGGGTCGTCTTGGAGTAGTTTGAAGTTAGTTAAAATTATGTTTTTAACGGCGTGGTTTTGTGGGTGGTAGGTAAGTGTAAATGGAATTCTCTCTTCCCTGGACCTTTGTAACGCGGTTTGTTGGTCGGTTTGTAGCGCGCGGTCTCGTCCTGTAATGACGGCGGAGTCGGGATAATTGCGGTCTTTGAAAAATTTGCACATTTCGTCTGACTTGGCTGTGAAGTCAGAGTCATCGCTACATAAACGTCGAAGTCTAAGGAATTGAGAATAAGGGATGGAGTTTTTAACATGCGGTGGGTGAGAAGATGAATGAAGTAAATAGCTGTGGGAGTCCGTTGGTTTGTAGTGAACACTAGTTGATAGGTCGTTGCCACTAATAGAAACATTGATGTCTAAATGTCTATGTGCCAAAAGCGCAAAGAACTTGACGACCAAATTTTCACTTGTCGGTCCGAACTTTATAACATTTGTCCAGCCATTTTAGTCAAATCCATTCGTGACAAAATCCAACAACTTAATTCCAATCTTTTTACTCATTTGAACCAAATTAAAACTCAGAAACTTGAACAATTAGTCGGTCCGCACGCTACCGCGATTAACAATTCATTACTTGATAGCCAAAATACTGTCGTCACCATTCCAGAAAACTTGCCGCTTTCTGATCCCGAGAGATCTGTTCTTAGCAAAGGCCTTAAGTTTGTTCCCATTTCTAAGCAAGTCGACGAATTTTCAGTTAAACAAGATGCAGAAAAATTTCTACGCCGGGTTCAACTTAAAGCTTTTTTTCATGACAAAGACAATTCTGAAACCACCGAAAAAGATGTTTTTGAAACGCTTTGATGTCCGCAAATCGAAATGGACTCTCCCAGAGGGTCAATTTACTTCCTTAGACTTTTTTGTCAAAAATGCCTCCGTGACATTCAAAAACTTAACTTCAATTACAACACCAAATTGTCTAACTTATCCAAAGAAGAATGGACGGCTCTCAAAAACCTCGGCAAGCGCAAAGACATTGTCATCAAATCGGCCGACAAAGGCGGCGCTTTAGTTGTTTGGCGGACCGATTTATACCAACAAGAAGCTTTTCGGCAACTTCCCGACACCGCTTTCTATCAACTAGTGTTCACTACAAACCAACGGACTCCCACAGCTATTTACTTCATTCATCTTCTCACCACCGCATGTTAAAAACTCCATCCCTTATTCTCAATTCCTTAGACTTCGACGTTTATGTAGCGATGACTCTGACTTCACAGCCAAGTCAGACGAAATGTGCAAATTTTTCAAAGACCGCAATTATCCCGACTCCGCCGTTATTACAGGACGAGACCGCGCGCTACAAACCGACCAACAAACCGCGTTACAAAGGTCCAGGGAAGAGAGAATTCCATTTACACTTACCTACCACCCACAAAACCACGCCGTTAAAAACATAATTTTAACTAACTTCAAACTACTCCAAGACGACCCGGAAACAGGCAGAATTTTTTCACAACCACCACTTGTTTCCTTCAAACGAGACAAGAATCTCGGAAACTTTTTAGTTAAAAGTTCTCTTAAAAACCGACGAACAACCAGGTTCTTTCAAATGCTCGCGCGCGCGATGCAACACCTGTCCTTTCATTCACAACACTGTCAACATCTCAGGTCCAAAACGCTCAATCAAAATCACCGATCGTTTTGACTGCACATCCACTAATGTAATCTACTGCATAACTTGCACTCTGTGCAAAATGCTTTACATTGGAGAGACAGGAAGAAGACTAGGAGGTCGCTTCCGCGAACATTTGAGAGACGTTAAAAACAACGATAGAGATGCCTCTAAACCTGTGTCTAAACATTTTAATCTTCCCGGTCATTCTTTTGAAAACATGACTGTTTGCGGCCTTTCCCTTCATCAAGGCAACACTGAAAGTCGTAAAACTTCAGAACACAAATTTATCTTTCAAATCGGCACCTTGGCTCCCCATGGGATCAACGAACGCTTCTCGTTTAACTAACTAACTTATTCATGCATTCTCCGTTACCATGCTTCCTCCAATCACGGAACTCCTTATACTCTAGTATATAAACACACACAACCCACAATCCTCCACTTTGCTCCGACGAAGGGCTAACGCTCGAAACGTCAGCTTTTAGAAATTCGCTACGGCGGTTAATTTACCGTTATCAACTCCGAGTTGATGATCAACATAGTGCTTCACTTGCTCGCCGACGCAGCACCACAGTTTCATTAGAAACTAATCACTACGTACATTTACAGGCATTTCCAATTAAATATTTAGTTCCAAACTTCGTGCATTGTTTAGTAGACTTAACGTTTTTTTTATTTCGAAGGGCCGAAGTTTTTTACTTAATGATTTGGGCCGCATGACGTTTTCCAATTTCACATTAGGAAAAGAAAGAGACTGCTCGCAGTCTACGCGAAGGTAGGTGAATTTGTTTTGTCCGACATTCATTAGTTTACGGCGCCTCAAATTACATGGTTATATTTAGAACTTCCGTTTGTCGTTATTTGTCCATTAATGGCGCTAACTTTTGGTGTAAAATATATAGAATGAATGAGCTTTCTGGCAGACCAAAAACAAATTATCTACAGGTTGAATATATTTCTAAAATTACGACTCAAATATTTCGATGTGTTTTCATGTCGAGGTCCTAATTCCGGCCACCTCTCACAAAACCTCTTGTTAGACTTTCCCGCCTTGGCCGGCGCCGCAGAATGGCTTGAATACCGTGCACTTATTTCGGTCCTAAAACAAAAGCTTTCTTGGTATAATTCGCCTTTTCATTTATCGATATGGATGAAAGATGATTAAAAGTCACGGAAAGTTATATCAGGTTGGTCTGTGAACTGTCTATGCCTACATTTGCAGGCCTTTGGTTTTGGCCGGAATTAGGACTCGTTGACCGGAATTAGGGACGCCAAAGCGAACAGCTATTTTCGATACTACAAGATTATCGATAAAGAACATAAGCTGTTGCTCTTACATATGCTAGATAAATGTTGTGACAAGTCACAGGCCAAGTTTCAGCCCAGGGAACTGAGTTCTTCCAATGCGAGAATTACACGTTCTTGTCTTTTCTGGCCGGAATTAGGGCCACATACTGTATTCGTTTTTGTGGCAGTTCAGAAACACGTTCATCCGGGACAAATTTCAAAAAATGCTTTATTTTCGAAACGAAGCACTGAATCGATACCAAACTTTGCATAGAAATTAATGCTTTGTATAGTAAAATATGTGAAAAGAATAGCTTTGTAGAATTAACAGTTTAGATTTTAGAATTTTGATGACGTCAGATGAAAACCACAAATTGAAATTGCCTTTTAAGGCGATAGTACTATTTTAATTTTAAACAGCCTTTGTTTAGTTTGAATGGATTAATGTGGTGTTCGGTGAATAATAAAGCTTCGGAATCCACACATGCACAGTCATGATATACTTTTCTGATACTATTTAATTATTAATTTGTTTTTGTCCGAAGGATAAATTATTTCTTTTCGAAACACGTAATTTAGTATTGGATCTGTTTTCCTTCTATGCACACTGTACACAGATATAATTTCAGGCTTGATATCCTTGTTGAAGATCAGCGTCTGTTTCAGAAAAAAAAATGACCTTTTTAAATCCAAAATTTTAACACCCGAAACATATAAAACCCATCGCGATTAAACGGCTCCTCGAATAGTAGCCCCTAATTTCTTCTTCTCATAGATCCCTCTCTCTGGAGGAAGTATGTCTAATAGTTTTGTTCACAACCTATCCAAAATAATTATTCTGGTAAAGTGCAATAAGTAATGGTAATAGGACTGAGTGGAGTCCAATTCGGTCTGTAATCATGCGAGTGATTAAAAAAACTCGGACGACCGCGCAGCGGGAGTCCGATTTTTTTAATCACGAGTACGATTAAAGACCGAATTGGACGACACAAATGGTTACCAAAATTAGTACTCGCGAAAATAAGCAAGAAAATAATATATTCAAGGCTTGAGTAAGCCGAAAGCTGGCGTGCGCGCGCATCATTAATAATCATAACGTAGCACAAGGTATTTTTTAAAAGGCTTACCAAGTACTATATGGCTTACCAATTTCGCCGCTAAGCTCGTCAAACGTGGCACACGGACGAATAAGGACTGTGTCGCGAAGCAAGCCGCGAAAAATAATTATACTCGCTTATTCTACCGCGAAATATAGATATTTCCAAACATAGTCAGAGATCCACTTTGTCTCTTCTAGATATTAACCGTGAAAATTTATGGTTCTTTTCCTCTCGCTTGAAATGGAAAGACTGTTTTATTTCCCTCAGGGCGCCTGAAGGAATGGATGAAGCTATTAAAAAAAATAGCGCCTCGACGTTACCTTCCGTGGTAAAAAGGGTTCTTTATAGTGCGTGCACTAAAGCAAACCTTTCGCCCTTTATTCGATAAAGGAATTTTACCCCAAGGATGATAAGGATTTAATTGTTATCAACAATTCATCAACCAGTTGGGTGACAGAGACCTCTAACTTAGATAAGGGATAGGACTAGTAAAGACAGTTTACTCACCTTGGTTCGCACCCGTGGGGCAGTGAAGCCAGCCTTCCCAAAGAACAAATACGAGCAGAAGAGACGGTGCTGGGAATGGACGGCCTTTCATTCCTGGAAGCTTGTCAGAATAATAGAATCACTCATTTACAGGGGCTGTTTGTACGGTTGCAATGTGTTGTTACGGGTCGCCCTGAGGGCGTGAGTTGTACTAATGAAACAAGCTCGCTCGCACCTGTTATCTGAACAAAACGGTGAAAGTTTATTAATGCTTGTAATCAATTATTCATTATAGATTTATTCAGTTTAGTTTACTAAAGGAGCTATGTCACGATATTTTAAGTCATTTTTGCAAAGTGCAAAATCACCTTCAAATTGAAGAAAGCCTCAAAATAATAGTTTACTAAGGTAGAAAAATACCAAAGAGGTAATAATATAAACTAATTGCTATTTTGAGACGGCAATACCACATTTTATAATATACTCAACAAAATATGCAGCTTCTGATTGGTCAATGACGAATGCATAAATAGGTTATAGAGTGCAATACGGAATTGTGATAAACGGTACCGGACAAGTAGAGACGTTTTTGCCGCTTACTGGCATTGAAATAAGCTTTCAAGTTAATGGTTAAATGTTTTCTAAACTATAGTACTGTAATTCTTTCAAAAAGTTCACGCTTGGTTTGCCTGCGCGTTCAAATAAAACATGTGAGCACTTTGGAAACTAGTGAAGCGTTTCGTGTGCAGAGTAGCGTGATGGCCGCAGCAAAATTTTGTTGAGAATATTATAAACAAAAAATCGTATGAACTGCTCGTGCAATTAGTGATTTATGGTCACTCGTGATGTTTTGAAAGTTCTCAAATTGCACTCGCCTAAAGGCTCGTGCAATTTTGAGAACTTTCAAAACATCACTCGTGCCCATAAATCACGAATTGCACGAGCAGTTCATACGATTTCCTATACATATTGGCGGCTAGTTGGGAGAAAATATATTCCGTATTGGGCGGAGTCGCGAAGCGACGGAGCCCAATGCGGAATATATTTTCTCTCAACGCCGCCAATATAATGTGGTATTGCCGTCTCAAAATCGCAATTAGTTTTGTATCGCGATTCAAACATTTTTGGACAGATTAAAAGGAAAATTCAAATCAGTTGTTGTTGATTGAAATATAAATTCCCACTATACGCAACGTGTTGTACATGAATACTTGAACGCGAAAGCATTTTGGTCTCGAAGAAAGTCCGATTTTTTCGCCGGTAAATTGCTTATGGAAACAAAGGCGATTCAGAATTACGTCCCTTGAAGATTTATAAAGTACCAAATGACAATGAAACGGGAAAATAATCCAATTTTGAACCGAAAAAACTTGTTCAAAAACATCTTACGTGATTTTACGACTTAGCGCGCGCACATCGCGGAAGCAGTTGAAAACGGTAAACAAACTCTTTCAAGAAAGAAATTATTTTTATTACTCACCTTACGCTAACTTTTAGATTGAGGAAGTTGTACTGGCGAATAAAGCCTTCCATAACTGAGCGAATGACCAGAGATACAAGATTGCCGACGATTCATCGAAGCGAAACTTTTGAATTCTGATGCGTACTTGAGGAACCCAATTCAAGTTAGCGTATGGTGAGTATTAAACTGAGTCATTTATTCTTGTAAGAGTTTGTTTACCGTTTTCACTTGCTTTCGCGATGTGCACGCGCTAAATTGTAAATCAACTTTTTCGGTGCAAAATTGAATTATTTTCCCATTTCATTGCTGTTTGGTACTTTAGCAAACTTTGTGGGACATAATTCTGAATTGTTTTTGTTTCCATAAGCAATTTATCGGCGAAAAAAGTCCTACTTTCTTCGAAACAATGAAATGCTTTCGCGTTCAAGTATTCGTGTACATTACGTCGCGTATAGTGGGAATTTATATTTCAATCAACAATAACTGATCTTAATTTTCCTTTTAATTTGTCCAAAAATGTTTGAATCGCGATAAAAAACTAAATTCGATTTTGAGACGACATTACGGCTTTACAGTAATGACGGCGTTGGAGAAAATATACTCCTTTTATTAACCATAAAGTTAAACTTTTCGCGTTTTCCCCCTCCAATTTTGGTGTAGTTATAAGCTATATAGTTGTTACGTAACAACGCTTTGTGTCATTCAATTCGGAACCCAGTGGTCGTTGACTGTTTGTGACCGAATATGGCTCCACTCAGTCATATTATCATAATGGGTCGTGGCTTCTCTTTATGTTTAAACCATATGAGTTTGAAATATTAAGGAGGAAACTGGCTGCAATCTTTATCGAGCGGGTGAGGCGGAATAACTAAGTAACTTTATGAAATAAACAAGATACTATACGCGCGCTCTGATTGGCTCAAAACCATTTACCATAAATATATCAGATGGAACATTATAGAAAATTGTTTTGTGATTCTTATTTCATAAAAAAAACCAATAGAAAACGTTTTCCCTGTGTTGACATAGAGTTATGGCAACACTCGTGAAAGTTTGGGATGACTCGGCTGTATGACGGATATTGTGAAGTGGCTACGTGCCGAGGGAGGAATGTTGTCTATGCAACGCAATATACAGTATATTGTGAAGACTACTTCAAATCAAGAAAAAAATATATATTTGTTAATGTCAACGACAATGGACGATCTTTACAGAGTGGATTACTTACTCCTCACGAGCTGCGTAAAATGCACAAATCCCTGAACTGATACCAGAGAGACTTAGAGTTGTAGTAAGATCTAATAACGATAGCCGATTATTTACCTTCACAATTTCTAAGCACTAGGTCCACCTTGGTATAAATTTGAACTCGTCTCGAGCTTAATTTATAATTAACAATGAATCTCGTGATGGATTATATTAGCCTGAATTATTAATAAGCGGACTGCAGGCCTCCGATTGAGAGTTCTTTCATACTCGCTTAATTTTAGAGAAAACAGAACACAACTATATAATTGCAAAGTGATCAATTTAATTTTCGATTAATTATTAACGCGCACACTTTACTCGTAAAATATAAAATTCGAGAAAAAAAAAAACTGTATTTAAACTTTATTGAATTAGTAATAAATGTACGAGCAAGCCTTTGGACATAAAACTGACAATATTTGCTAAACTGAATCACTGGTCTTTTAGTATTCCTCATTTGGTTGTGAAGATAATTAATTTTACGTTCGGTTTCTTGAACTTTTAGCTCATAATCATACTGCTTCGATGCGATGGCTAAGTCGACTCGAATTATTTCCATGTATTTCACAAACTGTCGAAACTTTGCACGAAAAATTAATCCCTTATATTTATTTTTAATATTTGTAATGAATATCTATTGTTTAACTAAAAACTAAGAATTTGACTGCCGGGGAAAGCAAATACTACACGAACTTTGTAAGTCTTCATAGAAAAACGTGCTGAGACTCAAATAGTTTTTTTCTGTAAACGGTTTTAAAGGAAGAACGGGATTTTTTATGAACAAAATATTCCGTGCAGGGAAATTGAGTAATATGTCGCAACGAGAAACACCTACCTTGTTTCTGCCTTGCTTGAGCTTGAATTGATTGTTGTGGTATACTGCATATGTAGTTTGTGGCTCATTCCTTGGGAGGATATTCAGTGAAAAACTGAATGAATTAATTATAACTATCACAAAATTCGCGAATCTGATTGGTTATGGACATCAGGCCCTATTTGAGCGTTTAAGCGTCGTGCCTGCGTTATTGGACAGTACACGTCATTTACGAGCGCTGTATGTTATGATTAATGGATTTATTTTTTCTTGTGAATCTCGGAAACAAATTATTTCCCCCCTTTTATTAACCATAAAGTTAAACTTTCGCGTTTTTTTCTCTCTCGAGTTTTGGTATAGTTATATTATCAGTCATATTATCATAATGGGTCATGGCTTCTCTTTATGTTCAAACAAAATGAGTTTGAATTATTGAAGAGGGAAACTGGGTGCGATCTTTATTGAGTGGGTGAAGCGGAATGACTGAGTATATTTATGAAATAAACAAGATAGTAAGCGCGCTCTGATTGGCTTAAAACCATTCACAAATCTATGAAAACATAGACAATTTATTTGTGCTTTTATTTCATAGAAACAATAGAAAACGTTTTCCCTGTGTTTCCATAGAGTTATGGTAACACTCGTGAAATGATGGGAAAACTCGAAATAGCTGTGGATGCATGCGGCTCGTGCGTCCACAGCATTTTTCGTTCTTTCAAACTTCACTCGTGTTACCATAACTCTATGGAAACACGGAAAACATGTTTTATTTGGTATCTTTAATAATTGGTTCATGGTTAGCGTGCGTTTATCGAGTAATGGATGCACGCGGGAAGTTTGGAGAGCACGAGAGAAGCGTAAGAGTTAAGTCTTAAAGCTTCACGGGTGCTCTCCAAACTTCCCAAGTGCATCCATAACTCGATATACGCACAGCTAAAGCATGAACCAATTATTTTATAACATATGGGAAACAAAATATTGCGTGAAAACAGGTTTTATTTGTGATTGATTATACAAAATTCAGACAATTTTGTTACAGCGGTTTGTTCTCGCGATCGAGACAGTGAAATCGGAAAAAAGATGCGGCTCGAGTCATTACGTAAAAAAACTTCGGCCTTTCTAAATCAAACAAACGTTAAGTCTACTAAATAATGCACGGACTTTGGAACTAAACATTGAATGCGAAATGCCTTGAAATGTACATTGGAATCAGTGAAATGTGAATGAACGAGCACAAACCAATTTGCGGGAAAATCTGACGCCGACATAAATTCGTCCAGAAAATGACAAACTGTTCTATTCAGTATTGTTACCCTGTATTTCGAAGAGGCTTGTCATTTCCAGCTGGAATCAGCAGAATAAATTAAATATCGTCAAGCGTGTTTGCTCGCAAGTGAAATATTTGGCTCCATTCAGTCCGTTCAACTTGAAAAATGTAGATAATGTTCAGCTCCACAGTTATTTCAGATCTTCCCATTTTAATGTAACCGTTTGCACAATTTTTCAGAATATATGAAACTTTAGAAGAGATCGAGTGAAGATTAATCCAAAGAAAGGTTTGTCTTGCTCGCTTTTCATTCGACTTGCTAACTGAACACCGCGGAGAAGTTTGCCGCCGTTTTCATACACATCATGCTTCATTTAGATATTTAGATGGAACTGAAAAATCACTACGTCGATTTAAAACTTTTAAAACGTACTACCGAAGTTTAACCAAAAGTTAGTGAATAATTTAATTAATAAAACAATTCGAGGGAGCGACACGATTTTCTTCTCAATTGCAACGATAAAGACATTTGCACTCGTCATTTTTTGCATGTATTCAATATTATACGCACGGCCGTGCGTATATTGAGTTATGCATGCACGCTCGTGCTATTGAAATAGATATCGTGATCCTGATGGCTTTATTATAAAAAATATATAGAATACTGGCTTGAAATTGTGTATTAATGAAGTCTTGAACACTAGTGTTTGAAAGGAATATTGAATATTTTAGTTGTTAACCCAGCAATCAAATATCGAATAATTTTCAGAGAAAATGAGTATTTTGGCTGATATCACAAAGCAGGGCCCACTATATATATGTAATTTGAACTAATATTGGCAAGAAGTGTTTAATATACAGCCAATATTTTAATTTCACTTCTGCCCTACGAGAAGTTGTTTTGGTATTTAATCATTCGATGAGCCGCCAGCTTATTAATTATGCTTGAGATGTTGCGGGAGTCAATTTTCTACGAAGAAATAATATTCAAGAGGTAACCAAAATGTTGTGGGAGGTAAAAAGTCGTTATTTTGTCGTTGTGATTGTAGATAATCTGTTTTTATTGTGTTTGGGTCTTAGCTAAGACCATTGAAATGCCATTTGGGAAAAATTATCTTTTATTGAGACGACACTGGTGATGAAACATTGACAGTACTCATCTATACTTATGATTGATTGATTGATGCATCATTAATGAAATCCCTTAGCTTCCCTTGCAATTACGCTAAAGGCGACTGGGGTGAATTTAAGAAATTTTACATCGTAGGTTAAAATGTGATTAACGTATCATTTATCCTTCCAGTCAACAGAGTTTGCCAGCGGTTTTGTGTATACTATATACAGTTTTTGTTATAGGGTATACGGTATTTTCACAAAAACAAAAGCATATAACACCCCCACCCCCCCCCCCCCCTCCCCCTCCCAAAAAAAAAAAAAAAAAAATGGTTTGGCGGGATAAAGAGGAAGTCAAAGTTATTGTTCTACAGAAGAGCTTTTAGCGATTTCTATTTAATAAAGGAATTTATAGCTACCGAGCTCTGTAGAGCGAGCCTTGTATATTGGCTGAGGGAATATAACATCGTTACAATTTCTGGCCTGATCCGGTTCTCTTCTCGGAACTAGATCACTTCTAATGATGTCAAGGAAGAACACAACATTTGGTTCCAACAGCGGTTTATTACACGAGTGATAATATTCGAGAACGCTTTTTTTACAAGTCTCTTTCGTGCTATTATTGTATTGAAGATTCATGACCGTTAAAAATACTAAAAAAGGAAATTGATAAATTGCCAATTACCACTGTTGGATTTTACAATGTAATGAAAAGGCGGTTAAATATCACATATTAAAAACAAGCACATTGCCTATGAATAAAATTTAATCTTAATTGCATAAATTCGAGCTAAAAACACGACCCGAATTCAATAAAAAATTAATAAATGCTGACTAGATCAGCTTATATCTTTGATTTTCTTATTCCAGATGCCCTGGCCTGTTCGAGTAAAAGGAAACTTTGAAACTTAGTTAATGAGGCTATTAGAGATGCTAGTGATTAACGACTTGCAAATATTTTAATTTGATGTTAGAAGTTTTTAAACTTCTAACTTTTTACTTATTTAAATATCCTTATAAATTATATAACAAGCGATACATCCATTGTCGGTATCTAAAAACATGTATTTGCAAATCCTCTTGTAATTATAACGTATTCCTTATCAGCAGAAGAGCTAACAACTAACAAAAAAAAAACGAACTCGTAAATTAATATCAATTAGGTTGCAAAACTGATAAACTTATTAATAATTATGAAGAAAATGCAAAAACATCTAAAACTCAAACAGATAAGCATAAAATTGAATATATTTAGTTTTAAGTTTTGAGGTCGCTTACTGTGTGAATCAAAATAGCGTGAACACTTTGATTTAACTCTGACATTGTCAAACCGCAAGAAGAATAGTCTGAAAACTCAAATTTACACTTTGTTTTTGCAGAAAAGCTTTGCGAAAATAGCAATAAAATAAATACAGGAAAACAATAGGCCGATTTCTGGCAAAGGAAAGGTTCACGCTTTTTTATTCGCACAGTAATAAACTCACAGAACGTGTTATTGTCACTTAAAATCAAACTTTAGAAAATACTTGCAGAACTAACACATGGGTAAACTTTGGTCTGTAGAAATAACTTCACACATGAATAAACAAAATTAGACTCCAAAACCAACATTGTTATGTGTACAGTGCTCATGTTCAGTTCATGGCAAGCACGTCATGGGAGACGTTTTGCTCACATTTCCATGTAAGCCTGTCACGAAATCGCTCCATCTCAGATAGTTGCCGACACCATAAGAACAGTTTGTTATTATATACCTTGTTATGGGATACCTTGTTATTGGACACTTTGTTATTGGCCACTTTGCTGCTCGCGCTCCAATCTGGTGAAAAATAGAGCGTGCTAAGAACCAATCACTTTGGAGAATTTTGTTATAGTTATGATTATATTAGTTATATTCGTTAAACTGATGTCGATGAATATTATTACGAACCCGATTAAGCGGTCACCCTCGGGGAAATGGCAAGTGGCCGCTTAATCGGGGTTGGCCGCTTAGACGGGGTTTCGTCAGAAATTAGCATAACGCGTGTTATGAACGTCACTTTATCTGAATACAACGGGGTGGCCGCTTAATAAGGGTTTTATTGATAGTATTATACTGAAATAATTAAGCCCAAGAAAGCCGAGCACTCACAGATATTGCAAAAATTAGAAAATACATATCCAAGTATGAAAATAAGTTGGCGAGTAGTGTTAATTACTATTCGGTGGAGACCGATTGTCCACAAAGATTTACTGAATGAATCTAAAGACTTTCTGCTTTGATCTTAATTGGAAACGAATTTCATGACTTAGCACCGCGATATGAAAAAAACTCTCTTTCCAAGTATTCGGTATTGGCTTTATGGAGTGCCAAATTCAGTATAGCTTAAGTCTCTGAGATGGTTAGCGAGTCGTAATTCATCGAGTTGGAAATCGAGTTCGAGTTCGAGTTAGACTTCGAGTTAGTAAAAATACAAAGATTTTCCAAAAAAATAACAATATGAACGAAAGTTATAATCCGCACTTGGGCGGGTATATCATAGGCCCGGGGGATACTATGTATGTGCGGTATGGTTTTAGAGCCGGCGTTTTGCTCTGAAAATGGGTATCGATTTCGGGGTCAGGTACTATGACGGGTTTCGATTTTTCTGAAATCCCCTATTTTGGTCTGAAAATGCGTAAAGAATCGAAGATTACTAAAAAAAATAAAAAAACCCTCATTGACTAAAAAAGGCCACCGCGGCTCCCCTCTCGTGTTTATTTGAAACCGACGTTTATTCGGGACCCAGCATTTATTACAATCAAATTGGATATTCTTTTGCGGACAACTTTGCAACATTCCGCCGCAACATTGATTGGTATTTTTGATTGACAATTTTCTTGGAGCAACTTGCAAATTAAAATTCTGATTTGCGATTTACGTTCTGACAAGCTCCGGTTTTCATTTTTCGCGAAACTTCACGGCTTCTTATAAAAGATCTTACATGCAATCGCTGAATATTACAGTAATAGCGGCACTGTATGAAAGCAGGATACAATAATTGATCTTTTGTCGTGGCAAATTGCCAGAGCAAATTTCAATTTTTTTGGTCACGTAACCTGACGGTTCTTTGGCAACCATATTTTTACAAGGTGTTCTATCCAAATTTAGTGTTTTTTCAGCTTAAATTTCGATGAATGAATGAATTGATGTTAATGAGATTTTCGGTTTCTATGAAGAGTTTCTTCCAAATCTTTGAAAAGTGTATACATTAATATTACACTGTAGTTTCGTTGGCCTTACCTTTTTCGCATCGTTCCCCTGTGTAACCAGCTTGGCAATTGCAAAGATATCTCTTATCTGTAAATCCATTCAGGCAGGTCGCATTATGAAGACATGGGTTACTGGAACATGGGTTCTATGAGAATGATTAAAGAATAAACGTTTCGTCACTTTTTATAGAAAACTTTGATTTATCATTGATATAAGTATCACAAATTAACTCATGTAGTCAGTGATTTTCTCACCTCAGTGCCTCTATATATGAAGTCTGTACGTGGCTTAAGATCTACAGGATGTTGCATGTCGTCAGAGTCACTCAGTTGACAAATGACCTTGTCTTTAATTGGTGGTCCGATGTTGATTGATACACATGTAGTTTCCATAAGGCATCGATTTTTACAATCACTACCTAGATGGGGTCCCAAGAATAAAGTGATGTTTTTTTATCACGTGAAACTGCAGAGCATGTCCTTCGATCGGTTTTACGAAGCGGAGACGCCGGCAGAGACCTGCAAATAATGATAATTATTATACATTCAATGTACTCACTATCTCTTTTCTTATTGGCCGAAAGCGTACAGTGAATTTTCGAAATCAGCGCCTTTGAAAGCATCTACGTCATCTACCTACAGATTATACAATAATCACGTCAAGTTCGCGAGAGGATCACGGGTAATCACGGATAATCATGTCAAGTTCGTGCGCTTTGCGTTGCTGGCCGCTTAAAAGCAAACAACATCGGTGGCAGAAGCATTATTTTTTTTCGTTGAATGTATAATAAAACAATTATCAGATTCGGTTTTTGTGATATCCAGAATAATCAAGGTCGAGGTAAGAGTTATCAGCCGAAGCCGAAGGCTGAGGCTGGTAACTCTTACCGAGAAAACCTCATCCAATAATTGTTAATAATACAGTCGAACCGCGATTAAGCGGCCACCTCCGGTTAAGCGGCCACTTATCAAAGTCCCGAAATTATTTTCAGTATAATACTGTCAATAAAACCCTTATTAAGCGGCCACCCCGTTGTATTCAGATAAAGTGACGTTCATAACACGCCTTATGCTAATTTCTGACGAAACCCCGTTTAAGCGGCCAACCCCGATTAAGCGGCCACTTGCCATTTCCCGAGGGTGACCGCTTAATCGGGGTTCGACTGTAATAATATTCATTCAGTTTAACGAATATAACTAATATAATCATAACTATAACAAAATTCTCCAAAGTGATTGGTTCTTAGCACGCTCTATTTTTCACCAGATTGGAGCGCGAGCAGCAAAGTGGCCAATAACAAAGTGTCCAATAACAAGGTATCCCATAACAAGGTTAATCAAAACTATAACAAAATTCTCGAATCTGATTGGTTATCAGCAGGCGCGATTTGAGCACTAATAGGACAGTGTACGCGTCATGCTTGTAATTGGACGATGTAATAGGACAGTTTACACGTCATGCTTGTAATTGGACAGTGTAATTGGACAGTACGCGTCATTTGCGCGCGCTGTCCTTTGCTCGTGCATGCATCTCGGTCAAAAACAAACTTGATTATTATGTTTTTATTCACGTTTAACGTATTTTCCTCAAATTTTGTTATAGTTATGATTAATTGGTAACAGGACTTCGTGTCGTCCAATTCTGTCTGTAATCATACTCGTGATTAACAAATCGGACTCCCGCGAAGCGCGGTCGTCCGATTTTGTTAATCACTCGTATGATTACAGACCGAATTGGACTCCACTCAGTCCTATTACCATTATTAATCAAAACTATAACAAAATTCTCGAATCTGATTGGTTATCAGCAGGCGCGATTTGAGCACTAATAGGACAGTGTACGCGTCATGCTTGTAATTGGACGATGTAATAGGACAGTTTACACGTCATGCTTGTAATTGGACAGTGTAATTGGACAGTACGCGTCATTTGCGCGCGCTGTCCTTTGCTCGTGAAAGCATCTCGGTCAAAAACAAACTTGATTATTATGTTTTTATTCACGTTTAACGTCTTTTCCTCAAATTTTGTTATAGTTATGATTAATTGGTAACAGGACTTCGTGTCGTCCAATTCGGTCTGTAATCATACTCGTGATTAACAAATCGGACTCCCGCGAAGCGCGGTCGTCCGATTTTGTTAATCACTCGTATGATTACAGACCGAATTGGACTCCACTCAGTCCTATTACCATTATATATTATAACAAAGTGTCCAATAACAAGGTGTCCAATAACAATGTGTCCAATAACAAGGTGTCCAATAACAAGATGTCCAATAACAAAGTGTCAAATAAGAAAATTCGTGTGCCTTGCACTTGATTGGGCTCCTTCTTGTGACTGAATATTCCTTCTTTATATCCTCAAAAATGACTTTTTTTACTCGTATTTCGTCATAGAGATGATAAAGTATATTAAAGTTCTTCCTCGAATTTTGTTATAGTTATGATTAATTGGTAACAGAACTTCGTGTCGTCCAATTATGTCTGTAATCATACTCGTGATTAAACAAATCTGATGACCGCGCACTCGTATGATTACAGACCGAATTGGACTCCACTCAGTCCTATTACCATTACAAAGTGTTATTAATTTATAATATTTATCTATTGTTATTTTATAAGGCAGGAAGCCATTTATTTCAAAATATAAATCCCGAGTTTATATTATTAATAGCTTTTTTTAGAATCATCCTCAAGCAAATCAAATAAATGAAAACTGACCACTGAAAAAAATTCGGGTTCGAATCCCACCTGAGCCACTGAGCTTTTATCAGTGGTCAGGATTTGCAGTGTAGCAATCAGTATTCATTTATATCGCTTGTTTTACCTTCCTGTTTTAAGGGAGTTCCGACCTGTTATTAGAGAGATTAAGCACGGCACGTTTGTTTTTTTCCCGCAAACGGCAAAACATCCCACTTTTGCCTTCTGCCGTTTCTACATTGAGTAGTTTCTCGTTTATCGTGAACGTGTGAATTATTGTTGATTTTTCTGATGGATTTTTTTAACGATTCGAGGAAAAGTATACAAAGGGAATCGAGTTTGCCGTTTCTAATGCCTTATCGGTTCATGCGTGAGGCGACGGTGTTTACAATCATCTTTCGTTGATAACAAAATTTCTAGCATATTAGCATGGCTCAACAGTTTTTTAAACCTCATGCTCTATAATTAAAAAAAAATGAACTTCCGTCGAACCTGCTTGGGCGACTATTTTTATCCCTATTCTGCCTTGGGGGGGCAGGGGGGGGGGGGGGGGGCAGAAAGTGCCCGCGCTGACTGTGTCGAAGTGATCACCTCTCCTTAGCGACCACATACAAAAGATCCCAAACTTCGCGTATTGGCAAAATAGTTGGTCGCCAACGGAAAGTTCTACTGTCTGTAATTGAAATTGCCTTTTATTTGTAGCAACGTACGATGGCGACAGTACTTTTAATTTTTAAACAGCCTTTGTTTAGTTTTAATTGGTGGTGTTCGGTGAATAAAGCTTCCGCAGTCATAATATACTTGTCTGATACTATTAATTATTAATTTGTTTTTGTCCGAACGATAAATTATTTCTTTTCGAAACTTAACTTCTTGAAAACGTAATTTAGTGTTGGATTTTTTCCCTTCTATGCATATCCTTGCTGATTATCAGCGTCTGTTTCAGAAAAAAAGATGACCTTTTTAAATCCAAACTTCTAACACTCGAAAAATATAAAACCCATCGCGATTAAACGCCTCTCTCGAATAGAAGCCCATGCAAAGGTACGGATTTTGTATTATTTGCAAATGATAATCAGTGAAAGCAACTGTAAAATAGGAAAGTTCAACAATACTACACCAACTGAAAGAGGCATCAGATTTAAGGGACGTTAGGGAAGATAACAGCTAGATACCTCTCTCTGGAGGAACTATGTCTAGTAATTTGCTCATAGCCTATCCAAAATAATTATACTGGTAAAGTGCGATGAGTGTCATTACAAAGTGCGTCGGGTATTACAAAATGCGACGTGTTATAGGAAATTAACGTTCCATGAAATTAAAATTCGCGTTAATTTAGTCGCGTTAATTTTTATGAGCGTTAATTTCCGCGACGTTAATTTTAATTATTATAACCTGAAATTCTGGATCCTGTACAGACACATTTGACACCTAGGAAACTCTCTTTTCCGCACACTGTATTTCAATCTTTTAAATGCAAAATCCTAAAGCCTTGATTACAATATATTTATAGTTCACCCTCGCCTACAGAAGAGCAATTCTCGACTTCTGAGTTCTTGCATTTTGGCCAAATATCTTTGTTTCTTCTTTCGCGATGACTTCAAAAATATCATACTTGAAGAGCATTCAGGCAATCTTAGCCAAACTTTATGACTTTTCCTAAACATTATCTGGGAACGTTTTAGCCAAATTTGGTATTTTCAGCTTAAATTTCCATTTTCATGAGATTTTCACATTTTACGAAGCGTTTCTTCCAAAATCTTTGCAATTTTTGCATCCTTATATTGTTTTCGATTTTTTCAAATCAAATTTGGTGATTTTCTGACATTTCTGAACAATTTAAAAATCCAAGATGGCGGATCCAAGATGGCGGACATTTTTAAAGTATGACGTTATTTTGGCGTAATTGATTTGTGTTTGTCACTAAAAAAAACATGTTTGAATGCTTTATACACCACATAATTTTAATTTTTTTAGCACAAATACTTTTCCGAGATACAGATCGTTTTACCCAAATTTGTTGTTTTTTTAGCTTAATTTTCAGTTTTCATAACTTTTTTGGTTTTTATGATGAAATCCTTCAAAAGTCTGCCGTTTTAGCATCTTTATATTTTTCTTGATTTTTTCAAGATTTAGGATCCAAGATGGCGGATTTTTTTAATGTATGACGTCATTATGGCGCGTATGACGTCATAATTGACACGTGACTGCCACTAAAATAAAGATTTTTGGATGCGTTACACACCATGTAAGTTTCATTTTCATAGCGTCAATACTTTTCGAGATACATAGGCGGGGGGGGGGTACTATCTGCCCCCCCCCCCCCCTAGGCTCACGAACGAAAAAAAGCCCATACAGAATAGGGTAGCGTCAGGAGCTCCTGGTAGCGTTAATTTCCCTCATTTTAAAATTTTACCTCCTCTTTCGCGTTAATTTCCTTTATTCGGAATTTATTTTCCCTCCAATTTGCGTTAAAGTGTATATGACAGATATTTTTTTATTTGCTTGATCGAATCTACATAGGATCCTGATATGAACATCGAAAAAAAAAATTCCATATCGCTTTTCTTCACCGCGTTTTAGCCGTCTAAAGACGTGAAATTTCATTTCCGGTTAGGTAAAAAGCCGAGCGAGGTGGAGTCCTGGACCGAGTTGGTCGTGACGTCAAAACCAGAACGCCTTCGACAACAACGCAAAGACAGCGAGGAGTTTCCTGGCTTGTAGCCGTGTATAACCAGATATATTTTAGTTCAAATTTTGTCTAGAACCGTCAAAACTTACACAAAGTTATGTCTACAGATGATTTTGAGTTTGGGAGCGATTCTGAGCGATCAGACGCATAATTCAGTGTTTCTTCGACTGTTGATGAAGTTGAGTGCGATAGTTTTAATATACAGGTTTATAGAAGCAGCAACAGACAACTCAGACCCAGAAGGTCCTTACGATGAGTGGCTTCAAGAGTACATGTATACCGCTAGCAGATAACGACAGCGATATAATTTCTCATTCTGAAAGAACGTGAATTTCGGAGCCCGGACATGCTGGAAATGCGTGTGTATAACTACGCCGTAAAAATAACATTGTTTGTTTACACAATTGCGCTGTTTGAATCGAAATGAGTTGAACCGATTTGTAATAAGCTTTTTAAAATTCGCTTGTAGTTTATCTTGAGTTATCTCTTTTCGAGGACTGTTCATGAGGGGCGAAGGGGCAGCAACTCGCGAAGCGGCGAGCGAGTTTGAAATCGAATGGAGTTAGCACGAAGATCGCGGCACGCTCCAAATGTAAATAGTGTCACAGAAGCGGTCACGACTAAACAAGGTTTTTTTCCTTCTTTTCGCTCCTAAAGATATTTAAGAAAAATGGTCATTGAATTTGATAGAGTTTCTTATTCATCTTTAGAAAGAATGTTTCATGGAGCAATTATGTCCCGGAGTCCCAGTCAAGTCAGAAACAACAGCTGCGTGATTTTCATTCAATGCGCTGTTGTGATGACTAATTGGCCTGAATCGCTTTTCATAAGCTCTCACTAGTAGTTTCTCAGTCAACAGTGGTTTACTTTGGGAGGCAGAGGAATAATTTATCTTTAAGAAAACCGGAGGTGTGATTCAGAACCATTTTTGTCCGGTAACGTTTTCGCTCAGTTCTGAATAATTTTTCGACGCTGGGCTCGCGATAGTAACTTTGTCTATCCGCATATCACATTGTACACACTGGTGACATAGGTCTGCCTCTACCGAAGATTGTGCAGTTGCATTTGTTGCTTCTTCCGCAAGGACAACAGACACTGAAATCAAAATTCAAAACAAAATACCTTTAGGAGCGAAAAAAAAGGAAAAAAAAACCCTCTTGTTTAGTCGTGACCGCTTCTGTGACACTATTTACATTTGGAGCGTGCCGCGATCTTCGTGCTAAAAATCCATTCGATTTCAAAGTCGCTCGCCGCTTCGCGAGTTGCTGCTCGCTTCGCCCCTCACGAACAGTCCTCGAAAAGGGAAAAACTCAAGATAAACTAACGAGAACTACAAGCGAATTTTAAAAAGCTTATTACAAATCGGTTCAACTCATTTCGATTCAAACAGCGCAATTGTGTAAACAAACAATGTTATTTTTACGGCGTAGTTATACACACGCATTTCCAGCATGTCCGGGCTCCGAAATTCACGTTCTTTCAGAATGAGAAATTATATCGCTGTCGTTATCTGCTAGCGGTATACATGTACTCTTGAAGCCACTCGTCGTAAGGACCTTCTGGGTCTGAGTTGTCTGTTGCTGCTTCTATAAACCTGTATATTAAAACTCATCGCACTCAACTTCATCAACAGTCGAAGAAACACTGAATTATGCGTCTGATCGCTCAGAATCGCTCCCAAACTCAAAATCATCCGTAGACATAACTTTGTGTAAGTTTTGACGGTTCTAGACAAAATTTGAACTAAAATATATCTGGTTATACACGGCTACAAGCCAGGAAACTCCTCGCTGTCTTTGCGTTGTTGTCGAAGGCGTTCTGGTTTTGACGTCACGACCGACTCGGTCCAGGACTCCACCTCGCTCGGCTTTTACCTAACCGGAAATGAAATTTCACGTCTTTAGACGGCTAAAACGCGGTGAAGAAAAGCGATATGGAATTTTTTTTTTCGATGTTCATATCAGGATCCTATGTAGATTCGATCAAGCAAATAAAAAAATATCTGTCATATACACTTTAATTTAAGTCGCGTTAATTTCAAATGCCTTAATTAGCACGAGCGTTAATTTCCTATAATAAGGTAGTCTTTAGCTTAAATGATTCGAAATTATATCTAATCGTGCAAATACTTTATGAATCGAAGAAACCACTGACTAGCTTGAATAACGGCTAAGTATTTGCTAAATGGGTACTGATTAAACAGCAATTGAACTCGAACTCGAGCAAAGTACTTTGATGAATCAAAGAAACCGCTAACTTGAATATTTTATTTATTCGGAATTCGCATGTTTTTCAAAAGCACTGAGGAAGCGGAAAACCCTCTTAAAAAATAGACGAACTACGTAGCCGGCTTAGAAAATTGAGAGGTATGCATTTGAGCGAAATTTTAAACCTACCTTACCTTTACTACAAATAAAACGCGTACAGTTGATTTCGCGAAAATGACAGAGCCATAAACGATACAGGGACCCAAAGAGTATTTTTCGCGAAAATGTCACAAATTTAGTTTAATCACCATTTAACGTTCAACTGAGAAAGCATCAGTTCTTAGAACAAAACAAGGAACAAAACACTTGATAAATACGCTAGGCTATGGGTTACAGTCACTTCACACGAACAATGCTCAACTTAGTAAAGTCTTGTTTTTTTTCAAAATATGACTGAATTGCTTGTTACTTTAGGAAAACTATTCCCAAAAGTTATCACAGTGCCAATTGGGTATTAAATTTCGCGTTTTCAATTTTCGCGGAACCTTTCTTTCGCGGGTAATTAATTTCGCAACTTTTTTTTCAATCGAGGAAAATCGCGAAAATTAGCACTCCCGAAAACAAGCAAGAACATATATTCAAGCGAAATGGCTTTCTTCATCTCTAAAGCGATGATATGGTTTGATACAAGTAAAGACCGTCACCATGTCGCGAATCCGGCTTCTGTTATACTTCCCTTGTTGATTATTCAGGGAAATTCAGGGCCTTCGAAAATTTGTCTTAAAAATCAGTATGTACACAGTACGTTTCGTTCTATTTTAACCACATCCGCCAGACATCGTCCGATATTTCCGATTGTTATTCGTGGAAAGAAGTTGCTGAAACACTGGGACATCCGAATCCGCCCGCCCGCCGTAGTTTGCTACGGTACGTTCCTCAGCTACGAGTTCAACGACTGAATTCGTGCAGGCTAGCGCTTAGACTTAAACAAACACATCACGAAAGAACGAACTAAACAGCGAACGTATTATCGATTCGTTCGACATTCGAAGCTTTCTTTTGTAAGCGAGGTTGGTGTATTAGCGCCTTGAGTAAGCCGAAAGCTGGCGTGCGCGCCCATCAGATGCTAAGCGTAGAGCAAAAGTATTCGATCGAGGCAAACAAATTATTGGCGGAGAATTATCTGAATGGAATAACGTAGCACAAGGTATTTTTTAAAAGGCTTACAAAGTCCTATGGCTTACCAATTTCGCCGCTAACTGAAGCTCGTCAAATCGTGGCACATGTACGAATAAAAACTGTGATCGCGAAGCGAGCCGCGAAGAATAATTATGCTCGCTTATTCTACCGCGAAATATAGTTACTGAGTTAGTTATATTTATAGAAATATATAGGAATATAGTTATAGTTATATTTTTTGAAATATAGCTATTTCCAAATATAGTCAGATCCACTTTTGATATTAACCGTGAAAATTTCTGGTTCTTTCCTCTCCCTTGAAATGGAAAGACTGTTTTATTTCCCTCAGGGCGCCTGAAGGAATGGGTGAAACTAATAACAACATGATAGCGCCTCGGCGTTAACCTCCGTTGTGAAAAGGGTTCCCTGTTGCGTGCACTAAAGCAAACTTTTTGCTCTTTATTCGATAAAGGAATTTTACCCCAAGGATGATAAGGATTTGATTGTTATCAACAATTTATCAACCAGTTGGATGAGACCTATAACTTAAATAAGGGACATTACCAGTAAAGACAGTTTACTACCTTGGTTCGCAACCGTGGGGCAGTGAAGCCAGCCTCCACAAATAACAAATACGAACAGCGAAGACATCGCTGGGAATGGACGGCCTTTCATTCCTGGAAGCTTGTCAGAATAGTAGAATCGCTCATTTACAAGGGCTGTTTGTACGGTTGCAATGTGTTGTACGGCTCGTCAAGGGCGTGAGTTGTACTATTAAATGAAACAAGCTCGCTCGCACCTGTTATCTGAACAAAACGGTGAACGTTTAGGCCCAGTTCAGACGCCGTACTTCACATGAGCCGAATCGAATGTGAAGTTCGGCGTCTGAATCAAAGTTGGTCCAAAGCCGTTATTCCCGGCTGAGACAGGCGGGAAGAACGGCAAAGCCGATCAGAATTCATTTAGCCATTCCGAATTGATTCAGACGCCGTACCTCACGTGAAATTAATTCATCGAATTCGATTCGGCTCATGTGAAGTACAGCGTCCGAACTGGGCCTAATTCGCTTCATGTTCTAATTTGTTTTCGCAGAGAAGCTCAGTGGCCGTATATGGCGCTTATCACACTGCACGGTACTTTTCTATTTAACGTTATTTTACTTTTCAAATTGTGAAATTTCCGTCTGTTTGTATAAAATAGTCGTCTCTAATAATTTTTTTCATTTCGGCTATCTCTAAAACAGGAAACGGAGAAATTGAGGAACGGGAATGGGGGAATGGGGAACGGGAAAGGGAACCCTCTAAAAGGAGGAATCTCGAAAATAGGGAATCTCCAAAAGGAGGAATCTTTAAAAGGAGGAATGTCTAAAACGAGGAATCTCTAAAATAGGGAATCTCTAAAAGGAGGAATATCTAAAAGGTGGAATCTCTAAAATAGGGCATCTCTAAAAGGAGGAATCGGCTCTAAAATAGGAAATCTCTAAAAGGCGGAATCTCTAAAAAAGGGAATCTCTAAAAGGGGGAATATCTAAAAGGAGGAATATATAAAAGGTGGAATCTCTAAAATAGGAAATCTCTAAAAGGCGGAATCTCTAAAAAAGGGAATCTCTAAAAGGAGGAATATCTAAAAGGTGGAATCTCTAAAATAGGGCATCTCTAAAAGGAGGAATCTCTAAAATAGGGCATCTCTAAAAGGAAGAATCTATAAAATGGGAAATCTCTAAAAGGCGAAATCTCTAAAAGGAGGAATATCTAAAAGGAGGAATCTCTAAAAGGAGGAATCTCTAAAAGGCGGAATCTCTAAAATAGGGAATATCTAAAAGGAGGAATCTCTAAAAAGAGGAATCTCTAAAAGGAGGAATCTCTAAAATAGGGAATGTCTAAAATCGTTATCCGTTTATTGAAACGTTGAAAAATATCAATATCACCGCGGTCTGAACGAAGAAATAGGGAGGAATCTCTGAATCTCTATACAAGCTACAGGTAGATTCGAAAATAACTGCGAAAGAAACGTTGTCTGGATAACACAAAGCCGCTCATCTTATCTTATCTTGTTCTTCACTGTTCAATATTTTCCTTATACACAAGCGAGCGTGTTTTCAGCTAAGAAGCCGTTGTACAGTAATGAGTAAAATTTACCTGGATTTAACAGATGAACTTGGGGATTTGCCTCAATGTTCTTTGCTTTTCAATATTTCCTTACAACCGGATAAATTAAAGCTAGAAACTAAAATTAATGTACGGACTGACTTTTTGTAGCCTTGCGTTGCAATGTTTAACATTTCCAGAGGCGCTTGGCATCGGAAATTATTACAGGCAGTGAATTAATCGCCATGTATAGCTGTGTTTAGGGCCGCTGTATTAAATGAACGGTTTCCTTGCATTCGTTATTTTAGTCTTCGGAACTCGCTATCCCTTTAGATTGGAGGTGTGTAAAATATTTGTTTTGAGACCTGGAGGGATTATTCTTATCTTGCTCCTAATCCTTGCTAAGTTATTTATCAGTTTATTTAAATTAATTTGCTGGTTTATATTTTTGTTGGCACATTGAATTTCATGATCGGAATCAAACAGCTCGATCGGAATCTTACATGTACGAAGCTCGCACACGCATACTTTTCAGGGTGAACATTATTCGAAAGAAGATTAGATATTCCTGACAAGGGATAAAATCGCTCTCGTTCATGGGATGATGAAAGCGGTCAGTGTAAAACGAGGACCATGGACTGTTGACACTTGCCATTTTTTCCCGAACCAATATAATCCAATTTCCAAATATTTTCGCTCTAAACGCTACCCAATCTTTCCGTTACCGCTACCGCTTTCACCGAGTCGCCATAGCCTTTCTGATTTTAAGGCCCGGCCAAACGCACGCACGCAATATTGTTGCGCACAACATGTTGCACACGTTTGGCCACATTGCAATATGTTGCAACATGTTGGATGGTGTTGGATCAAGTTTGAAAATGTTCAAATTTTTCGTGCAACATTTTGGATGTTGCATGATGTTGTACTTCGTTTGGCCACGTTCGTGCAACATTGTTGCACCGGAGCCTGCGCACTAGTTCGATTTGCCATCATGCTGCAACATAATTATTGCAACAGGGTGGCTAAACGTGTGCAGCATGTTGTGCACAACAATGACAACAATGTCGTGATATGTTGCGTTCAAAAAATGCGTGCGTTTGGCCAGCTCCTTCACACAAGATCCAACAATGTTGTACTATGTTGCGTTGGAATGTTGTGTGCGTTTGGCCGGGCCTTTACAATGAGTCAGTGCCATTCGGCAATCAAATTTTCGGAGACTCCCAATCGGGAATTTTGGTAACGTTATTACACTGAAGAGCTGTATAGCACTGTATCCTCATTGCCACCTTAGTCACTCATTTCCCGGCGGGTTTTGCCGACCATTTGCTTGTTAGACTGCGAGCAGTCGGTCTTTTTTCCTCAGATGTTTGGTGCGAGCAAAATAAAATTATGCAAATTAGGTGTTAAAACGAGGAGAGATTGGGGAGAGGGAGGAAAAAGGCTTTCTTTCTCCTTCTTCACCGCGCCCGCGCTTCTCGCTCCTCGATCGTCGCATCTCGCGCCACAGAAAGATTAAGAAAAGAAAGAGACTGCTCGCAGTCTATTTATTTGTCCAATATCATTTTTAATTCAGAACATCCTTGTGTAACTTCGACGGAAATACATATACTCAGCACACAACCGGTAGCTATTACCTCGAAGCCTTCGCAATGCACGGTGGGTAGCATTCAATATCCTCCCTTGTGACCTCCCCCTCTCCCCCCAGATTTCACAGTATAATATATTTCTGTTTTACCGATTTCAATGCAACACAAGTTCTTTATTAAGTAATTTAAACAAAACCCATACTGAAAAAAAAGACAGCCTAACGTTGACATTTTTAACCTAATTTTATTGGTCAACAGCAATTTTGTTAAAACATTTCACGATAGATATCAAAGAGGGTCCTGATGGGGCTGCTGGATTCTCAGTTATCTGTTAAAATTTTAGCCATTTCTCAGCTATCAGTTAATTTTGACAGATCTCATTCTCAGCTAACAGTTAAAATGTTGGCCAATTCTCAGCTAACAGTTAAACCCATCAAGCTGATGTCCGATCTCACCCCTGAGTTGAATTGTAAAGCGCATTTGAGCTTTGGAAAATGCGCTATATAAATGCAATTACCATTACCATCAAGATCCTCATCAAAGCTTCACACTCAATCGATTTTGCATCATCGTTTGAACCGTGCAAACGACATTAATATTATTTACTAACTTTGTTATTTATTTATATGATTATTGTGAGATTTCCTTCGATGTCAAGGTAATTTTTTTCCCGGGGTATGTACATCGCAAAAAGATGACTTTAAACAAGAGAGGATGATCTAAGAGAAGGATTCCCCGTGCCCCATGATAACGGCTACGGCCCAGGGTAGCCTACAACGGCTACACTGGGCAGAATTGACTGGCCGTTGCATGTAGAGAGGTGGCCGTTGTAGGTAGGTTTCACCACAAGAGTTAAATGAATGGATCGGCGCACGGTCGGGACGAAAAATCCTGGCAGTTGTAGAGACGTGGCAGTTTTAAGGAGTTTCAATAAGAGTAAAATGTATGGATTGACGCACGGACGAAAATTCCTGGTCGTTGTAGAGAATCGAAGTAGCCGTTAGCAAAGGTTCAGTCGGACCTCCCGTATAGTAGACACCCTTTGAATAGAAACCAAAAAATCAATCATGTAGTTGTGTGAAAAAGACTATAGCCAGAAATTTCGAACCAAATTAAGCTTGCGTTACTCCGTGCCCAGTCACGCGTGGAAGACACACGATTGGTCAGTTACGTCGCGCCACGTTTGCAAGATCAAAATGTTGTCACGCAGGATTCCTGATGAGAGGCATATTCTTGCTTTCTGTGGTCCACAAAAGAAAGCAATCGACAAAAATCCAATGTGAAACGAAAGTCACCGTATTCAAGAGTACTTAAGGTCATTCCTTAGTATTGCACTGCGCATCCTTTCTGCGCATAATTTCGCGTGTGATTAGCGCGCGCACATTAAAAACATGGCGGCTTTTTCATTATGGCTATGCTCGCCAAAGAGGTTAATGATCGTTTTCTCGTAAATGAGCGTGGTGACCTATCATTTTTTCGCATATTTAAGTCTAGTAATCATCTTCTTTCTATACAAGGAGTATAGACCAATTCTCAGTGCAGAAATATTAATAATCACTTAAAACGTGAAAAATACGTGTTTTTGGTTGATTTTGTAAGGAATTATGAGGGATTTTTAGTCGATTATATCTCTTTCGCGAGGCTGGTGACCTATTCTTTTTATTCTATATTTTGAAACATTACATCACAATGTTCAACTAGGGAAAGTTTCAGAAACTTCCCAGTGTAACTTCTATTTCGATGGAATAACCTTAAGCTCGCTTTCACGATCAATTTTACCAGCAGACATGCTTTATTCTGTTAAATTGAGCACAGGGGGCACAAGTTGAGAGGATTAATAAATAAAAGAATAATGGATCGAATGAATCGTTACTGGTTTTCTTAGGTTTTCTTTTGTATTCTCCAGCGCGAACTTATAGGAAAGACCGCTAACCACATTTTCTGCGCCAGCATTAATCTCACACCCAGACCTTCTCGCTTTCCGTAAAAATTTTTCCTGTATACATATATTCTTAACAAGGGAGGCAGCTTGGAGCGCAAAACATTTGAACCACAATCCGAAACTCGCTTGAATCACAACTTTCCTTTGCTTTCATACAACCAGACAAACACAATGTGAAGTCGATAGATTGAAGTACAACTTGCCCGATTTTTTTTTTCGATTGCGTTCGCCACAGTCGGAGAATGTGAACGTCGTTTCCAAAGTTTTTCTTGAACTTTTTTTTCACTATATGATCGTACCGTAAGGCCTGTCCAGTACGCGCCATCACTCGCCATCCAGCGCGCGCGCGCTTCCCTTCCCTCAGTCTCCCACACGTGTTTTTTTTGACGCGACAAATCTTTACAACCCCTCCCCCTGCTCGCAGCAGTTTGCGCGTGTCGGATTTCCTTCCGATCGATCGAAAACAAAATGTCGCCCTACATTTTAGCGTAATCACCAAGCGCAGTGAATTGATTTTGCAGTGAATTGAGCAGGCGCAAGAGAATACAAAAGAAAACACAAGAATTAATCAGGTACTGATTCATTTATTCATTATTCTTTATTAATCCTCTCAACTTGTATGCCCCCTGTGAATTGAGCAAATGTTTTTACTTCGTGACTCAATCGTGACTGCCTTCGACTGCCTTTTGCATAAATTAAATGACAAAACAAGCTAAGCTACCAAGCCTTTCTGTGAACCCCAGTCTCTTCTCCTTTTCATTCATGTTTTTCAAAATGGCGGCTGTTTTCGTATGTTGATTTTGTTTTGTTTATTTTGCTATGAAGCGCGCTGGAGCAAACCGATTTCGTTCAATAATGGCGTCCTTTAGCTTCAATTTTTCCTCGATAAATACTGCTTAAAATCGCAAGATTTCAACGGCTACAAAGCCTTATAATATCATGGAAATACGAAGAAACCTTCGAACTTCAAAAACTGTCTGGGGATGAGAGGATAGCTACATCTAGAAAGGCATGGATAAAGTTCGCATGGAGTGAATTTAGCGTGTTGCCACCTCAGAGGTAAGCAATTGTATGGCCTGTCTTATCGTGTTAGTCCTTAAAGTACTTTCTTAAAAACCGCATTGAATATTCGATATATCACCGTTTTGAAACCTCACAGTAGATGACTTAAGTCGTATCTCCCAATATTTAATGGGGATAGATGTCCTTTTTACCCCACGGTTTAGATATATCATGTTTTTATTTCGACTTCATACGAATCTCTGTAAGTTTGGAGCCGCCATTTTCTTTTTAACGGTCACGGACCGTCACGGTTAAATGCTCACGCGCGTTCGGAATTTCTGGCTATAAAATGTCCGCCTACGGGAGGTTAAAACGTAGTGTTTGTATGTAGCTGGGTACATGACTAAGTCCGCTCACGAGAGGTGTCCGACTACGGGACGTTCCATTAGTAAAGGTTCGACTGTATTCTATTTTCTTCGAAGTTGTGAGTATTTCGGAATCACACTACCACGCTAAATCCGCTCTTTCCTCTTCAAATATTATTTTTTACAACAAGCTCACCTTTCATTTAAACAGTTTAGGAATGAAACGCATTGCAATTCTCAACTTTTTGTGATAAAAACTGCAAATACAGCAACGTACCAGGACAATAGACACACCAAACCAACGGTCAAACCCAAGATTAAACCAAGCTTTGTTGGCTCAGCAAAGAAACCAAATGATTACAAATAATCAATGACAATGACATTTATTTTTTATGTACTGATTAGAAATAAAAATGGCCGTTTGTGCTCACATAATTAACCTGGTGCAAATGCTGATGCATATATAGTAAACTGGTTAGTATTTACGTTCTTGCCTTAAAAATTAGTGGTTCGGGCAGCTAGCGGCTCGATTGTGTTGTTCTAAGGAATCAGGTTACTATGGGCTCGATTCAACTCAATTCATGAACTGTGTTCTCTTTAATTTTTGTGTGGAAAAAGTCTTAACGCCGCCATCTTGAAGTGGGGCGTAAAAAAATGCACGTTGCGGGTAGCATTACAGTGGAACCCCGCTTTACGGACACTCGTTAATACGGACAACCGCTTATTACGGACAGTTTTGTTTGTCCCGACGACACATATTTTCTCTTATATCAGCCCGCTTAATACGGACAACCGGATAATACGGACACTTTTTCATGTCCCTTTGGTGTCCGTATTAACCGGGTTCCACTGTATTTAGTTATGCATGATTGAAAAACGACTGGGTTTTTTATAACCAATCCGGAATAAAAAACTCATGTGACTTCTCTCGAGCGCGTTTTCCAGCGTATGAGTGTAGTCCGTCCATTTATTTTGTGGCTCCCTCCAAAAGGTATAAAAGGTAAAGCCGCACTCAGGCCAAACTGCCACACTACGAGTACTGCCGGAGCTTATCCCGGTTTCCATAGTATGAAGTCAACTGGGAGTATTGTTACTCCCCCTGTATGGGATGCTAGTCCATCACAGGTTATCCCCAGCATTTTGTCGCTGTACCCATTTATACTCCTGGGTGGGGAGAGGTACTGTGAAAGTAAAGTGTCTTGCCCAAGAACACAACACAATGACCCAGGCCAGAGCTCGAACCCGGACCACTCGATCCGGAGTCCAACGCGCTAACCATTAGGCCTCCGCGTCTCCCACGGGTGCCACATCCAAGGTGAAGTGAAAAAAGAGCGAGTTAATAATACCGTTCTATTTGATTTGCCCTTACCTTGTGGTAAATTAGACCTTTCAGGGCACCGCTAATCCTGATACCCAGCCGTTCACATCTGTAGTCCAACTGGTTCATGCTGATGGTTCCAATCATGCCGTTAATTCCCATAGCTAATGCACAACCATAGCTATATATATATCAGTGCATAAATCAGATATCCGATAAACAGTGGTTGAAGCCACAAATTGAAAACAAAGAACAGGTAAAGACGATAATCATGTAGTCTTATGTAGTTCTATATCTGCCAAACAAAACCGATTGAGACCGTGTCCTAGTTTTGAAGTTAAAAATCGTTTCGTGAAAAGATGTCATCTTGTCATTAACTTTACTGGTGGCCAGAGAGTGGTCTCCTTTCCATAATGGCGAGAATACTCCAGCAACCATCAGTCAGGCATGTTGCATGGTATACTTTAGGTACGCTAAAGGTAATGAGAAATGATTATTTCGGACTCATGTGTGTTCTGCGTTTGTTTCTCTTCATTACATTGCAAATCCAGAGTAATGGCAAGGATTGGATACAAGTGGATCTCCACCGAGGGCGATGTTGAAAATCTCAGCTTTGTGTCTCTTCTTTCTTTCAATTTATGAACTGTGTCTCAAAGAAGAAAGGAGAAGTAACGTGGGGAGGGGCGTGGGCTCATTTTCCCAAACAGCGGCTGGCAATGGAGCCTACAATGTAGCTATACCAAAGCGAATGAATACCTTATTGTTATACTTATTTTCGCGGGAACTTAACTTTCGCAACTATTTTCCAGTTAACACTGAAAGAGGTAGTCTCAGAATCGGCGCTACAGATTTAATTTTACATAGCCATATTTTGCAATGACATTGAACAGAACCATAACAAAACAAACTTACAAACTTTTTTTTCAGCTGGAAGAGGAGGATTCAGAGGAAGAGAGCGTGAACACAAAAGCTTAAAACGACATATTATAATGTTGTAAACTGACGTTAAAGTTAATAAAAATGTTTTATAGCAGGATATTAAATTTCGCGTCGCTAATTTTTGCAACAACTTTTTTCGCGGGTCTTTAATTTCGCGATTATTTTGCAAGCACGAAAATTAAAGGAGCAATGTCACGATAAGTCATTTTGGCGAAGTGCAAATTTAAAAATCACTTTCAACTTGACGAAAGCCTCAAAATAATAGTTTACTAAGGTAGAAAAACATCAAAGAGGTAATAATAAACCAAACAGAAACAAGGATGGTTAATGATGTGGAAGATTAAGACGGATTGCGAATGGCGAACTTGAAAAAAATGGCCAATTTTTGCAAGATGTGCCATCCGTGACGTAGCTCCTTAAGTCCCAATAAGTAGCAACAAGGTAGTACTTCGTAGCCTTTCCTTTCCGGGTCGGTTTTAGTTTACAACAGGTTAGCTTAAATGCTAAAACTAGGGAACACTCTCCTGACGAAAACTTACATCTACTTAAACCTTGTTTTCACTAGCGACGTAAGCACAAGCGCAAGCAACATACGCAGATGCAGTAACGCGTTGATCCTCAGTGCCTTTTGTTTAGAACAAATCAACACGTTACTGCGTCTGCGTATGTTGCTTTCGCTTGTGCTTGCGTCGCTAGTAAAAACCAGGCTTTACCCTCCATAAACGTGCGCCCGTTGTTGTGTAAATTCGTCTCTAAACTGTTGTTTAAGGTGGCTCGTAACGGTTTACAGCCTTGTGCTTTGGTGCTTTGATGGAAACATACTACTACCCTATATCAGTTTATGTTAAAATAAAGGTATCAAACAGGACAACTTTTTTCCATATAAACAGGCCCTAAGATAAAGGAGGGGCTTTTATTCTGTAGAACCGTGATATATTTTCATTTCGGTCATACTCCATCAAAGCTTTACGACCTTTACAAATGTACCAGAATTGAAAACAACACCGAATTGTTTACACAGTAAAATTCTCCTAATTATGCCGTTTTGACTTTTATTCAACAACAACGCTTTCCGAGCATCCCTTTAATTTATTGTCCCTGGTAATACCAAAATAGAGGAACAGTAGAACACTGTACCAAAATGACTCGTGATTAGAATGAATGATAAAACCACGTACAATACCTTATTAATTGAAACGATCTAGTTTATCGTTTTCACGTGACGTCATCAAAATTCTTAATTCAAAACTATTGATCCTACCAAGAGAATATATTCTCTTGTCCTGCAAAGCTGTTCTTTCAGTATATTCTATACATCAGTGTAGTTAGTTGCTGGGGAAATTTTTGTGCCAGCGGATTGCTTCGTTTTGGAGGTAGGTACTTGGTGTATGGGGACATATATTGTACCCTGCATATATTATCTATTCATACTTTACTAATGGGGACATATATTGTACCCTGTATATATATCTATTCATACCTTACTCTTTACTTTACTTTACATGCTTTGGTGTACTTTACTTGCTTGACTTACTTTACCTGCTTGGCTTACTTTACTTGCTTGACTTACTTTACCTGCTTGGCTCCTGAGCTGGTTACTGTTTCAAGATTAGAGGCATGTGTTAAAGATGTCAGTGACTGGATGTCCTCTAACAAGTTAAAGCTGAACTCTGACAAGACTGAATTATTATTGATAGCATCACAATTTCGTCCCAGGCCTCAGCTACCGCCGCTGAATATCTGCGGTGATCAGATCAGAGCTTCTGTCTCGGCTAGAAATATTGGTGTGATTTTTGACTCTTATATGAATTTTGAGTGTCAAGTGTCTAGCATATGTAAGGCATCTTTTTTTCATATTCGCAATGTATCTCGCATAAGAAAGTATTTAAGTGTGGAGAGTACCAAGATTTTAGTTCATGCTTTCATCACGTGTAGGTTGGATAATGGAAATGCTTTATTGTACGGACTTCCAAAATATCTTATTTCAAAACTTCAAGCTGTTATGAACTGTGCTGCCCGTCTAATTTTGTGTAAACGGAAGTATGATCATGTTACTCCGTTGTTGATCGAGCTTCATTGGCTCCCTGTTAGTCAGCGCATTGTTTTTAAGATCCTATTATTGACATTTAAAGCGCTTAATGGACTTGCGCCAATGTATATAACTGATCTGTTGGACAGATATGTGCCATCACGGTCATTACGATCTTCATCTAGAGGTCTTCTGAAGGTTCCTCGGTCCAATTCTAAGTATGGCGACAGATCCTTTTCCGCTTGTGCACCAACACTTTGGAACGGCCTACCTGATCATTTGAGACTTGCAGTGGACCTGCCTTCTTTTAAGCGCGATCTTAAGACTTATTTATTTCGCCAGTATTTTTATTAGTCTTTTATTAGTTTTTACCTTGTAGACTAAATTGATGTAACAGCGCCTTAGAACTTTAGGATAGTGTGCGCTATATAAGTGTATTATTATTATTATTATTACAAGTGGAACCGGAATAAAAGCAATATATAATTTAATTGTCATAATGGAAAAATGGTAAATATGATACCACCTACTGCCCTTAATTTTAGTTTTAGTGGGGTTTAGAAATTGCGAAAATCATGCAAATTTGTTAGTAAAATATCGGCCCTCAGTCGGCCCTCAGTCTTTTCTGTATGGACCTCGTTGCACTCGATCTGTACTGTCAAGATTCTCCCAGTATGGCTCTCGCGCTTGGTTAATAATAAGATATATGTATTATCATAGATACAAGACCAATTGACAGTGTTCTTTGTATAGCACAAACCAACAAATGCACCCTCAGACAACAACCCTGAGTTTAAATTGTGTATATCAAAATCCCCAGTAATGCAATTTGTAAAATTCAGTCAGAGCAATATGTAAATAGCTCAGAATAGTGGATTCAAAAGCCTCATATGAAGGTAAATGAGAGCTTACGTGTACAGTTTATATCAATGAACCAATGGTTCACATGAAGCTACTCGGAAACTTACATGTGCCTAATATTATTCAGTATCAGTGAATATGAATTATGGTGATGTCAAAAATTCCTGGAACCAAAAAATATACTAAAGAACACCAGTGAAAGTCACTCAAATGTTAAACTCTGAAAATATGGTAGCAGTAATAGAAGGAACAGTAACCCAACACTGTTAAATTATCATGTTGTGACTAATATGTATTTTTTACATTACAAAATTTTTTGTTTTCCTTTCTCTTGAATTTAATGTCATTAGCTAGCACTGTCATTACGTACCATGCTCTAAAACAAAATAAAGACGAAAGGAAATAAATATCAAACAAAAATAAATTTAAACCAAAATTAATTAATGTACATGATTTGAAAAATAAATTTGGAATGGTCTGAATTTTAACAGGCCATGAATTGACATAAGAGTCAGACTGGTGTGAATCAGACCAAAAGTATATGTATTTTCCAACAAAGGCTTGACTTTTCATACCATGCTCAATTACACATGCATGTACATGTATATTTATTAAAGGGGCAAAACACACTAACAGCATGTGCTAACATTTTAAACATTCAATATTAAAATCACACTGGATCGGATTCAATGAAATCTAAATTCAGCAGACAACCACCACATTTCAAAAATCTTTCTTCAAATATTTATTTGGTCCTTTTTTTCTGGCCACAATTTTTTTTAGTGTCATGATTAACTGCAACACCATCAATCAAGTGTCACCCTCTGAATTAGTAAAAACAAACAATTTTATATATTATATAGATTATAAATTATTTCAAACCAATATCAATTTAATTTATTCTCCTGACATCACAAGTGCCGCCTGATATTACAATGGTTTGAAGTACAAATCTGAAGAGAAAACAAAGCAGAGAATGTAATTAACCATCAGGTCAGCTGGAGGAGAGAGGGCTTAAGTGGTAGACCAGTATACTGGTACCCAGTATTAACCCACCTCAGAAGAGAATATTTTAGGAAAGATATTATGTCGTATAATAAACAATTTATTCAGCGGAAAGTTGTGTAATACGGCTGGGCATTTTTACTCGTCAGTGTTTATTTTTTCTCGCCTAAAGGCTCGAAAAAATAAAAACTGACTCGTAAAAATACCCAGCTGTATTACACAACTTTCCACTGAATAACCTCTATATAACTTTACAGTACACTCCCCTAAATGATGAATATAGCTCTGAAGACTTCAAAGTGAATTTTATGGGTGTATGTAAAACCAAAAAGACTCCCGAAACACCCCAGAACACTCTGAAAACACCCAAAAATTACAAATACGAAGAAAATTAAAAATATGAAAAAAGGAAATGAAAATAAATAAGATATTATATGGCTGAAGTGGTCCAAAAGGGGAAATGGAACATGGGCAGTGGTCTGAAATTTGCATTTATTATATTTTTGGTGGCGGAAGATTCAGTGGCCTAATGGAGTAATGGTTAGCATGCTGGACTCAGGACTGAGTGGTCTGGGTTTGAGCCCTGGCTGGGGTCAATGTGTTGTGTTCTTGGGAAAGATACTTTACTCTCAGTGCCTCTCTCCACCCAGGAGTATAAATGAGTACCGGCGACAAAATGCTCCAGGGTGGACTAACTTGCGATGGACTATCATCCCAACCAAGGGGGTTAAGGAATACTCCTAGTTGCTTCATGCTACAGAAACTGGGATTAAGGCTCCGGCTCCGGCAGTTGTGGGCCACTACGCTCATGAAGACTTAACCTGTTTATATGTTTGGTGTTCCTGGGTGTTCCGGGGGTGTTGACCAGGGTCACTGTTCTTGGTTTAACATACACCCAAATTTTAATCAATACTGTTAATGAGATAATAAAATTGCATGCGTTTAAACACGGAGCAAGCCTATCAGTCGAGGCTGTGGAGTTCAGCCTGCCAATCACAATGGTCTGATTTGATTGGTTAATTCACCCAGGTATAATTATGTGCAATTATTCAGTATTGTCCAAGTTGTTTGCACAATCACAAAGCTTGTAATTCTGAATAATTTTGCAAATCCCGTCAAAGTCATCTTCACGAGACTCGTTCACGTTCTCGACAAACTCAGATAAATGGAAACAGGTGGCTCTTTGGTCGCAGGCTTGAGCTTTGTAGCAATTTTAGCTAGCCGCAAAATTTGGACTGTACTGTACATGTCGAAATGGGTGAAGGGAATTTATTGTTTGCATTCAGTTCCTCCAAACAGTGAATAGATATATTTGTTTTGCGCTCAATATTTATTATTATAGCTTGTTGTGTTTGACATAAATCAATTAGTTGTTTGGATAAACCAACCCCAACTTTTCTTGACCGTTGTTGTGCGACGTTTCAGCTTTCCCCACATGCCATTAATGATAAAAATAGCCAACAAAGTGCTTCAGACGGGGCGTGTCCTTTCCTTTTACAGGCTCGCTCTGTGTTTAAAAGATATACGGTATCCCTTCAATTTATGCTCTTCACTCTCACCTGTAAAATCCACTGTCTACAATCAATATGTTTATTATAAGACCATGACCTCCATCTATGAAAAAGATGAAACAGAAAACAAATTATAAATACTACATTGGGCATGGGAAATTCCTTAGTACTCCTATCATCCTGAGTCTCCTACGCAGCCGTTATTTGTGTCGTCACGCAGCGCTTCTCCCCACTAACGGCTGCTCTAACCTGGACCACATTCCTTTCCTTTTGTTTTGACCGCAGCAACTTTGACACCTATCGGCAAAAACGTGACTGTTACCGTTTGCCGAAAATCTTTTTCAACATTAATTTTTAATATCATTCATTTGTCTGCAGTTAAACCATGTTTTATTTTGATGTCTGGTGTGCGTCAAATTTAAAAGGCGGCATACTGGCATTCGCTTGACGTTTCCGACGCTAAGGTCACGATAAGACACAATCTATTATTGGTGTATTGGCATGAGCAAGTTCCGAAAAATGGCACTGCAAGACAGCAACTGTGATTGGCTTTAATCGGGAAAGGAATGTGATTCGGATTTGAGCAGCCGTTGGTGGGGAGAAGAGTTGGGTGACGACACAAATAATGGCTGCGTAGGAGACTACTGTCATCCCAGTTCATCTAAATATACCTGATTAAATAGACAGCTAGATTTTTAATTTCATTTTACTGAAAACAATTTTCAGTTGATAACAAAATAAACTTAAGTTAAACTTAATTATTGCCAATTATTTTTTATAATATTATACACTGCACCATAGCGTCTGTATTTATATTGTTTGTGATTAGAAAACTGAAGTTGTGTGACGCGTGACAAAAAGTGAAAAGTACAATGTTTACAAACGCTTTACTCTTCTGATTGGCGTTAAAACCTCGAATTGTAATATATATATATATAGTCTATTTTAATACACAACAGCTCTTCTGTCCAAAATTTAAATTAAAACTAGGGGTACCATATTGGAAGTGAAGTGCTGCCACATTTGTAATTTCATTATCATCGTTGGTTTTATAAAACAATGTCACGCAAGATCCTTTCGTGCATTTGCGTCTCAAAATAACCTTATACTAACAAAGCGCAAAACCAACATCTGGTAGTGACAGACACATTTGTTACAATGTCACAGATTTAGGACACTACTTCCAAATATTTAATTTTCGAGGAAATTCAAGTAAACCAATTGTGAACACAATGCAACGTGTCCAAATATTTAATTGTCGATGTGATTGAAGTAAACCAATTTACCGGCGGTCAAGTCCGTCTGCGACGCAGGCAAGGCGTGCGTGAAATCGTAGAAAAAAGGAGCACGTGACTCGGATCTCACAAGGGTCAGTTCATATGTTTGCTTGAAACATAACAGGGCGGCTTGGTAATAAAACAATGTCACGCAATATCCTTTCGTGCAAGAGCGTGTGCAACAGCGTCTCAAAACAGCCGAAATCGGCAACAATCAAGCATCAGAGCGTCTCAAAACAGCGTCTCCTCGATCGCGCAAAAGAAATCCCGAAAACAACAATCGTCTCTTCTCGTGCAAATTCAAGCGTGCAATAGTCGTCACAAATCAGACTTTTCACGCGGAGGGGCCTGGGTACTGCTAACAAACATCTTACCGGCAGACGGAAATCCTGAAATCGAAACTCAGGACAGAAATAGGAGGCTGCCCTGTGCGGGCAACAACAAACCGCAGAATATTTTTCATAAAAATTGAAGGGCCACAATTTTTTGTAATGATTTATAGCAAGCAAACATTATATTTAAATGTTGTTCAGCACACAGATTTGACAGCATAGAAACATAAAATCGCCGGCCTGCATTCAAATATATTAATATTTTAATTTCCCAGGACAAGAAACAATATGGCAAGCAAAACATCGTATCGAAACGAGAAGAGATAACAACTCACTAGGCACCTTTCCAGTATTTCAGTAAAAGCTGGAAGATTTCGTACTATTTTAGCCTAAAGAAAAGCTTGTGAAAATCGTTTGTTTGTTTATTGAGCTCAGCTTTGGGACTGGGAATTTTAATTCAAAGATGCACAATGTGCAGTGACGATTTATATTATTATACTTCGCAAGCAATACTGACACTATTAGAAACATAAAATCGCCTAGATTCAAATGAAGAAATTCAATTTCCCTCTGTACATTTTAATTTCCTAGGACGAGAAACATGGCAAGCGAAATATCGTATCGAAAAGTGAAGAGAAAAACATATAACTTAATAATTCACTAGTATTTCAGCGCAGTCGGAAAGCCGTTTATAGATTTCGTACTATAATCAAAGCAATGTTTGGAATGAAGGTAAGCCAGCAATTTTCAATGTAAAAATACGCCAAACAGGCGTGTTTTCCATATTTTCACTTACCGAGCTCAGCTTTTAAATTTCGGACTGGGATTCCTGCTCGTTCTTTCTCAAGTTCCTTCTTGTTTCACGTTTCGTTTCTAAACTGAAACAATGCAAAACAGTCGTGAAGTTAACGATTAAATACGTAAACAAAGGTGCAAAACTTTCTACCTGCCTAGCAGCAGAAAATTTAAATAAGCTCAAGCTTATAAACCGAATTGAACGGAAAATTAACCTTACCGCTAGCGTCGCTAAGCTATTATACGCTCGCCTGCCAAATATAAAATAAAACTCAAGAACACTTAGCTTTCTTTTGGCCAACAGTCGACTACTTGAATCTGCACTTTGTCTGCTACCCGAAGGACTTTCTTCGCTCTTAAACAGCAATAAGATGCTAGAAAGCGAAGGAAAATTTCTTGAGTCGACAAAACACTTTCTTTAGATCAAGAACTAGTGAAAAAATCCGGCGAAAACACGCCACTGAGCTGACGCGACCGGACGCGAGTCGGCAACCAGGTAAAATGGCGGCAAAACACAGCCTCATTTTCATGCATAGTAGTCACCAGGCTCCAGGGAACATCTTGTTACAGCCTTAAAACAAATGACGAAAATTTAATTTTGCAAAACAGACAACTGAGTTGAAAAGAGGATGCTCTAAACCCTCTCATAAATTTCTCCTTTTGGTTTTAAATTAATAAGTGTCCGATTTAGCGCCAACAGGAAAATGATCAAACGCTACTCATGCGCGGCTCTTCCCTGATATTTAAAAGAAAAAATAATAATCGCCCTTTTTATAAACTTTACTTCAATATCTACAACTCACAGGAATAAGGCGCTGTTTTATTGAGCATAATGTACTTTTAAAGCAATTTGAAATATTCAAAGCGATCTGGTCACGTGACTGATGAAATCACGTAAGATACGTGTTCAAAAACGTGTTCTTCACATAAATATCTATCCACATGTAGATTTTTGTTGCTATGCGCCTTACATTTCGTGAGATATAGCTGAACAAATTTTCCACACATTTTTACACTCGTGTATAGCCCCCTTAAATTTAAATGCCAGAATATTAATGGCCATTTCAAAATTCCCCATATCAATGTCTTGCTGAAAATATTGATTACTTTTCAATTGATAGAGACCTGTTCTCACAGTAAACAAAAACGCACTTTCGGGCGTGGTCACGTGACTAATGACGTCATCACACTAAGTTTGATATGAGAGTTATTTTATGGTAAGTGCTATTACCTTGTGGTGCTTCACCCTTCTGGGCCTCAAATTGACAAAGTTATTTGACATTGAAAAATTTCCAGTTGCAAAGGACTCTGGGAAGGTTCTTATTATAATTATATATTGCTTTTATAATTATTACTTTACTTGCTTGGCTTACTTTACTTGCTTGACTTACTTTACCTGCTTGGCTTACTTTACTTGCTTGACTTACTTTACCTGCTTGGCTTACTTTACTTGCTTGGCTTACTTTACTTGCTTGACTTACTTTACCTGCTTGGCTTACTTTACTTGCTTGACTTACTTTACCTGCTTGGCTTACTTTACTTGCTTGACTTACTTTACCTGCTTGGCTTACTTTACTTGCTTGGCTTACTTTACTTGCTTGACTTACTTTACCTGCTTGGCTTACTTTACTTGCTTGACTTACTTTACCTGCTTGGCTTACTTTACTTGCTTGACTTACTTTACCTGCTTGGCTTACTTTACATGATGCTTTGATGTACTTTACTTGCTTGGCTTACTTTACATGCTTTGATGATGTACTTTACTTGCTTGACTTACTTTACTTGCTTGGCTTACTTTACATGCTTTGATAACTGAAGCATTCAGAAGTGAAAACTCATGGCTTTGGTAGCAACATCTTTTTTCTTCTCGCAGACATTTTTGGCTGCCATATTGTTTGGTACACCAAAACTTGGGAATATATTTCTTTCCACCTACTCTACAATCTCTGAGTTTGTTGATGTTTTTGATGCACGCAAAACGATCTTGTTATTTTAGTGAAAACGATCTATTACTGATTTTGTTTTATAAGAGCCTTTTGGTAATAACGTCAGTTAGTTTGGGAATTTTAGCCAAAATTTTAAGAACATATTAAGGACAAAACGAAGGCTGAGATCTATTTTAACGCGCTTGAATTACGTTTCCATACATTATCACGTTGTTATGAATAAAGATTAAAGATTTTGACATGTCACAGCTATGCTCTGACCCTTTGAGGTTTACCGACCGAGGTTTTTAAAACATAATTCCGTCGACTTATCGGGGTAAATTTGAACCAAGGGAAAGTAAAATTAGTTTGAGTTAGCGGAACCATCCTCTGTTTGAGATTAACCAGAATGCACTCTTTTAATCTGTGATTACTACTGACTTGTCTGTCATACAAGGGACATACCCTTCACATTCCTTTGGACCCTTTTTCGGAGGCATTCGGTAATTTTCGTTATACCTCGTTATACCTCGTATATGTTCGGGAAGCCGAAAAAATGTTCGAGACAGCGAGGAGGAGCAAACGGCGAGAAGACGACGAGTGTCTTCGAAGGGAAACGAAGATGAAAAGGACGACTTCGAACTGACGAACTTAGAGCGTTTGCGTTCTGCTGATATGCAACATTTTGGTCTTGGGAAAGTGATTATATATTATTCTTTTCATTGAAAATTGTATCAAGGAAGTATAATTCTGAAATGGTGGAATGATATTCAAGAATATACATGCCTCCGGCTCCAACCGCCCATTGTCCCCCCCCCCCCCCCCCCCCCGGCCCCGCAAACTGTTTGTCAGTGTATCTTTTTTCTTATTTAACGAACAAAACATGCTTTATTGTAAAGAAAAAACAAAACAGTTATAACTGTAACAAACGGCTTTGAACAACGAATACTGAATATTAACCTACAGTACTTCACATCTGGCGGTCAAAATGAAGATTGAAAAACTAATTAAGGTTCTGCTGGTGCTGTGAATTAGTGAAACTGTCCTCTATAGGAGAAGAGAGTTGATTTGTGCATCACAGCAACTCCTCAGCATCAGCATGGTCGTCGATAAACGTACGATGAAAGAACGTATATACACTGCAAAACAGTCCATATTTTAGCGCAAGAGTCGGGCTGAACCTGGCCCGAAAAGGATCTGGAACGAGCGTGAAAATTACTAGAGGGATTGGAGAGAGAGAGGCTCGTGCGTTGATTATCGGCGCTTCGCGCCTCTCAATTCGCGCGTCGCGCACAATATCTTGAGAACGTCTATCGCACTTCGGAGTTCGCTCTTGGTGGGTCATTCAACATCATAATTACCGCAGTTCGAGAAAAGGCTGACTCGTCCCCAGTCGTCTCTCTTGCGTCCTTTGTTGGGAGTCGCAAGACGCGGGGGATGCTTGCGCTCCACTCGGCCGCGCTTCTCTCGTTAAAATTAATAGCAGACAAGAGAGACGACTGGGGACGAGTCAGGAGAAAAGGAGTGTAGTTTATGTCACGGAAGTCGCACTTTGTTCGAGATAGCGAGGGATTCGAGATAACCGAGTTCGAGATAGGCAATAGTAAATGACTGAAAAACAGTAAACAAAACCAACGGGAACGGGTTACAGTTCGAGATAGCGGGGGATTCGAGATAGCCGGGGTTCGAGATACTACTGAAGTAGTGAAGTCTACTGTAGTATGTTTATAAAATAAACAAAATAATACATGGTTGCTTGGAGATATAAAATTCTCTTCTCGCGTTGAAATCGATATTTCACTTGTTCGCTGCGCTTACCCGTGAGATATCGAGTTGAACACTCGAAGATAAATGTCATATCTCCGCGCAACCATCATATTATCCTTTATTATACGACATAGCATTTTAGAGTGCGAATACGCACAAAGATAGTGCAAATATGAGACCGTATTACACGGGTCTTAGTCCTCCTGACCGCGCGCTACGGAAAACACTGTTGAAAGCCTATATTTAAGGAAAGAATTATGTCGTATATTATAATCCATCAAATATTTTTCTCTCGCGCGATTGGCCAAAACTGGGGGAATATCCGGGTGATATTCCCCAAGTGATATTCCCCAGTTTTCAAAGTTTACGTTTTACGTTCGCAAGTTCAGTTCTCGTCTCAAATAAATTGCTAAGTTTAATAGAACTGATTGTTTTGAACAGACTAGAAACATTTTTGGAGGCCAACATAATTATTTTATGTTTAACAGCTTGGCCGAGATCTTCCACGGCAAACCGATGAGAGCGGCCTTGTGAAAAAATATTTGAAGAATAATAACTACAATAGCCTCCATTTGGCTTCAAAAATATGCTCGGATATTTGTCCTTGGACATTATCTGTTCCCGAAGCTCACAGTTTTCCTCGAGCTTCCCTCTCGGAAAACTGTTCGCTTCTCGGAACAGATAATGTCCGCGGACAAATATCCGAGCATATTTCCTCGCCAAATGGCGGTTATTGTTTATATAAACAATTTATTCAACGGAAAGTTGTGTAATACGGCTGGGCATTTTTACTCGTCAATGTTTATTTCAGTTTTCTCGCCTAAAGGCTCGAAAAAATAAAACTGACTCGTAAAAATACCCATAGTCCGGCGGCATAGCTCCAAATTTCCTCGGAATTGTGCACTTCTTGTTACCAACCTGAAATTTGGCACACAGAGAGAGACTATCGTGGAAAACATTTTTAGCTATAGAACCACCTTGACAGAAATGCCGTTTCCATGGATACTGCATTTAAATGAGCTACATGTGAAAAGCGATTTCCTGCATGTTTTACATGAGATTTGGATATGTCGGCGTATAGGCATGGCCACGAGTGGCCATTCCGAGATGTAGAACGGGATTAAATGTCGTCGCCATGGTAACCACATCTTAATTTATGCCACCTATGCAGTGTTTACACGTGTAGATCAGGAAAACGATAATCACACATCATTCATACTTTAATACATCGAGAATGAGCACAGAAGGCGCCGGTTTGTCATCTGATGTCTCGATCATCTTCTCTATGCAAGGTATCAAGTCACTCTTGTCTGATTCTTCCTCCATCAGATAGAGATGGTGGGGATCCTTGATTCTCATGCGAGAAAAATTCATCGAGGTTGCCTTCGCGATTCTGACAACCAATATAGAGTTTGGAAAGCAATTGGAAATCTGTTCGGGACGACTTCAGTTTCAGGTTATCTTTGTCAATCCTTGTCTTCGAGGAAGATGTCCAAAAACAGAGATTATTCCTTGGAATGCTATCTATCTATCAATGGTTTTGATCGGTCAATCAGCCGTTCCCTTACAAACACTGCATACTGCTCCTTAGTCTCCTACGCAGCCGTTATTTGTGTCGTCACGCAACGCTTCTCCCACTAACGGCTGCTCAAACCTGGACCACATGCCTTTGCAGATTTAAGCCAATCACAGTTGCAGTGTCATTTTCGGAACTCGTTCGCGCCAAAATTCACCAATCATAGATTGTGTCTTATCATGACCTTAGCGTCGGAAACGTCAAACGCACGCTAGTATGCCGCCTTTTGAATTTGACGCACACCAGACATCAAAATAAAACACGGTTTTACTGAAGAAAAATGTATTATATGAAAGAATTATGTCGAAAAAACTTCATTATAATTACAACAGACATCCTAGTTCAAGAATTGGATCGATCTAGCAAGTTTTCGGCAAACGGTAACAGTCACGTTTTTTCCGATAGGTGTCAAAGTTACTGCGGTCAAAACAAAAGGAAGGGAATGTGGTCCAGGTTTGAGCAGCCGTTAGTGGGGAGAAGCGTTGCGTGAGGACACAAATAACGGCTGCGTAGGAGACTAACTGCTCCTTTCCTAGAGTGCCAATCTTTGCGAAGCGTGGTACACATGGAAGTGTCTGCTATATCTTTGGACATCAGCAAAACAAGATATTCACTGGTCTCCTCAAATGGATTGCCCAGCTCCTTTATTGTTGACACCAGAGTGCTGACATGATTCTTGAACCGTGTTTGACTTGCATGAGACTGTTCGTGATGAGACAACTGCGCATGCTTGTCTTCATCACTATCCTCAAACTCTCTAACCAACCTCGCTAGTTCAGGCCCAGATACCATCCACCTGAGCAACGCACTCGGATTCTCTGTTAGGCCTATCGCCCCGCCGTCCCCTGTTTTATTTCGGACTTTGCTTTGATCTTTAATTGTCCCGTCTTGGTCTTACCAGCTGAGTAGATTTTGATGATGTCCTCTAACCATTCAACTTCTTTGCTGATTGCATCAGCAATGGTACTCTGATTAGGGACCATCATGGACTCTGAGATGGGGCTTACAGCAGGCTTGCCGCTCTTGGCCACAACACTTGGGACGTTGGTGTAGCTCGCAGGCAAGGGATTGATGCACTTTTCAGGCGACGACTCCCGCAGGATAATTTACCCCATATCCTGGCCTTCTTCAGTGGTACTTGGATGTTGAATGACAGAAATACTTGTGCCATGGAAAGATCCTGTTGCTGTTGTGGACGAAGGGTTGTGGTCTATGTTGTCTACAACAGCAGTAGTGAAAACCTGTCCGCATAGGTTCGGAGGGCATACCGTTCCATTTTCCTCATAACGTTCACACACAGCATTAGCAAGGTCTGATGACAGGCGCAGCACCCTGTCGTATGATACAGATAAACCTAACGTGCACAGTTTCTCTACTAATTCCTTTCTCCTTCAGTTTTGACGTGCATCAATACGCCTAAGTATAAAGAGGTAAGGGTGTTTATGCCCTGACACATCCATCAGTAGATTTACGCCCATGCTTTACACTGTTGAATTTTAGAAGCTGCGCTATAGAGAGAGCAGCTTGCTGATTTCCTAGCTCATGAGATTGCTCATTGGTGCCTACGAGAATCATATTGACTAATGTTAGCAAGGACGGCGATACAGAGCGTTGTTGGCATGCTTGGGAAAATGTCCCATTGAAGAGGTCACGATTGTTGAACATATCTTCCCTCACAATTTCGGCCGCCCGTGCGAGAGACTTCATTTTACAATCCTGCTCTCTGTCAAGACTTTCTGGCAGTACTTGCGCGATATCGTTTTCAAACACCAGCAACACCTCCCTCCCCTTCGCATGTGCACTCAGTCCTGGGATGCTAGCGAGTAGTTTGTCTTTAAAGTGCTACTACGATCAAAAATACACTTCTCCTGTTCTCTTCGGATTTCGAAACTTTAACCACCAAATAGTAAATGTGCCAAATATCAAGTAAAAATTCTCACGGGAAGTCCGATTATTTTAACTCTACTTTCCAACTTCGACTTGCCGCCATTGCTGGATTCAAAAATGTCCGAGCGCGTAAATAAGGATTGGGACGAGAGGACAATGACGTCATCCAATCAACCAATTCGAAACAAATATGGCTTCTTCTGTGTGCGCGAAGGCTGATTTCATGTTGTATTGTATATCGACGAGGTTCTAGAGCTTTCTATAAACGTAGAAAGCTTTTTCTTCACACAAGAAGATACATCCAACGTATTGTGTCGACTATGCTAGCAGCAGGAGTCTCAAAAGCCAGAATTTCTTCGCACAACTCTCCTACTCAGTGCTGGTTTAAAGAGCCTCATCACGCTGCTCAAATCGAAGACGAAGATAAGCTTATTACGGATGATATCGTCTGATGACTTATTGATCAGCAGTTTAACTACGGGCCGGGCTGTTGGGTATGTGCTTACGGGACTACGGGAGGTTGTTTTTGTCAGCTGAATGAAACTCCTCACAATGGACTAAATATTTCAAAGCTTCGCTTGTTTACTTTGTCTGAACTGTAATTATACACATGGTATAAAGTGTTTGTCATGTGCTGCTTGTTTGGATACTTGGATTTTAATAGTTACTTCCAACGAACTAGTGCAAGGTAATACTGGGAGATCAAACAAAATTTATAACAATTTGTTTCCTATATTTAACTTAAATAAAATAAAAGCCTAAAGCTAGTTGTGTCTTCAGTGTCAATTAGCTCAAGGTGCATATTTCCTTGGTTTTGATATCATCCATTTTTGAATTGAATTTGTATCTTTGATGCTATGGTATTGTAAACTTTATTGTACTGTAAATTAACAGGGTTCATACAGTCTAGAAATGTAGAAAAGTATGGATTTCCTGACTAGCTTTACAGACCTGGAAAAAGTTTGGAAAATGAAGTTTATGTCTGGAAATTTGTCGAAGCTACATTGTGTACAACAAGTTCTGTTATTCAATGAAATCTTTGTCAGGTAGCTGGAATTCCTGTTCTCGGCGTTTGATTGCGTGTGTTAGGCCCAGTTCAGACGCCGTACTTCACATGAGCCAAATCAAATTCGATGAATTAAGTTCATGTGAAGTACGGTGTCTGTATCAATTTGGAACGGCTGATTGAATTCGGATCGGCTCAGCCATTCTTCCCCCCTGGCTCAGCCGGGAATTATGGCTGTGGACTGACTTTGATTCAGACGCCAAACTTCACATGAGCCGAAACAAATGCATGAATTATTATAATGTAATTTCAATATAACAGCAATTTCCCCCTAAAAAATTAAGTTTGGCTGAATTAAGCTCGGCATCTGAATCAATTCAATCGGTCTAAATTAATTTGGATCGGCCTAAATTCAAATTCGATATGGCTCATGTGAAGTATGGCATCTGAACTGGACCTCAATCTGCCGAGTCTGTAAAATGAAAACATGGTTTGGAAAAAGTATGGAAAATATCTCAAATTTTGTTTACAAAAATATGCAGAAACCCTGTAAATACAAAATTGCCCTTGATTAAAACAAGGCTTATATACAGGTAGTTGTCCCCCCCTCCCCCCCAATTATAGTCATTCTAATTTACTCATGATCAGCATCATTAGGACACATAGGCTCAATTTGCTCCCTTCTCTCAATTCCTGTCTTCAAGAGCATGCATTTGGTGGGGGTAGGGGAAAGGGGATTCATTTTCCCAGGTAGTGGAGCCTAAAAACATGGAAACCAATGCTTAATCAGCAGCAAGAGCTATCGAGAAGTCTGAAATTAGGTTCTTGTACATTTGATATGGAGAAAAACTGGTATATATTCTAGGGTACCATTAGGGCCCAAGCACTTTGGTTAGCGAAGAACTGATTGAGCCTTAAGGGTTTCTGAGGACACTACCTTCACAATCATAGGGGTCACTTAACAAGAACGTTTGGATATCACAAAAAACAGTGTTAACCTGATAATAACTATCAGGTATTTTAGTTGCTAAAAATTATTGTTTTATGACACATTGTTATGAAAGTAGTGATGACTAACACTCAATTTTCAAGTAAAACAATATTTATTTTCACTTTTGTAAGATTCAGGTTGGAATATGCACAATATGTGAATTTGGGCATGGATGTCTTTTGGAGAAAAAACAATAATAATCACCCCTGGCTATTATTCGAGGAAATATATTTTTTATCAGGTTGCCCCAACAATTCACCTACATGTACTCCTGGAGCAGCTAGAGGGAGCAAGGGTACTGCAAGTCCAACACAAAAGTAATAAAAAAATCATTGGGCAAGAATGATTTTACATGAAATTATGTCAACATTTAAAAACTGCATGGTAAATAATTTCTACAGTTTTCCAGTGCTCATTATAAGTTACTGCACAGTCATAAGTTACTTGGTTGCATATATTATTTTATTTCCCTTATGAGCTGAAAAATATATTGTGCTTTGAAACACAATATTGTTGTTTATGTCTGAATTTCTAATGTACTGGTCAAAGGCATATGATTTGGCTGATCAGTATAATGAATTTTCTTGCGAACTGTACACACAAGGGACAAGTAAGGGGAGGGTTAGAAGGTACATGACATTCAGCTGTTGACACGACAGCCATATGCATGCACTGACTGGTTGATTTGATCGATCACGTAATGAAAAGTGCTCCGAGCCAAAAAACCAACAGTCAACTAATTTAGCGAGGAATTTAACAAAACCTACATTACACGTACTTCTACCATACCCTGGACATGCCTGGAGTTCCCAAGTGTTCTAAAAATTCCTGTTTTCCGTCATCTTCATCTGAAATTAATAGAGCGAAGATTCGTATCTTTGATCTTTGCCTTTGGTCGCTTCTCGTGGTTCCACTAGCGCGCTGCTCTTTTCTTTTTTTAGTGCATAGTAAAGCTCAGAAAAAGGGTCGACATACTTCTTATTTCAATTAAATTCTGGGTCATTTACGGCTAAAGACAACGGGAATACGTTCACCAACATCGGCGCTGTTGTGTTTCTTCCATACGACTGCAACACTTCGCTCGAAGGCAACTTGATTGGATGACGTCACGAACAGACCGCTAATGGCAAAATCGCGGGCCGCGACGTTTGTATGCTTGTCCAAAAGGGACAAAATATCAAGATTTGTAAATATACATCAAGATTCGTATATTTATGTCAAGATTGATATACCTTGATTTGATTTGTATATATATGTAACAAGATTTACATATAGGTATTAAGATTCACATATGCATATCAACATTCGCGTATGTATACATCAAATGTGACAAATATACATCCAGATTCGACTATATACATTGTCACTCGCATATATTACATCAGGACTCGCATTCACATTTCGAGTCTCGCATATGTATATCAACATTCGCATATTTACATCAAGATCAATATATACATCGAGATTGTGATAGGCATGTATGAAGTACCAGGTCTGCACTCTGAAGTAACCGCTGGTCAGTAACACCGCTGCACTTTTTCCATGTTGCGCGACAAAATGGCGGGTCAGTCCCGTAAGAGTGCGATTAGATGAGTGCCGATGAAGTTAGCGAAGAGAAATTGACATCGGATAATTCGTAGAGTACCTTATTATAGGAAATTAACGCTCGTGTTAATTAAGGTATTTGAAATTAACGCGACTTAAATTAACGCGAATTGGACGGAAAAGTACTTCCGAATAAAGGAAAGTTAACGCGAAAGAGGAGGTAAAATTTCAAAATGAAGGAAATTAACGCGTTTAGCACAAAGTAACAAAGATATTTTGGCCGAAATACAACAACTCAGATGTCCAGAATTGCTCTTCTGAAAGTGTGGGTGAACTGGAAATATTGTAATTAAGGCTTTTTAAAGCCTTTAAAGGGCTTTTGAAAGATTGAAATACAGTGTGCAGAACTGAGAAAGCTATGTTTCCTGGGTGTCAAATATCTCTGTACAGGATCCAGAATTTGGGGTTATAATAATGGAAATTAAGGTCGCGGAAATTAACGCTCCACTTAATTAATGTCGCGGAAATTAACGCTCACAAAGATTAACGCGACCTAAATTAACGCGAATTTTTAAAATTCGCGTTAATTTCATGGAGCGTTAATTTCCTATAATAAGGTATACACTGCTCTTCAAGGAGATACAACGGCGACAGTTAACAGATCCGACAGCGCTCAATTTACCTCATTGGAACAAGAACTCGGTAGAAGATTTGACACACCACGTGGGAGAGGTCGTGGAGGACTGTCAGGTCTGTCAGGTCTGTCAGTGGCACAACAGTCTTGCAGCTTACGTTTGTTGTCCCAACGTGGTACTTTATCATGTGTTGGCGAAGGAAGGAGAATCAACTCTTTCGTCGGTAGTACTTGAGGCTGTTCCTTTTTTGTTTGCAAACTTCCCTTTACCCCTTTCCTTTCCCTTTTCCTTAGCCTGCGAGCAGGCTCTCATTCGCGCGATGAGCGCGGAGCGCGATCGTGATCCTAAGTATTGCGTGACGTTCGAGCGCGGAGCGCGAAGGAGTGGGACGTCCCACTCCCGACCACTCCCTCGCGCTCCGCGCTCGAACGTCACGCAATACTAAGGATCACGATCGCGATGAGAGCCTGCTCGCAGGCTACCTTTTCCTTTCCCTAGATGACCGGCGTTCATTCCAGGATTGTATCCCGATCCATCAGACTGTTGTGCCACTGACAGACCTGACCACGTGGTGTGTCAAATCTTCTACCGAGTTCTTGTTCCAATGAGATAAATTGACCACTGTCGGATCTGTTAGCAGTGTATACTCTACGAACTATCGATGTTAATTTCTCTTCGCTAACTTCATCGGCACTCTTAATTACGAGACTGACCCGCCATTTTGTCGCGCAACAGCTCACATGGAAAAAGTGCAGTGATGTTACTGACCAGCGGTTACTTCAGAGTGTAGACCTGGTACTTCATACATGCCTATCACAATCTCGATGTATATATTGATCTTGATGTAAATATGCGAATGTTGATATGCATATGTGAATCTTAATACCTATATGTAAATCTTGTTACATATATATACAAATCAAATCAAGGCATATCAATCTTGACATAAATATACGAATCTTGATGTATATTTACAAATCTTGATATTTTGTCCCTTTGGACAAGCATACGTTTGCGAACTGATCAATGGCGGATGGATTTTACGCGATTTTACGAGATTTTCGCGGGCTGGTTCTCTGCCGTGTTTGTACTTTCTGGTCAGATTTCTAGCGTGTTGTATTTATCATTACCCAAATAATGAAATTGTCTAAAAAAAAAACGAGAAAGAAAATGCTTAATTTTGATCGTAGTAGCACTTTAAATCGCGTTGAGTGTACAGACTGATCCTGTGTCGGTACGCCTAGTTTCTGCAGTCTTGTCAATTATTTCCTTTTGACTGACATCGGACAGTTTCAACACCTTACAGTCAGAGGTACACATTTTGTAGTCCCCTAACTTACGTACGATCTCAGAAAAGGCTTCTCTATATGCGGCGTTGATTCCTCTAGCTGGTTCACGACGGACTGTTGTCTAGTACGCGCATATAGTGCAACTAAACATTCTTTATGGTACTGACTTCAGTGCTACCATGTCCCCAGCACTAAGTTTTCCTAACAGATTGAAATCATTTACTTCCATGGCAACAGCTCGAACTCGAGAATCTAGCTCTATGGTGCTTGCGCGAGATAATGGGTTTCACTCAGTGGCTGGTCCCGGCAAAAGAAACAGACTTCCTATCCTTCAGGCGTACTAGCGAGGTTAGATATTGTGCGCTTGCCACTACCATCGGGTTGCTGCGATACATTTCCTTCAGTTGGCTTTCTTTTCCTCTCCAGCCTCTTCAATTTGGTTGTGTTGTACTTAACGCGGCATGGCTTATGCCATGAAGCATTGTGATTCAAAAGTGTCTCAGCAATCCCCTCCCCTTCATCCAGCTCCGCTACGTCAAGGTGAAGTTCTCCAGCCTCATAAAATCCCTGCAAATCCTTTTGAAGTGTGATGTATCCAGCGCCACGGTTGCTCTGTTTCGAGTTTGCTGGGCATTCCCTCTTCTCGCTTGTATTTTCTTGGCAAAATACGCATTTGCTCCAATCAAAGCTGCTGGTCACTGATGCATTTTGGCCTGATTCCTCCATATTTTCTAATTGGATTATATTATGTTGACCTGACAGGCCTACATCACGGCCCAGTAATACCAGCTGGTCACTGAAAATCCGGTTAACAATTTTCCCTTTCGCCTTTGCTAAATTGCTACTACGAAAATAATCTCGCCGAAACACGCGCAAGGGAAGACAAATAACAGCACACAAGCAAGTAACAAGTTTCTATTATAAAATTTTGCTCGCTTAATTAAAGCACTATTTTTAGTATTGTTCTGTATGAATGGCTCATTAACGCAACATAATTTTTCATTGTTAGAAGTAAATGTTTTAACTAATACGAACATTTTGCTTTTTTCGTGCAAATTATCGCGTCATTTCTGAGTTACTGAAATAGCTGACTCGTCCCCAGTCGTCTCCTTGTGAGAAACTTGTAAGACGCGGTGGATGGGCTGTGACTCCCAACAAAGGAGACAAGAGAGACGACTGGGGACGAGTCAGCTGAAAGAGGACCATATATCTTCGCGGGGGATCTCAGCGAGGAAAACTTCAAAGCCGTTTTACGGGCAATACTGTGAGAACTGAGAGTGGTTCTATAGCAGAAGTTAGTCACCTTGCGAATTTCTATAGATCTGCAAAATATAACTTTAGTAACAAAAATGACACAATTTTCCAGCTATGCCGCCGGACTACCAGTCGTATTACACAACTTTCCGCTGAATAACCTCTTTATTCAAAGGCCTCGCGTAGCGGGGTTTATAATTCTGTCCCCAAGCCGGCTCACGCGAGAGCAATTCCCGTGTGGCCTTTACGGTTATATTTATTTGTTTGTTTGTGGAGTTGGGGGATGACATGACGTCACACGGCGCGCTCGTGGCCTAATGGCTTAAGGCGCTAACTTTTAAATCTGATCTTCGGGATTGAGGGCGTGAGTTCAAATCCTTTTTTTCGGTTCGAATCCAGGCCGTTCTTTTTTAACCCCCTTTTCTTTGCTTAATAACATTGACTTCGACGTAATCTTAGTACACGTAAATGTAGAAACAGGAACGGCTGCTGAAGAATAACAATTTTTACTCCAAGTTTGTTTATCGAACGAATTTATATACGGGTCATTTGTGAAAAAAAACCGGCCTTATTAAATCTGTTATCAACAACAGGAAAAGGAAAGACGACTCAGGAATTTCTCAAAGTACGCGATCAACATATGGCGTAGTTTTCATTGTAGACGTGAAGACTTGTGTCTGAAAATAATTCGCCGATCCGATATTGCGAAGAAGATTTTACCTGCAAAAGCGAGGTGTTTTCAGATCATTCGGACGGAAAAGTGGGGAAAACAGTACAAGAGCGCTACAATTTATTACAGATGTCGGGAGACGAGCGAACTCCAATCGAAACCAAAATCCGGTGGCATAGCAAAAACACGGCGTTCGTCCGGCGATTCTCAGAAACCTTGCACCGATTCTTGGAAACCTTGTAGATCAAATCGCAGGCGTGCCCGTTACTAGGCAACAAAAGCTTCGCGAGGACCTGCGAGTCACGTATTACTAGTATATATCTAAGTGGATTTGAAAGAACGTGCCCGCAGAAAATTGCACCATTTTGACCATTTTGGCGCTTCTTTCCTTTTTTGTCGTTCAGAAACTATCTCCAAAGTAGACACGTCACAAAATTGCAGTGACATGCAACCCATGCACAAAGGATAGATCTTCGCAATCATGCATCCGTTTTGGAAATCGAACGGATTCCGCTAAAGTTACGCCAGAATAAACCTGTTGAACTTGCATATTAAATCAAGATGATGGGGAACGAAGAGGCGAGAACTTCTTACTTCTTAGGTAACTAAGTAAGTAGTTATATTTTGACTGTCCGGTACCATACTAACTTGAACATTTACGATTGATTGAGAAATATATTTTGGAGCGGAAATCCAACTGGAGACATCTTTTACACACGAAATAGACTAATAAAATGTTTAGTGTACTAAGGCCGATATACGGTATGTATCAAGTTAACAAAACCTCGGAAATATTGCTGTAAGCACTAAAAATACCTGTCATTTTACACTTTATCGAGATTGATTTTTTGACAAAATATCTCATGGAGAATGCTGAAAATAGCATTTCCGAGCCCCTAGATTTCAAACTTTTCTGAGGGGGCATGCCCCCAGACCCCCCTAGCGGCTCGCGCCTTCGGCACTCGCTTCATTGCCCCCCCATTCAAAAAATTCTAGCTACGGCCCTGCATACGTCACGCTTTAAAGTGCCTACGAAATGAAATTTTCGACCCTTTTTTATTCCAGAAAAATGAAGTCTATGTTCCACTGATTCGTAATTTTCCATTTTACATGTATATATTTCAGCGAGGGAAAGTATTTTTTCGTATTAAAGTAGGCAGCAGACTTTTGGCGCGAACAGATGACGTCTGTCAATCAACACAGGCGAACAAGATTACTTCGCTTTTCAGATTTTGCGACTTTTTCGGTTTTTAAAAAAGAAAGACGAAAAAATTTATCATTTTGATTTTTTCCGGAATAGTGAGATACCAATTTTGACTTAACCATTTTCCTATATCGAGAATCAATCGAGTTGAGTTTGGAGTGAATCCGGTGAGTCTCGATTCTCGACTTGATTCTCGATTCTCGCGAGTATCGAGTCAACTTACATTTGCCCGGTACTGTGACTATAGCTTAAATTGAAAAATTAAGAACAGTGCATGGAACATGGGCTTCCATTTTCTGCAATAAAATAGGGGTCGAAAATTTCATTTCATAGGCACTTTAAGCTAGCAAGAATGTTTTCTTGTAGACTTGTACTAAACTATCGTTTTACAGCTATATCAAGTTTCAGTAACATCATGAACACTTTTAGCACTTTTATCAAAGGGAAATTTTACATAATTTATGCAATGGCTTATCAACTTTACTTGGAGAAGTTTTCCAATAACTATTTTTTTTCCGTATGCAATATAATGCTCTGACTTGAACAAGTTTTTCCTTTGTCTTATTAAACAATGCAATCTGCCATCAGCCAAACTAAATTTCGTTGTGAATTTTAATTTGAAAATTGCCGAATTGAAACCAAACAATTTTTTCCCTGACTCATCACATATCAGAAACGAATTGCCAATGTTTAAATTAAAACTGCAAGAGATAAGCATTAATAATTCTGGACATCAGTTCTCAGATAACTTCAACCCGACCCAATTAAAGAGAAAGTGTCAAGGAGTTTTGAATAAGTCTGAACTTAACTTTCAAGTGTGTTGTACTTAAATCAAAATAGGGACTTCATTGGCAAAATAAACTGATCAACGATTGATCCTAAATAAAGAGCAAAACTATAAACTAGACACTGTTAATCGTTTTTTCCGCCTTTAACCTTAGAATTGGCAAACTCTTTTGCTCGGTTTGTGTTTAAGGCGGATTGAGAGACGGCAAACGTCAAGCTATTTCATACCGATGCAACGCGGAAAAACTGAGAAAAATGTTGCACGAACATGCATATATCATGACACTTTCCCTTTTTAACAGATATTTACCAGACTAACATAACAGCAACAAGTAAAAACACGCAAAAGTTAACAGAAAACCTTATAAAATCACGACTTGGTTGTACAAGTAAGTAAAATGATAAAGTAAAAGCAACTCAAAAGCTGTTCCGGTGGCAGGCATATCCGTTGAAAGCTCTTTGCTAGTTTTCTTAATTTAAGTTGGGCATATGTATCGCAACAGATGGGACGTTTAGAACTTTTAGGCACATATTTGCAGTTATATTGCATCAATGGCGACATATCATGACATGTAACATAATATTCTATTCTGCATTTTAAATCCCAATTGACATACGAATCAAAGCAGCCGCCATTCTTTACATATTCGAACATATCTCTTCTGGTCGATCTGAGGCAAGATTTAAAGGACTCTACAACCAGATCTTGCTTCTGACGTCTCTTTCGGATGACTGCAAAGCAAATGACAGAGACGCAGACGTGTTATCTTCACAGTTTGGCTCAGGGACTCATAGGGGTGAGGCTGGGGAGAAGGGGTGAGGGGATTTTTTAGTGTAACGCATGAGGCCAAAAGCGCAAGCTTACTGAAATGCCTATTTAGTTTTTTTCCTTTTTTTTTTCTTGTTATTTAAATACCAAAAAAGAATATTTTCCCTTAGCCCACGTGATGTTGAAAAAATAATCAAAACATAAAAATTAACTCATTGTGGTTTACATTTTTTCATTGTAATTTATTAAGGTGTTATCAGTCTAAATGCTGTTTTTTCAATTTGTCAAAATTTTATTTTAGCGAAAGCTTGTGAGTGTACTGTCAGTGACAATGGGAAACGCAACAAGGGCACTGAAGTTGTACTTTTTTTTAGGAAAATAGCCGTGAGCAACTATTTTTATCTTTCGCCCCCTTAAAGGAGATGGTCACTCCAGAAATCGCACTTTTTTTCTCGCTACCATTAAAAAAGTATATATGAAGATGATTTACTGACCGTAGTTTGAAGTTCCAAAGACCCTCATAACCTCGCGAAATTTGCCTTCAAAGTATCGAAAAAATTCGAATTGACCGCCGCCATTTTGAAGACTACTCAGCAACCTGGCCGCATAATCGTGACCTCAAATAGTCCAACCTGAATTGGCGGGAAGCGCTGTTTTGGTGTGCCTTCGTTCGATGTTTCGAGTCCACAATGCGGCCTCTTGTGCAGCTCCAAACTGTTGTAACAGGTCGCAAAAGGATAGAAGAGGAATTATATTTCATCGTTTGCCGTTAACGTGTAACGCCCGCTCGTGCCCTCGACCTCCTAAAATTAATTATTGTCCCGTTCGACGAAGCAGAATCAAGTTCTACTTTTCGAAGCGATCGCGGCAACGCAGCATTTCGGTGTTACACTAAGCAACGCTTCTTTCAATTTGTCTCGCGACGGCTTAACAAAAAATTGTCGGAACAGCATCAGGTTTCTGCTTTCTTTTATAATGTTACCAGTATTAAAGATGTTGATCTGACTTAAAATCAATCTCAAAGCAGTCATCCGTAAAGTGGTCGGAAGAAACATAAATGTTATCGGGTTTTGGCAAGAATCTCTTATCGCGGCCGAGTTTAACTAGCCATTTCTTGGCAAGATCTTTTCAATTAACGGCAAACGATGAAATATAATTCCTCTTCTATCCTTTTGCGATCTGTTACAACAGTTTGGAGCTGCACAAGAGGCCGCATTGTGGACTCGAAACATCGAACGAAGGCACACCAAAACAGCAACTATGTTTAAATCACACAGCGCTTCCCGCCAATTTAGGTTGGACTATTTGACGTCACGATTATGCGGCCAGGTTGCTGAGTAGTCTTCAAAATGGCGGCCGCCTTAGTCGAATTTTTCGACACTTTGAAGGCAATATTCCCGATGTTACGAGGGTCTTTGGAACTTCAAACTACGGTTAGTAATTCGTCTTCATATATACTTTTTAATGGTTGTGAGAAAAAAAAAATGCGCTTTCTGGAGTGACCTTCTCCTTTAAAGAAAACTCAGCTAAACTTGTATACGCGATATGAAATTTTTGTTTTCCTACCGCGATTAACAAGGGGAATATCAATAGACAGTATATTTTTTCTGTCGTTAATTTTTTGCCAATGACGTCATCTTTCTAGCCATGGGGTAATATAACCGTTTTGTGTGTACTGCGCTTGCGCAGTAAACACTATGTACTTACCGTAAAATTGTTAACAATAGAAATGTTAACAATGCCTATTGTTAACATCAAATCGATAAACAAACCACAGACAATCGATCAAGTCGAAAACAAACCCTACTTTCCGAATTATTCTCCGGCGGCGGCTTCGTGGCTAATCAAACCACGGACATTGATCAAATCGATCAACAAACCACACACGAACCATGGTTTCCGAATTAGTATCCGGCGTATCTGCAATTGCGCGAAAATTACATGCAGAGAAGAACGACAAATAAACTTCAAGTCAAGCGGCGTCTTTAGCATTTCAAAAGCCTGTGAGTGAATGATTTCATTGTTAACTCTCGATCAACAAGCCTTCGATACGATACGCAATAAATCTAGCCTTCGACGCGATCGCAATGAATAATAATAATAACTAATTTATATAGTCCTTCTTCATCGCTGTTCTAAGCGCTTTACAAAGTATAATGGATAAAAACTAATGAATAAAGCCTTCGATAGGATACCCAATAAATCTAGCCTTCGATACGATCAAAATGAATCAAGCCTTTGATAAAATACGCGATAAATCTAACCTTCAAATACGATCGCAGTGAATCAAGCCTTCGATAAGGATACCCAATAAATCTAGCCTTCGAAGCGATCGCAATGTTTCAAGCCTTCGAAAAGATACTCGATAAATCTAACCTTTGATACGATCAGAATGAATCAAGCCTTCGGAAAGACACGCAATGATCTAGCCTTTGATACGATACGCAATGAATCAAGCCTTCGATAAGTTACGCGATAAATCTAACCTTCGATACGATCGCAATGAATCAAGCCTTCGATAAGATAAGACAACACAACCCAGGAATATCACGATTTCAACTGGCATACCACATACCAGATAGCATTAAAATGCACCAAAAGTACTAAATTGATTGAATTTCATTTTCGATTCTTGCATCAAACCTTAGCCACAAACACATCCTTAGTTAAAATGGGCTTTAAAAGCGATATTAAATGTACCTTTTGCAATGAAGAACCTGAGAAAATCCTTCATCTTTTCTGGTACTGTACCAAAACTCAACTTTTTTTGAAACATTTTGCTTCTTTTCTTCAGCAGCTTAATATTTTACCCCAAAACTGTGCTCTTAATAAACTTATTGCGTTGGGTCTGAGGCCAGATACATCAAAACACAACAAAATAATTGATTTTATCTCTTTACTAGCTAGATTTTTCATTTGGCTCTGCAGAAGTAATGGAAAATTCCCAGTTTTAGTAAGCTTCACATCTTACTTAAAACATTACAAAAAAGAAATTGAACCTTTTACTATAAACTAGTTCTCATCTCATTCTCATCTCATTTATTAGCTTTACCTCAGGGCTCTCTTTCTTTCTTTTATTCCTTCCTATAACCCCACACCCTCACACTCAACACCGGTCCATCCATAGTTGTCAGGATTCAGCAGAGATCTTTCTACTTTATACCCTTTTGAGCTCCTTAAAGATATAATTTAAAAAAAAAATGGAATCCACCCCCCCCCCCCCCCCCTTCTTTTCTTTTTTCTTTTTTTTCTTTTTTTTCTTTTGCTATCATGTGTAAACTTTCTGTATTAATAAGTGTCGCCACAACCAATTGATCAACTTTTCTTTTGTAAGCAAGTAATGTACGGCGAGGAGTTTAAGAAAATAGTGAAGTAAGTAGTGCACTGTTAATAGTGTAAGTAACGAAGTGTAACTAATGTAACTAAGTAGAATTTTGCAAACTTATAGGATTAGTGTATTAGTTCTCTTTTGTAAGTAATGTGTGGTTTCATTAAAAAAATAAAAATAAAAAATAAAATAAAATAAAAAAGATAAGTCTGAAATCAGGCCTTGGATACTACGCCATTCTTGCGAACGATCGATAAACGCGGATCGTTTTTCTGTAATAATAATAATACTTTATTCAAATATAATTAAAAGATAAAAATATGTACTTGCCAGTAAGTTTTTCCCTGGTTCTGTAAACACATTTAACTACATGAACATGTAGAATTATTGCTTGTTTATACATTGGACCTTCGGTCCCATCGATTTGGCAACGGATCGTAGAGCTAAAACATTAGCACTCCTCCCCCGCGTGACGAGTCCAAAGAAAGTCTGCTAAAACATTTACATACGCCATTGACACGCGAGTTGTCACTTGCGAGTTTCCGAGTAATTGCTGCCGCATGTGAGCGGGCCTGAAGCCCGCGAACGCCGCGGGAGCAGTCCTAATTTGAACATAAATTATGTAAATTTATATATTAAATATATGTAAAATATATATAAATATATCTATAGACCCTTTTTAGCGAAGAATGAGCTGATTGTTATGGTTGGAGAAAAATGTGTTAGTTTAGAGTTTATGGGTGTAAACTTTTCTGGTAATTCCGCTGACCAGGGCATAATGCATGGGAAATCACAACACTAAACAACATTGCGGGCGCAATATTTGGTAGTCATTGGGGTCGGGTGGGTCGGGGGTAGTAGCCCGATCGCACAACGAAACAAAATGGCGGATTGCTTACGATTTTTCAAGACGGTATTTCTCTGAATTTTCTCGTCTTACACATTTAAAAGATAGACCTTTTAGGAGTTCCGATGCCAACAAACGCATAAATTCTGCAATTCTTTCGTTCCTCGGTTTGAGAAATCCTTCTTTCACGAATTTACATCATGTTTCTTTTCGAAGTACATCGACACATTTGGAGATGAATCAAGGGGTTTATACAACTTCAATGAAGCACCGGGAACAGGACGGTTCCAGCAGGGAATATTTTAGGCAAACTACATTGCCGAAAAAGAGGAAGCGTTCAACTGATCTTTGGCGTTTTCATTGAAAACATCGATGTACGGTAAATGTTTATATTTCTAAGTTTGATTTAAAGCAAAAATGAATTAAGCTTATTGCTTATTGTTTAACTGAACTAATCTTTTGATTCCAATTTCAATATAAATTTAAACTTTTGTAATTTGGCATTCGAAGGTGTACAATTCGATCGATCGATCATCGATCGATCATCGATCGATAGGCTTTGAACCGAAAACAAATAAAATGTAAGGTATTTGAATAAGCTTAAATATTTTGGCTGCAAAACCTTTTTGCTTGTTATTGTGTAGACCTTAAGTTTATTCATAGTTTTCGTGGAGAAAAGCAGGCTTCATCGATCTGAGGCTTGTGTTTATAATAGAACATATCATTTTAAATTTCTTTGATGGATTTTTCTACTATAGTTGTATTAAGTTATATTGTATGAATAAAGTCCCTATCTAAATCAGTCTATAAACACAAAACATTCATTACCTCTGTTACATATAATTATGAATTGTAGATAATATTTGTACTAAGAAGCCTACATGCACCTTCACATCTAAAGCCTGGTTTTAAACTTGGCACACAAGTGCAAGTGTCCATATTACATGTAAACTGAGAAGCACAAGTATTAAAACATTTTGATTGTTCTACTTGCACTTGCATTTCAAATCGGATCAAACTCCCCCACCTTTGGCAAATTATACGGTGTGCGACAAATGCAGACCGCAGACTACATTATGTCCCTATAAGTATAAAAGTATTGGTTGTGTATTTATGAATCATTGATTAGCATGTCAAATTCCAGAGGGTGGGGACAGCAATGGAGGTCAAATACCCCTTATATGCCCAGCCTCCCCCCTCCTAAATGCCAGAGTAAATACCAGAGTCAAACCAGAAATTAAAAATAATACTAATCAATAATTATTTCAAAGTTATTGTATTTTGGTATGCAATAGTGGAACCTACAGACGCATTTGAGCTTCAAAATAATTCCCTTTTGTCAGATTTGGGCTGTTGCCCAATATAAATACAGTGGAATCCCTATTTATCAAGCCTCCAATTCAAGGGTTTTCACTGGAAGGGCCAACAACTACATTCGATGAATGTCATTAATATCAATTACATTCTGAGCTGGCTCATCAGAGCCTTTGATTAAAAATGGCTGCCGATTTAAATTCTTTTGTATGTATTTAAATTAGCCTGACTAACCTCGCTTTTGAGTTGATAATTCAAAAGAATTTATATTCTAGAACGAGGTTAGTCAGGCTAATTTAAATACATGCAAAAGAATTTTAAATCGGCAGCCATTTTTAAAAAGGGTCTATTGTAGCGAGAAATCTCGATTCGTGCCTTTAACCATAATGCTTTGCAGTAAATCTCTCTTTGCTTTTAACCAGAATCCTTTGCTTCTAACTAGCTACTTAAATTCACTGTTCAGCTCTTTTATAATTGAGCTTGAATGTTTAAATATGTGTTGATTCACGTAAGTCCTGCTGCTGTTTTGTATTTATTTCTATTACTTGGATTCGCAATCCCTGTTTTGCAATACATGATAAATCCTCTAAAATCGTGCCGCGGCACTGCAATAACGTCCGTCCGATAACTATTGTAACTATGATATATGGTGAAAATAAAACTCGCTTGTCTTCTCGCTTCTTCTTCTTATGTTACAAAGTAATATAGACTTTCGTGTCTGCTGTGATTGCTGCTTCCGTGATGTTCATAGCGCGATGGCTGACATTAAATATTCATTGTTCAGTTCTTTACATATACAGTACTGCCGACACAGAGGAAGTCTTTTGTTATCGCTAAAAGCACAGGTAAGATCAGCGACCTGAAATGTTCAAAACAAGCGCTCGGGTTTCGGTTTTCTCACGGTGGTTCATCGAATGCGCTGACGGCTCAGTGTCACGCTCCCGCAAACGCAAACAGGACACATTTTCCTGTTTTTTATTTTTAAATTTTATTTCACTCGTTTACATTTCTCCATTGCATATGCAAGCCAACCAGCTCATCAATTGACTATCAAACTAAAGCTAACTTTTTGTTTCATACTTGAGCCTTTTGAGAACCTAACCAACTAAAAGGGCGGCATTATAGCTACCTATTATAATAACTTCATCGGGCATTTTGGCGTATTTTGCGGGCTAAAATGGAGAATTCAGCGGGCTAAAATATATTTTAGCCCGCTGAACTGAGCCAATCAGAAACAAGAAAATAACGTAGCAGCCAATCAGAACTGGAAACCATTCAACTGCTCGCGCCGTTTTCTTGGAATTCAAAGCGCCGTTGACTCGAAGTGCTGCCATCTGCAGCTGCAAAGCTATTGTTTTTGATCTTTATATTATCAGAATGGCTGAAAAGCTAACGAAGAAGCAAATTTTCAGCCTTCTCAGTACAGCAAGATGAAGAGGACTTACAGAAACTCGAGGAAGAATCCATACACGGCGGCGAATTTAATGTAAGTTTGTCTTCTTCGATCGAAACCCGCTCAGTTCAGGCACAATATTTTATGCCAAATTGCCAGTTCAGTAATTGCATGATTAAGTTCCAACACTTCTAGATGACTATTTCTTTGCTGTTGATGGAATTCTGTAATTTTTCTTTTCAAGAGAACTTTAGAGCACAGATTGTTTCGACGAATTTTGCGGACGGTTTTCTGCCAAGTTTACAATGAAATATTAAAACGTCGACCCGACGCCGGCAGTGTTCAAGATATCGCTTACTGTCTTTGATTCCTTTTCTAAATGCCCTCTGAAATTATTATAATAGTAATAGAGTTGATGTTCTTGGGCGTAAATATGTTTTTGGCCCTTCTCAGTCTGAGTCGGGCCAAAAACATATTTACGCCCGCGAACATCAACTCTATTGTTATATTAGGTATACTAGTATATTCCTAAATTGCCGGCTCAGTGACTCTCGCGAGAAACGAGACATTTCATGTGAAAGCGGCAAAGTATATATCGGTGAAACAGGGAGATCGATGCGTGAAAGAATAAAGGAACACGACAGAGACATACGGCTTGCTCGTACTCAGAACTCCGCAGTTTCGGAACATGCCAACGAGACTGGGCACCTTTTTATTTGGAACGAGGTTAAGTTTATTGACAGAGACCCTCATTGATACACTAGTACTCGAAAGGTTAAAGAGGCCATACATCTCCATCCAAACAACATCAATAGAGACGGTGGAATCGAAAATTCCTCAAGCATGGATGCCTACGATCAAGAAACACAACTGCCGATCGTTAGCGGAGCAGACCGCTGAGAGAACAACATCTAGTCAGTCCACTGAGGAACAACACCTAGTCAGCCCACTGAGGGAACAACCTCTATTCGGAATAATAATAAGGATCGAAATGCACCAATAGCAGCGAACCAAGGTGCTACATATAGCGACACGTAAACAATTGACCTCATCGCCTGATGAAGACTAGCAGTAAAGCAGTCGAAACGTCGCGATCAACATCTCAAAGTGACTCCATCGTGAGACAAACGATTAAACGTTCATCTTCATCTGCCAAATGAACCACGATGAACAATAAGCACATATTTAATAATGGAGACGTGACTTTTGAGCAGTACTGTAACCATATCCTTTGTGTATTGGAAAACTAAACAGTGTTGTACTAAAAATTGTTATGTTTTTAACCCAGTTTGCAAGAATTATTGCGAGGCAAAATTGCGTGAGTCTCTAAATTAGTCTCCACACTTTAATTTAACATTACTTTGTTCTTTTTGGTTTTAACTTGGCTTGTGAAGTCAGTCACTATCTCACAATAATTAATTCATATTTTTTTCTTCAAACGTTCAGTTTTGAAAAAAATTAATTATCAAAACAGTTCAATTAACATTCTTCAAGTCTTACAACTCTGTTTCTGTAAAATACATTCTTCATGTTTATCAAGATTAGATAAATGATAAATTTATCTGGCAAGTAAAATTAACACAGTCTGTTATGATGTGAATTTTATTTTTATTCACCCTTCCATTTCTTTCCTTCTATATCCCCACCATCCTTTCCAAGCTGGCTAGTGTACTTTGAGTAAATCATATTTAGTGACAAAGACTTTACCACTTCCAAATGACAAATCAACCTTGGGAAAACCTTGCAGTACACACATGTACGCGTTGCGTACCTATTTGTTAGCAAATGTCGAAGTTTTCACCAGTACAGTTTTCAGCTGAAGTGGCAGGGTATAGTATATTGACGAAACGAGATGTCGTCTTAGGTCTTAATCAGTATCCAGGCCTATTGATGTTAAAAACACGTCAAAATTTGCCTACTTACTTGCAGTTCCATTTCCATTGCTTGGGTCGACTTTGATGTGTTCTGTGTTGTAAATCGGCAAAGCTCCGCAAAAGTCTAAGATCTCCTTCGTAAGAAGAAGTCTGTTGGCGGGTCCAGTCATCATCACTAGACTCGACTCTGTTTCGACAGGAAGCTTGCCAGCCCGGAAAGCTGCCTGTGGAATGCAAAGCAAGATGTAACAACTGCAACCCAACAGAAGGAACAAAAGCATTGAACTTTCAAAACCGACAAAATTTTTCCTTGTAGTGGCAAGTTTATCAGTTGCCTTCAAACATATATGAAAACGTACGGATATAGAAGTTGCGACTGTCGTAAACATATAAAACTTTTCAAGTAAGAAGACCGCTCAAAGTGACAATTTCCTTCCTGTTCGTTCACCTTTTAAAGCCCATTCACGTAATAGTCGTCAGGCTTAAAAGCACTAGTCTTCTACAGGGGCGAGGTTATAGAGTATTTACCCGATTCAGTTTCCCTGGAGATGACATAGATGAGTCCAGTTCTGAGATGAAGCAGACCTTTCGAGACACAATCCTGGTAACAGTGACATGCTGTAGATACAATAAGTATAAATGTCAATGCTAGATCTAGAGGTTTCCGACACGAGAGATATTTCGGGCCGTTGAGATAAGGCGGCGCTTGCACAATCCATTTGGTGTTATTATCGTGTCTGCATGGTCTTCTGTTTTGCTTTTCACTATTCTGAGAAACAAAACAACTATCATGAACAGCATTAGTTGCAAGCTTCCTTTTCCAAGGTGGACTTATTGCTTTTGCGCCTGACAATGTATCTTATGCAGGCTTTTCAATCTTGATGAATAATTACTTCCCCATACAGTGTTACAATATGTTAAATATGGGTAAATCATTGTAAAGTATATACTTTTTAAGTTACTTACGTCTAAGTAGTGTCGTAATTTGTCTAATTTGGCTATGATGCCTGATAGCTTTGATATCTTGTTAGTTATATAATTGATATGATATTTCCATGTCATTTGTTCATCAATTCTAATGCCAAGAAATTTTGTCCATTTAACCTGCACTATTTGTTGATTGTTGATTGTGACAGTTACTGGAGTGTTTATTTTTTTTTCTACTAGTTTTAAATATCATAAAATTTGTTTTACTAACATTTAGAGTTAGTTTGTTGGATTTTAACCATTGTGATACTTTGCTAATCTCTTGATTGGTAATTTGTAACATTTGAGTAAGATTTTTGTGTTGGAAAAATAAATTTGTGTCGTCTGCAAATAAAATATATTGAAGTAAGTATGTAATATGTTATCTATAAGAGTAGCTGTTTTGTCTGTAATTCTTGTTGGTTTAGTCGGTTATCATTGGAAAGAAAGATGACGCATACATGTGCGTTACAAAATCATTTACATAGTCACTTTCATTAATTTTTAACATGTCAAGGTTAAAGTCGGCAATAATAAACACATCTTTGTCTTCCTTGTTCAAACATTCTAAAGTGTTGGTTAAGTGTTCCTCAAATTTATTAAACTTATTATTTGGTGGTCGATAGATTATTCCAATAATTTTGTTTTTTGTTTCTGGAATTGTATTTCAATAAACAGAGACTCGTAAATGTTTCGAAACGTACATTCCGACTCCTCCACCGTGTTTTGTCTGTCTCGTTCTGTTAATAAATGAATAGTTATTCATATTATAGCAGTTCTTGGTAACATCATTTAACCATGTCTCGCTCAATCCTATGACTGAGAATTCATGGTTTAATGACTTAAGATATTCCGTAAAGTCATAAAATTTATTATTTAGACTTCTAATATTTAAATGCATAATAGAAAACGTTTTTTGCTGTTGAAATTCAAGATTAGTCAGATTGTTAAATTGATCTTCCACGAAATAATCGCAACTTTCGTCATTTTCAAGTATTGCGTTACTGTAGTGCTGGTCTGGGTCTTGACCTTCATATATGTGAGCTTGATTTGTTTTTGTATCGTCATTTAAAATGAGCGGATTAAACACTATGTTATTGATATGTGCTATTTCTGATTGATTAATTCTATAATAATTTTGGTGCATTGAACTGTTTTCATCTAAATCATGTTGGTCAAATGGCAACACATGGCCTTCATTATCAGTATTGCTATCATTTGTCATGTCACTGGTCTGGCATTCATTATTCATTGATTTTCAGTAGTTTAGTTAGTTTAGGTTCGCAAATCAAGGATAGTTAACAATTATTCGCCGAAGTGGAGGTGGATAGTGGTGGATATTTACCGAGCCGCTTCGGCGAGGTAAATATCCACCACTTTTCACCGACACTGAGGTGAATAATTGTTTTAGTATATACCAAACCAGTGAAATAGCTAGCTCCAAAATTATAGATTTATTTTACCGCGAAAAATCGGAAAAATCCTTTAAAAGTGGAACCCTACGCGCGACCAAGGACAGCGCGGGAAAAGTCACATGACAACATCAGGCGATCAACATGTCTCGTATGTTGGACTTTGACGATTTCAAGGCCGAATTATTATTTTTTTCCGTTTTTACTGATGGACCAAAAGCAACGAGTTCTATTTTCTCGTATTTTACAAGTTCTGTCAGTTACTTAATTGCCTGAGAAACTGATGTTGAAGCTGCAAGTGCCGTTATAAACTGAACAAGATGGTCAAGATGCTGCCTAACCGAAGACGTTTTCGTAATTCCAGTTCAATTATGTCTCACACTGATGTGACTGCATCCACTGTCTGATGTTACTGCTTTTAATTTACCGGAGGGGAGAAGCAGTAAAGTTTGGAGAAGCCACAGCATTTGGGCAGTTCTTGATCATGATACGGCAACAGAAATATTTTCTAGCGTAGTGAGACCGAGATTAGTCGACGGATCCGAATACAAAACTAAATCGTTGGCAGCAGGGACTTCTTGCTTTTTGAAAGACACTGCTGTATTCAGGATTTCAGGTAGGAATTGCATTTTAAAGTTAGTTGGGCTGGACAGCGTTTGGAACCACTTCAAAGACTTAAAACTGTTCGAAATTATTTACAACTGCGCGTTGTCACGTTCTTACTCTAGCAATTTGCTCGATAGTAAACAAACATTTTGTACGACATTTTTGGCGATTTTATTTAGTGACACGACTAAACTTGCTACAAATGATCACCTCTAAATATCTTCAGGTATTTTTGATAACACAGTGACGTGTAGCGGCCTCGTTTATGGAAGTAATTTCTGCTTTGATCAAAGAAGCAAAACGCACGGCCATTTTGTTTTGCTCGGAGGTGAATAGCAAAGACTATTCACCTCTGAGCTAGCCAATCAGAACGCGCGAAAAGCACTATTCACTGGTTTGGTATATACTAAAATGGTATATTAAGATTCTATGGCTAACTGCTGAATTTCATCTTTCGCATTAATCATAACAATAGTGTCATATAGTTTCTTTACCCTGATTTTGCCATCCACCGTCCATACATTCTTGATCTTGTTATCTTTCCGGAGTTGGTTTAGTGATTTTATTTTGGCCGCATTCTCACTCGTCAGATACTCTGTTACCCAAACTTCGGTGCCTTTGAATTCTTTCTTTGTCTTCATAAGCTTGACCTTACTTTTGTGTGACACGAACTTGAGTAAAACTGAACAATTTAGAAATCCAGGATTTATGATCCAAGATGGCGTATTTTGTTTATGTATGACGTCATTATGGTGTGTATGACGCCATAATTGACACGTGACTGTCACTAAAATAAACATTTTTGGATGCTTTACACACCATATAAGTTTCATTCTCATAGCGTCAACAGTTTTTGAGATACGTAGCGGGGGGGGGGGGGGGGGGGGGCACTTTCTGCCTCCACCAAGGCTTACAAACGAAAAAAAGCCCAGGCAGAATAGGGCTAAGACGTTTAAAGGAGAGATCAAATGTGCAAAAAAAAATTCAAATCCTACTAAGACCTGTTATATTGTTGTTCGGTTTTGCTATAATGTTTGATTAGGACAATATTAAAGCGTCAAACACTTACCATCTTAAAATCATGGTAAAAATCAACGCCCTCAACGTCGTTGTGAGCAGGAACTCGGAAAACTTCGACGTCTTGTTTTTCATCGACATCGATTCTCTCTAAGAATGGTGTTCCCTTCTCTTCAAGTGTTAGTTTATAGCGATCAATCTGGAGAAATAATTAAAGAGATATTAATGAATTTACACTGAAATTCATGTTTAACTATATAATGTAGGCTTCAATAGGCTCGCCCTAGAAGGCCAATTTTATTTTCAAAAATGAAACAAACTTGTGTTTCCCATGCAGCAACATTGACTAAAAACTCCTTTCTTGACTTACATACAACAGCCACAAAAAGGCATCTTGCAATTTAACTGGGTAATATTTGCACACTTTCACGCATGACCTACCGTACGTGTACATGTACTAAATTGAACTGCCCAAATCGTCCGTGGAAATCTTCGTAATCGGGTAATGATGCCGAGGGCAACTTTAAAGCAGATACTCTGTGTACATACACAAAAGGTAAAACTAACCTCTCCCAGTGTGAATGGCAGAAGGCATAAAACTGATGCCAGGCCGAGAACTGCAATTGCGAATATCTAGAAAGCGAAAACGAAAAATAACTATTCAAAATGGAACTACAGCTTCAAGGATAAACGTTAAGACAATTCACCTTCATGACAGAACTTGATCGGTCGCGGTTGTGCTGTAAACTTGTAGTGTGACACCAGCTGAACGGGTGGACGTACTGGTTGACGATCGCGAAATCTTGAGATTTGCAGAAGTGCGTTTACCATTTTATAGGTTTTCGCAGAGTAAGATAATACTAACTTATTGACAGCTGAGATCTCTCTCACTTCCTTCAGTTATTTCTGTCTTCCGGCTGAAGAATGCGGAACCCTTTCCTGCATTGCTTAAGGAAGAGTATAAAGCTACCTATCCCAGAAACGAACGTGCTGGTTTGTTTACAGAGATGAGGAAACCATTTTAAATCAGACATCCTGCATTGCTTAAGGAAGAGTAAGCTAGCTACCTTCCCTACGCGTTTTGTTTCGTCTGACTATTAAAGTAGACGTCGTCTACCCTATTCCAATACCCTGTTCCAGATCGAAAAATGCATTTTGGTAAACCCTGTTCCAGACCAAAATGCTCAAAAACTCCAGCGGCACGTATCTGTACAGCGTATATAAGAGAGTAGACCCCCCCCCCCCCCCCCCCCCCCCCGGACCTTCTTCGTGTCTTTTGACCTCTTTTGAGCTTTGTCTGTATTGCTGAAGGAAATAGGGCCGTGTGCTGTTCAAAAGGATGTTCTCATTTGCTTCCTGAAAGACTGACCAGTTTGACATAAACGTGACAGTAATTCATGCACTGTTTTTACATCATCTAAAACGGCATTTTTTCCGACGCGGGTAAAACACGGAAGTGAGCACAATCTCACGAGGATTCGCGCGAGGACCTAATATTGACAGCTGAGATCTGTTGGATATCTCTCTCACTTCCTTCAGTTATTTCTATCTTCCGACTGAAGAATGCGGAACCCTTTCCTGCATTGCTTAAGGAAGAGTAAGCTACCTATCCCAGAAACGAACGTGCTGGTTTGTTCACAGAGATGAAGAAACTATTTTAAATCAGAGAAAGAAAACGTCCTCTGTTACCCACATTGTTTCATCCTGGATTGCTGAGGCTGAGGGCTTGGGAGAAAATAAAGATATCAATCAAGCACCAAACCAAACAAACAAAAAGTCCACAATTTCCTGTCACGTACGTCACCGCACCGTGCAATGTTGCACCGTGTATCCGGGCCTTAAGGCCCGTTTACACGAACGCGGTTATGAGGGGACACACAGACTTTCAACTGTAAGTACCCCATGCAATTTACTAGAAGTTAGTTCAGAGTAAATTGTATACCTAAATTTAAGCCGCACCAGCTGAGGTGTCATAATCGGTTTCCAATGTCAAGAACTGTTCGCAAATTGAAAGGAAACCAGATCAAAAGGAGTGATCCCTGTGGAGAAGAATCGTCTCGTATGTCTTGAAACGTGACTGAATGATGTTGAATAAATATGATCCAAATGAAGCGTAATCGAGTTTATATAATCAAAGGCCGGCAACTTGCGGTAAAATAATTCGATAATTCTCGCCCGTCGATATACTATAGATAGAGGATACCATCGACGCCAGTACGTCCCAATACTCAACTGAAACGGGTCACTTGGTCACGTAAAAACACTCGCGAAGATTTGGGAATTAATTGTTATAGCCGGTGGACTAGTTCCTCTATCCTCCGCAGAGGCTTCTTGGGATAATAGGGAATAATAAGGACCTCTTCCTGTAAAGCGTTGACAGTCCTGACATTTGCAGGCTAATAAAATTCATCATGAGAATTTTGTAGATACCTTGTAGGGCTTTCAATAGAAAGTATGTATCGGAATGCATAACTATCGATATGTATGTACACAATTATGATCCAACCAGTTTAATACATGTATGTTTCATAGCGGGATTTCCATCTTGTACAATAAATTATCAAACAGTACAAACGAGTCATGAACCCGAGCGTGCATTGTAGAGACAGCGTGTGGACACCATAAAATTTATAAATGAAATTAATTTCAAAGATTGGCCAGGCCAACTTATAATTTCGCGACATTATTATTAATTAGTGCGAGAATTGTCAAAGGGTTGTAAGACTTTAGACTGGGTCGGCATTAGTATCTCTTGGTTATTCCATACCGCTGGGTGCGCCACCTTGCAGTACAGACGAATGTTAAATTATAGCGTGCTACGCATTGGTATCTCTTGGTTACTCCATACCGTTGGGTGTGCCACCTTACAATACAGACGAATATTAAATTATAGCTTGCTATATCTTGGTTATTCCATACCGCTGGGTGCGCCACCTTGCAGTACAAACGAATATTAAATTATAGCGTGCTATATCAGGTGGTGTGCGCACTACGATCGCTACGCATTGTGGATGTAAAATTTTCAAGATGGCGGCGAAGCTTGAGAAATTTAGTAAGTTTTGTGCTTCGTTTATCGATAGAAACATTTCTTTTCTGAAATCGTTTTCTACAGTTACAAGAAGTAATACTTAGTTAGATCGTATTTATGTCAACAAAATAAGCAATATGTGTTATTTCAAGCCAAAACGTGAAGCACGAAAATTCATCCGAAGACGCATGTAATTTGAACCCGTTTTGTTAAGAGCTATAATTTCTATTATGTTGCCCATTGACCGTAAAAAACGGTTTAAAGTGTTTCTACAAAGCTTTTTATAAGCCAAGGTATAATCGCTCCCCATCGCGCCCCACGTTTTGTCACAGATTTTCCGTATTTAAACCGACATGTTTTGGTAGTAAATATGGCTTCGAAGACGTGACACGTACCAGAAGTGTCACCCTTGCGATCACAAAATAGCGGCGAATGGTTTTCTCCAACAATACTAAGGCCACCAGCTCTGCTTAAAATGCTTTATATTGGTACATAGCAGTGAATATTTTGATGTAGATCTATATAATAATTATTCTCAAGCTTTGTAAATTTCAAAATATTGCTTATTTGTAATTCAAAGGCTTATCTATAAAATCATGTAATTTAATGGATAATGTTTTATTAAGGGTTCCTGATGAGCATGTGAGATGTAGGAGATTTAACATAACATTCAAGATGCCACAAAAATATATATGAATATATAAACATATTGAAAAGGAAAACAAGAGGTGTTTCCCTAAAGAAATAAAAATAAAATAATGTATTGGCTTTGTGTGAAATTGTTGATTTCATGAAGTTGTTTGAATTTAGTCAAATAAGAAAGATTTAAAACCAGCCACTCTGGGGGAAATGATTTTAAGGAAAGTTAATTTGAGAGGAGTTTCATGTAGAACATGAATTTCCAGATCATGATTGCTTAGCTGAAAAACCCGATTCTTTTTTCTTTCTTATATAATAGATTTTTAGTGAACATTACAGTCTGCATGCTCAAGACTAGTGTTTATTATTTCCAATGTACATGTTTGACCATTGAATACAGGGATCTTGTGTCTTATAGGGGGTGTCCACCGACGTAGCGATCGACACCTCGGTCGACTGTCGGTCGACATATCGGTCGATATATCGGCCATGTGTCGGTAGAGTGGTGGCCGAGTGTCGGTCGAGTATCGGCCGATATACGGCCGATGTATTGACCGATCATCAGTCAACCGTCGGTCGACAGATCGACCGACAGTCGGTCGCAATAGCATCGGTAGTGTGTCGGCAATATATCGGTGAACCGTCGGTCAAGTATCGGTAAAGTATCGGTGGTGTATCGGTCGACAATCGGCACCGCCTGTACAACTTTTTACAAGGTACCTGTCGACCGATACTCGGTGGACACTATCGGTCGATACATCGGCCGATACTCGGTGGATCGATCGTTAAGTCACCGACACTAGGCCGATCCCCAGTTCTTCCGAGTCTTGGCCGATACTATACCGTCACATTGTCAGCTTTTGTTACTGAGTTACGTTATAATTTTTCTTTTGAAATATATAATTATTTTCTCTATTCAAATTGCTCTTTTTCCGTTGTCCCCTCACTTTTAAATGGACTTTTGGAGCTTTTGGAGCTCGGAGCTAGTTTCTTCTGAATCGCTGGAGTTTGATGGTAACGTTCTCTTTCGTAATTTTCGCGTTAGGGATCACTATTGTAAACAAGGAAAGCCACTTGAAAATCCCGTGGACATATAACACGTTTCCTTGAATAATACGTTTCTACAACGATGGATGACTTGCGATCAATGCAACTTGCGTCGACTTGTGAGTTCGATTGCGTTCGATTGCCGAACTCAATCGAACTCAATTCAAAAAAATAGGCCCGCGACGCGTGCTCATGGCTACTGCATTTTTTACTCAGAGAATGCGCATACATGAAGCCCATGAGCCGATTAAACGGAATGGGTTAGCGACTCTCACGATTTCAATCAGTAAGTTATATTTTTCTCTACCCAGCAGTCATGAATCCACAACATCCCTTTATAACATGTATACTAGACATACTAGATATAAACATTTTCACACCAATGGCTTTCGTTAACTCTCACCAGACCTCTCAATTGATAATATAGGTCAAGACTTCGTTCTCCGAGTTGTCGCCGTTGAGGATAGTGCAGCAATTTTGTTGGTTTTGTTATTTTTTTCTTTGGTGTATTGCATTTGATAACCCTAGCCCTAAGGCAACATCTCTTGCTTTGGCTAACCACACTAAAATAATCAGGCCCGTAGGGCGAGGGGTGCGACAGGTGCGTCTGTGGACCGATGGCTGAAAATAAAGTGAATTAAAAGCTCTAATTTGCTAACTGGTGTAGTCTGGAAATGAAGCCTGAATCAACGAAGATAACATCGAAGGTCCGCCATTTGTAGATTTGCTGGGTGACATGACAAGGCGGAAAAACCGCTGATTGGCTAAATAGCCCTTGTCTCAGAGCATGCTCAAGCGCTCTCCTCTGACCATGTGCGGGCGCAGTTGTGTTGGTTTTGAAATGAAGCGAGCAACGAAAATGAATTTTCGTGTGAGTGTGACAAGTGGATTTTTGCCCATCAGGAACATCTTCTCGTCGCAAAGAATACAGTTAAAGCACAAGCAGAAGCTTAGGCACAAGTAAGTATGTTTTTAAATTAATCGAGCTTTGAACGTTGTTCTTGTGCTTCGACTTGTGTTATGATTTTCGAATTTGACCGCTCAAATGGAGCTGTTGTTTATACATAACCACGCGCTTTATTTCTTCTCCACAGATGTTGATGTATAAAATATGACTTTACATAACAGGGTTAAACGGTAAGCAAGTTTAACTTCTACTTAAAAAACAAGCTTGGTCGAAGAATAATGTTGAAAATAATGTTTTTCCAGTGAGTGGCGCCAATTTAAGCTTACACATGTACTGGTGAATTCTTTCACCTCCGATTTTAAAATAACTCCCAATAACTACTATTAAATACCTAATGCCTCAGGGTGTTTTTACTTTCTTTTACTGATTTTTCCCTTATCCCCATTACGAGTACACTATTTTGTTTGGCTTTTCGGCCATTTTTTTCCCGATCCCGTATCCGATCATGATAATTTAGCCTGACAAAATTTCGGTTAATTCCTTCCTGCGAAAACCTGTTGCAATTAAAGTTCATTGTGCAAACTCTGCTGTGTGGTTGTAGATGCCATGTGATTAATATTTAATACTGGGACAACAGCTTAACAAATGTACATGTACATGTCTATAGCCGTATTATAGCTATTTAGTGTGTTCAAATTGACAGTAGTATAAGCCTTGCTGCTTTTAATCCAGATCCTCACTAGCAATGCTGGTGTAAGCACAAGAACACTGAACCTTAATCAAGGACAGCATGTAGCGCTGAAACTTGAAAAAATGAACCCACTTATTTTTCTAATGTTGTCCTCAGTTGAAGTTAGTGCGTTTCAAGTATGTGTTTATACACATGTTATAGTTTGCTACATGTGTATGTGTTCATGCTTGCATCATTTTTTATTTTTTTATTGAAATGTATATTTTTGAGAACTGATGTAATATGTTTTGATGTAGATTTAATCTGCATACCGTATTTCCTCGAATAATAGCCAAGGGCGATTATTATTATTTTTGCTCCAAAAGGGGGCAATTATTCAAGGGGAGGCGAATAATCGAGGGGGGCGATTATTTCAAATATTGCTCGCTGAAGTGCTAATGTGCTTATGTGCTAATTATAGAGCTCCAAGAAATAAAGGAAAGATTCAAATACATGAACATCACTGCAGAAATACTGTAATGAGAACTGAAAACTGAGCTTTTGTAACTTGTAGCTTGTTTCCTATCCAAGGTGTAAATTTTTAACTTGACTGGGAAGGGATGAAATAAAGGGGAGGGAGGGGGGCGATTAATTGAGGGAGGCTATTATTCGAGGAAACACGGCATTAGTGAAGAACCAAATTAATTAATTAATTTATAAACAGTGCGAGGGGAAAAGGGGATGGGTTTTTTTTTTAGATTTAAGTATATAGGTAAATGTTTTGCTATTTTCTTTCCTTTCAGAAAACGTACATGTATGTCGCCCGTTTCTAACTGATTTGAAGACGAGATGTACAGGATTGCAGTATTGTAGTCTAAAGGAAAAATAATATGTTTGAAAAAGAACAAAGATAATTTGATTCCAGAGGAAGTCTTGGGCCCAGTTGTTCAAAGGGTGGATAACGCTATCCACCGGATAAATTGCTATCCAGTGGATAATTATAAGTGTTAACAAAACAAACTATGCTATCCGTTGGATAGTGATTTATCCGGTGGATCGCGTTATCCATCTTTTGAACAACCGGGCCCTGATTGTTAGGGTTATTTTCCACTCCTTTTTGACAGCTTACAAGTAAATTAGTCTTATTTTTCTGTCAAAACTCCAAAAAGCCAGGTGACACAGCTGCGCCAAATATAAGACAATGACACTAAGCCATAAAGCCCCTTCCATACGAGCAAGTTTTCCTTGACAAGGGACATTGACAATTTTTTATTTGCTCATGTGGATAAACAACAAATTTAATTTGACAAGTTTTTCCTTGACAAATTTTATTTGTTCGTGTGGACGATAAACAATTTTTCTTTGACAATTTTCTTTGTAACAACAATAATATTGTACAGCGGATTATCATCTTTAATAGGACCCAGGTAGCGAGCAACAAGATAAGGCCGCTGGGCACCAGGGATTCCTTGTAATATTTTCCTTGTTGCTCGTCCACACGAACAAGTTTCGCAATTTGGCATTTTTTCCTTGACAAGTGTCCTTGTTCAAAAACTGGCATGCCAGTTTTTGAAGGAGACTTGTTCCACACGAGCAAGGAAAAATTGTCAAGTGAAAACTTGTCAAGGAAAACTTGCTCATGTGGAAGGGACTTAACTAATCAACGGTTATCAAAATAGAATATGGAGCTAACAATTTATCTTAGTATTGATTTCACAATAAATTGGAGTTATAATTCATAAATATATAGTGTTACAGACTCAATTCCAATAAGAATAAAAAATGTATTTGCATATATCTTTGATGGCTTTGATTGTTGTCTTGAATTCTTTGGATATTAGGAGCATTTTTGCTCTTTATTAGTTTTGCAGTAAGCTATTTCTTTCTTCTTTCATTTCTTTCTTCCTTGTTTTTCATGCCATTCAATGCTTCAATAAAATTCCAGATTCTCCCTGTGTCACATTGACCTAACATCGAAAAAAGGTCTGCATTTAGGAATTCATATAAATAACTCAACAAAATAAACCTTGATTTAGTGAGCTCATTAATATTTAAACATCACTTGATAGTTTGAAACATTGCAGTGGCTCTTCAGTGGAAATAAAGTATGAAATCATTGGTTGTGTTAGTGTTCATGTTGCAGCTTTAGTGATTTAGGGTTATGGGTTTTCATATGGTTAATTAGACCTTGTTTAGAGCTAAACCTTTGCCAAAATATTGGGACCACTCTGCATACTTCCATGTAAGTAGAAAATTCAATCAATTTCAGGGTAGTTTCCAGAAAATAAACTTGAGGTTACAGTCAAATTTTCACTCATCAAAGTCAAATTGTGCACAACAAACCAAAGGAAATAAATATCGAACAATTGAACAAACAAACAAAACTATTGTGAGAAGTAAAGGTGGAAATTGCTCAGAAAATTGCCCACCCCTCACCCTCAAAAATATAATTAATTCGTTAAAAAACAAAAAGAGAAAACCATTTATTTGGAAAACCCTTTAAAAGCCGGTGGAATGCAATTTTGATAACACACCTTTCATATAGGTAAGAATTATTTTCTTTCAAGTCTTTGTTTTCCTGTTCGAGAGCCTCCAACTTCTTCGATCAGTTCACTCCAATTTGGAGGATGCCTTGGGGGACTTTTATATCTTTGTGTGCTTCGTTTTCGCTGACAGAAAGTTGTCGCTAATGGAGAAAATTATACTAATATCTTACATGCAATGACATTCATGTAAAATAACAAAATACAAAGCGGAAATACTTGTTGCCAGTAATATTCTCATCGTTTTCAAACCTGGATTTGAATCCAGGTCTGATTGGCAAATTCTACCAGAACAATGTTAACCGGAGCAACTGAGGCAAACACTGTGAGAGCATCTGACGCGACGTCCGCTGAAGTTTTTGGAAACAGCAAGAGGAAGAAGACTGTATCTTTTCACACTTCGTTTAAAACCATACTTTTCAGAATCTGTTTAGCTATGACGGGAAGTTTTTCCCCAACAGTTACATGTAACGGGACTAGCAAAACAGTTTTCTCACGCCTTGGCACAAAACATTTTGTAAACTACTGAAACTACATGCAGTGTGCGGTCCTTGGTACAAAACCGCGCAACGAATTAAGAACGACGACAACAACAAATAGATCAGAAAGTTTATTAATCAAACTGATATAACTACAGTACATTCAACAAGTTAAAAGAGCGGTATCTGATCAACATACGAGGGTTAGGTTTAACTGACATTGAATACACTATAACTTAAATACATGATCGAGTCAAACTGAACACAAACAAGTCGAACTGCCTACCGTTCGCTTGACAGCACGAGCGAAGGGAAGACGCTACTGGAAGTACGGATGACTCCTTTGCCAATATTTCGGATATCCATCTTTAAACAGCATTTTCAAAAATTCATTGGCTCGAAAAAAAAGTCATATTTGATATTTTCTTTAAAAATTATCAAACTTTCTATCACGGAAATTCTGACCTTAACAATTCATATACGGCCTTAACAAACGGGAAAAACGAAGGTCCTTTGAATTCTTGTCATCAAGTATAGTTGTCCTTGTAGAGAACAGAACAATGGGCAAAACATTTTGCAACAAATGACTGATTACCGTCTGAAGTAGGCTCCCTGATAGTAAAGGAATTGCGCTGAAAGTTCGACAAGAATGAACACGATCAACTCGTATGAACGGTCGTAAACTGGACCCTAATTACGTGGCAAAATCTGATTTGTCGTCCACCATTTTGAATTTGTAACGGTCTGGATTTTTTCGCGCATGCGCAGCGGTTTTTCCGCCTTGTCGGGTGACATATTAAATTTTGGACCAGATCTTGAGATTCTATAAGCTGAATTTAACGTTAACGATAAATTCGACCTAAAACCCTCATACGAAATTTTAATCCCCAGGCTCTATCAAAATGAGAGAAGACTGGGTACCCCAATAATGAACTGCAAAAGGCTCAGCATGTGTGTCAATATTGGATAAAATGGACCGAACAGAGCCAGAGGTCACAGAAGAGCGAAATAGAGGCCGCAGCAAAATCCTGTCAATCGATAGATACATTTGTCCGTAAATTGTAAATTACATGTCACATAAAGTTTCTTGTTTGTCAATAATCCATTTTGAATTTAAAAAGTGCAAGAAATGTTTATGTTTATACGTTCGCTTTTTGCTGCCTGGTTTCATCAGTTCGGGCCATACCCAGTTCTGGAGACCTGATGACGTCATCAGTAATGGCGTCTTGGGTCCTTATGGAAAAACTCCATTCATCCCGCTTTCTAAACACCTAACATTTTTGTCCCTTGTGCTTATCCCATAAGACTGTGCGGGAGTATAAAGGGACATCTCAGCAACACGGTGAACTAAAGAAAGATGGCGTCCTTCGCGTTGGGGTGAAGATATTTGCGTTGAAAATCGATCAAACGTGTTAGTTTCGAAGGCCGCGTTACAGTGTTTGTCGTTGGTTAAGTGAAAATTTAAGGTATGTAACAATTTTTTTGGTTCTTAAAAAAAATATTGTGAGAAACTAGAGTAAATTTACTTCATTTTGGTAAAAACAGAAGTCATATGCACGATACTTTTGTTCATATGCACGGCCGTTGAAAATCTGTGGTCTGTGTAATTTGGGCGCCATGTAATATGATCAAAGGGTAAGATTACGAGTTTCGACACCATCGACGTGGTCATGAAAAGTCGATCTAAATGAAGGAATATAAAGTTAGAGAAGTCGAAGGGAATACTAGACTGAGTATAAAATGCAGACTGCAGATTGCAGACTGGGTATAAAATGCAGACTGATACCAAAACTGTCAATTCGTGTTATTCGCGATTTATTTTCAATTTTTAACTTACTTCAGAGTCACATGTTCATCTTCCACGAAAAGTTTCCCTCTTGGCCCATACCCGGTGTTCAGTTTATATCAGTCGCAAAATAATTAATCAGATACATTCAGAAATAGACCTATGTCCCTGGTTAGTACAGGCCTTGTGTAATCATCGCCTTGAGTTAGTGACAAAAACATATTGTGAAAATAGGTCAAACCCGGGGTCAAATCAACACACCAGCCAGAAAACTGAAAACTGAGCGAAAGGAAAGGAAACGAAAGCAAACAAATCGAGCCAAAGAAAATGAATACTGTAATAGCCTTTCAATGTTGATGACTTTTTTAAATGGGCCAAGAAGAAAAATTTTCGCGGCATCAATCTAGAAAAAGCACTTGCGTGACACTGTTGTGAAGGGCTACCCAAAGTGCCTTTCAGTTTGTTGACCATGTGCTAGTAATCCATCTTGTTGTCGTTATTTTATAGACTTTTGAACTTATTATGGTAAGCTGTGAAACGTATTTAATAAAAAATTTACAAGTTAAACATTGAAAATATATCCCATATTTAAAGACAAAGTGACAGTTTTCAACTCAGAAGGCGATTGCATGACTCCGGACTCCGGCAATTCTGTATGCTAGCTAAAGTTATGCATCTCCAAAGGAATTAATAAACTGACTGCTGTTATCTCTGTGTTGGATACTAGTTTACAGTATCAGTTCGCATACATGTATCAGCCACCCAATTAGCCTGTCGGAGTCTGATCTCAGGCTACCACCCAATGAAATGGAGATGCAAAACAAATTCAGCAAAAATAATAATGGCACCTTTCTCTCTCCTTACTCATACTGATATGAACAAAATTACCTTAATCATGTTTCAGCCACTTATAAAATTAATATACTACAACATCTACAACATATTTGAAGTCAGTACTGATTAAAACTGTAATATTATTTGTTCCAGGTCCTTCAATCGACAAAGAAACTGCGACAGGAGTAAATAAACAAGCTTTCCCTGAGATGCACATATTTAATGTTAAAATTCTTAATCCTATTTGTACTGGTTGGGATACAAGGTCAAGTTGTGTTAAAAATAAATTGAATTTTATTTTAATGGCTATGTTCTGTTACTTTTATTTGTGACACCTTGATGTATTGGAGTAGCTTGGTGGCCACTTGAGTTAATGCTGGCTGTCTTTAGCCCCAGCTAAACAATCAATCATTGCTTCTCAAAAAAAAAATTGAATGAAAATGTTCTAACTTGAAAATTTAGCTGGTCCATCCAAGGGCCCTTGTTTACACCAGCAAAAAAAAAATGGTTTACTAGCCAACACAATGATTTACACAAACTTGCCTTTTCTGCTAGTTAGTTAAGGCTTTCATATTTTACTAGCATGACTCGGCCCGCTTCGCTCGTAAATTTTCTTCAGGAGCCTGATCTCAAGCTAATATTTTACCTGAAAAAGGATTACCTGCAGGGCATCGAAATTGGCCAGACAATAATACATGTACATGTATACTGTACAACAGGGAGAGATGTTTTGATTTGCCATGAAAATTAAACATAGCTATAAATTATTACAGATTTGATGATAATGCTTGCACACACATTTTCTATTCGAAAAATTACACCAATAACCTATGAGATTGGTTTCCAACTGAATAGATATCTAATGCATGGAAGTACTTTGAAAAGACTGAGGGCACTTGGCATTCAAATCTGGCAGTAAATTACAGATGAGTGGGACTCTCGAAGTCTGTCATGCCCTCTGAGCCTTCAGATTTATTTACTTCGCTTTTCAAGGAGAACCTACTATAACTGCAAAGCCCAAATCAAGCCAAAGTACAGTAAGAACAAGCAGGCCGGTGGCAGGGCGTTCGTTTCACTCCTGTTTCACTCGGCCGCAAGAGCACCGCGCGAGAGTTTGATCTTCAACAAATTCGCGCGATTCAACCTGCGTGCGTAAAAGCTGATTGAATGTTCGTTGAATTTCTGTAATAACACCAGAAATAAATGGTATCTTCGACTGTTTGAGTGAATTTTAGATCACTCGACGACCGCCGCATTACAACATGGCCGCGAAGAGAAAATATATCCAAGATTTTACTAGTGCCCAGTTTCTCGCGGTCAAATTTGCTTTGTTTTGGTTTTGTCTCAGCCAATCACATCACAGGAAAACAGGTCTCCAGAACTGGGTATGGCCCGAACTGTTCATATCAAAACGCACGAAATGCGAAATACAGTCGAACCTCTCCACAACGGCCACCTTGGGGACAGAGGTAAGTGGCCGTTGTAGAGAGGTGGCCGTTGTAGAGAGGTGGCCGTTATGGGGAGGTAAGGGTGTAATATGACACCATTTGTTTTTTTGGGGGGAACAACATTTTTATTTAAAAAAATGCTTATTATAGCATATGAATACGTAACACAATCAAAATGTATCAATAAAACAGAAACCAAATGTTCAGAACAGGAATGTTAACAAAACAAAGCTAGTAAGGTACAGTGAGTACATCAGTTTGTACATCGTTTACTTTCTCTTTCGTGAAATTAAGTTGTCAAGGGTTGTTTGCTTGAGTGAGTGGCTGCGAGGTTCTATTTTAATGTGACTTACTGTGCCACAAGGCATGTTTTGTTTTCAATTTCGCAATGCAATTTAAACACAGAGCCTTATCAGCTGTACTCGATTTACGACTGAAATAAAAATACAGTACTGTAAAAGCGTAAAAAAAATGGAAAATAGAAAAAAATGGGGGCCTTGTACTTTCTAGTACTGTGTGACTCTTCCATCAGTGGCTAAACACGTGCCGCAATATAAGATACTGTATTGCCCGACGATGCGTGGTACAGATGAGGTTGCGTGACCTTTTATTACTGTACGCCAAAAAAGATAGGGTTTTGTATATACCGTTCGTCAGTCGTTGATTAAGTGGCCGTTGTGGCGAGGTTGGAAGCTGGGACGCGCTTTAGTGGCCGTTGCCGTTGTTGAGAGGTGGCCGTTGTAGAGAGGTTAAAACAAGAGTGAATGTATGGACTGTCCGCCGGGACAAAAGAAAGTGGCCGTTGTGGAGATGTGGCCGTTGTGGAGAGGTGGCCGTTAGTAGAGGTTCGACTGTATCAAAATTTTCCCGGCGGGACCCCCTACAAACTCGGGAGGCACTCGAAAGTTAGTACGCGCAAGGAAAAGGAGACGTCTGCACGCAGGCTATCCCCTCCCCTTTCACACTTATTACGGACAGTTTTGTTTGTCCCGACGAAAAGCTCATATATTTTATCTTACATTACATCGGTCACTTTTCCGCTCCCATACAAAGTTAACCTCGCTTATCTGTGCACTGTATATTTTCATTTGACATGACATGTTTGACAACTGTCTGCTCACTGTGCTGCGTGGCAGGCGTAACACAAAAGTTTCACTTCCTTGGTCTTTTACTGCAGTCATTAGACGTTGCTTAATACGGACAATTTTTCGTGTCCGTCTTATCCGGGTTCCACTGTACATACGAGGCGTTTCTGATCACAGTCAAAACAAAGGGATTTGACTTCACGAAAGTGAGAAACCTGAGAAACTGAAAAAAACCTGCCAAAAAAAACCCTGCAAACTGCCAAAGTTATTTGCCTTTATCTCTGTAATTGTGTAATAACCCGACCAATTACACGCCGCGAAATTATTGACATATTATAAATAGACGACGAATTATTACACAAGAATCCATCAAAAGAACAGTTCTCATCTTGCTTCCTACTATAATGTCACGCAAAAAGGTGCATTGTGGTAAAAAACTCGATTTTCCCCCCGCATTATATACTTATACAGATTAGAACTTGTTCGGTCGTTTCAGACTTCCTCACATGGCAGCAAATAAGTCACAGAACAGCCATTTGTACTAGTACAACTTAAATTTTATCTTATTATCAAAGAAACCGCTATTCTGGTATCTTATGTCAACACATAGTCTAACGTCACTGTTGTTTTTGTTCCGTCTTATCTTTCCTCAACACATGCACACACAGCAAATGAGTCTGTTGTTTTCAACCTACGCTCTACAAGTGACTCCACCATGTGATGATTCTGTTTGAATCACTCATAAGTGCAGTTGCATCAACAGTCTTTCAACTGAACTGAAGCTGTGAACAATCAACCTCAATTCAAAGCGGGCTGGAAAAGGTAATTACATTTCACAGAAATGCTAACTAAAACTACTACGTAGATCGAACTTTATGTGTAGACAACTACAACAATAACAAGGTGTCTGAGGATATTTTTTCCTTGACGAAGATAAAGGACAGCAAAAAAAGCGATTTTGTTTTACTCCGGCTTTGCCGTCGTGACTCACCGCTCTATCAGTTTGCGCAGAGGAAAAAAACTTTTCACCTAGGGTACTATAACAACTGTAAATGCTTCAAGTTATCGTCTCCATGTCCTCCAAACAGACATTTCAGCCTGCATAGCTGGCAGTTCGTTCGTGGCTTCGGCACGCGCGTATTTTGCCATCGCGCGCCAACGAAATCGCCAGCTACGCAGCCATGCTGGTCGCTTCTTCTCGCGGCTTCGCTCCCGGGGGGGGGGGGCACTCTCTTATATACGCTATATAGGTACGTGCCGCTGGACGGGGTTTTTAAGCAGTTTGGTCTGGAACAGGGTATAACAAACGACATTTTTTGGTGTGGAACAGGGTACCAGTTTCCAGAAGTTGGCACAAATATCGTTAATTGATACTCTGGATTATGTTAGTCAGACGAATCGAAACGCGTAGGAAAGAAGCTTTACAACTGCTGCTTACTAGTTTAGCCTTTTGGGTTAGAAAAAAATCGTTAAAAATCGTCTGGAACAGGGTATCTTTTTTAACATTTAGTCTGGAACAGGGTCGCAAAATTAGCGTTTTGTAGTCAGTACAGGTTAAGGGGTTTTATAGTCCAGCGGCACACCCCTACCCAAATTTTTTTGGGGAGTACCACTCCCCCCCCCCCCCCCCTCCCCGGGCTTCGCTCCTCGCGCGTGACGTGACTCTGCTCATATCCTAGCTAACTGAACTGGGTAATTACAGTACACTGCACGATTCACGTTTAACGTAACAAATTTATTAGGTCACTTTTAGCAACACTCTGCTCTCGTAAACTAGCTCGCCGACTTCTCAGTTGCGGACAACAAACTCTGTTCAGTTTATTTACCTTCATGTCATTTTGATCAGTACATCTAACAAGACTTGAAACCCAAGCTAATTTGAATACAATCACCCACTGTTTTCTTAAAACAACGGAAACTGTGCTCAAATGAGATGATCTTATCTTTCGTGTACAAACCAAGCAGATAAGTTCGCCTTTAATTTTAGAAGATATTTTCATATTAAAATTATTCCTCGTTTTGAAAAAAATTTAACACACTTAACAATAGTAGATCTAAAATCCATTTTCTAATATCATTTTGTCACGATGTCCAACGTCAGACTCCCGAAAGCGCGGTGAATTAATTTTCTGCAATCCAGCACGCGGCTTTGATCTTTGTCACAACAGCATTCGCAGCATTCATGCTGACATAACAAAATTCTCAAATCACTCATCACTCATACTCTTCTGATTGTCGTCATACTGCAATATCTTTGTTTACACAGCAGCATTCGCGCTAACATAACAGAATCTAAAAATAAATTGCACATCAGCCTTTCAACAACTGAAGCTCTGAAAGATTTTCAAAGAGTTGTAAATTCACGCTAGCATAACAAAATTATTTGGTCCCTCAGCAATACTTTCTTCTCTAACTTCACCCCTCGCGCGCGCGTGTGACTAAATGAGTTAACGAATATCACGTCACGCGACAACCTTTTAACCTGTAGAAATTTCATTTATCTCTTCAGTTATCAATTGCTCGTTTTAAACAACTGAAGCTGTGCCGGAATGATTTTCAAAAATTCTGCTCCAGTAAACTAGCTCGCCGTCTTCTTTTCGCGGCTTCGCCCTTCGCGCGTGAATGACTCCTTGAAGCCTAGCCAAACAAATACAGCTCCCACATAAACATTACTAACTAGAAAAAAAAAATGATCCGTCCTTCTTAGTAAATATCTTAATTTTACCTATTCCCTTTTTAGCAACCTTTATCTTTATTTCAGGAAAGTACAACTCAAACAAATGAATTGTACGAAGGACTCTAAAAGACCGGCGGTTACTCAACAAAAACTTCAACAATGTGACTCAATCAAACGCGACCCTGTTCGTGCAGTTGTCAAAGAAATACACCTACGTAAATAAAAACATTTAAAAACAAACGTGTCTTTCATATTTATTTTGCAACGCAATTTCTCTCCATATAGCTCACTAAATATGCCAATCTTCTTTTTAAGCATTGCACTTGACACCACTGTCAATGAAGCGAAACAATCGAACAATGCCATATCATGTTCAGTTATTCAAAGAATTGTTACAAAAAAGTCTTACGAAGGAATGTTACAAAGAATGCTGCGACGACGACAATAATGGCCACTTGCGCAAGCGCAGTAGCCATAAAAAAAACTATTAAGAAAATATAATTAAGGTACGGGTCGCACTACAGCCAATTTTGTTACATAAAAAATTTTGTAATTTTGGCGAGGAAAAATTTGCAAAAAATTCGCAAGTGCCAAATTTTGGTGGTGGTCGCACTCAAACCAAGATGTGTTTTCCAAAACTCTCCTGACTGATGTAAATGTAAACTTAAACGGCTTGGGACCAGGTTTCGTACTTCGCTTTCTTGGTTTTCGTCGTTTCTTGTAGACTTGCCACTAGTCGTCTTCTTTGAGCGAAACCGGGGCGACGCGCGACAACGATCGAGGAACGTCGCGAGAGGAAACCAAAACCAACGAAAGGGAAAAATAATTTTGGAAAGGGCTTTTAGAAAGTCTACGTTTCTTGCTGCTGGCTTCAATTGCAATCGAAGGAGATTGTTTTGAACTTGAGACGAATTGTTCTCCAAATTGCCGCCGGTAAATTTGGTTTCGATCAGACCCAGTGTAGTCATAGACATTCGCGGCGTAATATCGATATTCATTTTCTTCGTTTTCCGGTCGAAATAATTATTAAAAGAGTCAGATGAACCAGGTAAAAAATTATTTTGTCCCGTAATTGCACGCGCTAAACTAGCGAATCTTAATTATCAAAACATAGCATCTTGCGTGAATGACAGTTTAATGGCTAAAACGGGCTAAAATAACAAAATTGTGTGATTTTCAAAAATTTGGTCGCCTCCAGGGCAACACTTCGGCTTCTTTGAAGATTGGCGAAAATTTGGCAATTCGCAAAAAAATTGGCAAAAATTGAAACTGGGGGTCGCACTGTATTTTACGATTTTTACGTTACGTGTTGACAGATTTGACACTTGAATAAACAAAATTGGTCAAAATTGGCTGTAGTGCGACCCGTACCTAAGCTCATGAAGAAATACTTTTTATCTTAATTTAAGTAATTTAATCTGTAATTTAATCCGGACGTGTATCCGACTATCGGCCGCTACTCGTGTATCGACCTATATAGCGACCGACAATCGACCGAGGTGTCGGCCGCTACGTCGGTGGACACCATAAGACACAAGGACGTCGACCGTGTGTCGATGATATGTCGGTGATCCGTCGGTGATCCGTCGGTGATCCGTCGGTGATCCGTCGGTGATCCGTCGGTGATATGTCGGTGATCTGTCGGCGAAGTAACGACCAAACATCGACCGACTATCGACCGATAGCCTGTGGCGGCCGACTGTCGACCACATATCGGGCGATACACGGCTGATACTCGGCCGATACTCGACCGACACTCGGCCACCACTCGACCGACACATGACCGATATGTCGACCGAGGTGTCGATCGCTACGTCGGTGGACACCCCCTATAAGACACAAGATCCGAATACAGATCAAACACAAAATACACCGGTTTAGACTTTGTAAAAGGTGACTGGGTGAGTTAAAATTATAGAGCTGACTGCTAAACAGGACCTTGAAAACCCGACTGTTTAAGATGATGAGATTACTGTCCCAGGTTCACCCTAAAGCCGGGCCTAAAGCCTGGTTCACACTTGTGTGATAAGGACGATAAGCATAAGCATAAGAAAACTTGAGAATGAACCGGTGTGAAATAAGCACAAGCACAAGATTTGGCTGTTGACGTGACTCCCATCATGCAATGTTCATCAGAATTTCTAAGGCACTGCGCTTGTGTATGTCGTCTTGTGCTAAAAGCAAGTGTAAACATCCTTGTGGTTATGATTGCGGTTATGCTTGTGCTTATCTCACAAGTGTGAACCAGGCTTTAAAAAAATAAGTTCTTAAAATCCCTTAGTTCTTCATGGCATGACACCATGGGAGACTTAAGGTGTTTCGATACAGTTTTTCAGGAGCCATACCTAATGTTTTCAATCAGCTTTTATTAAACTTTCCTCAGTCGGATCGATGTGAAATTTACACCAATTATTAGTCTTGGATTGAAGTTTGCTATGATGTACTTTTCAGTGAAATCGATATTTCCATGGCAACGATAAACACAAAACCTTGAAATCAGTTAAACTTAAATTTTGCGCGATTCAGATTTCACCTGGAAAAGCAAATACCAACATCTTAAACTATGGTGTATGGCAAACAAAATATATGAGAATAAAAAGAATCTGTATGTTTGATTTCGAATAAATTGCAAAAATATTTCAAATCTTACTTTTTGCATAATAATAGTAAATGGACCGATATATACATTCTGTTTCGATAAAATCACTGCGGAATTAGCCAAAATGTGTCTTGAACTAATATTTTGACGTCATAAAATTTGTGTTGGTTTTCTATTTCGCGATACCGAGAACGTACCCTAAAGTCACTCGCATTATATTTTTCGGGTAATTTTTTATTTTGAGCGCTTTTGCAAAAATCTTAAAAACGGCTCGATAGATTTTTCCAAAACGTTCACCAAGAATACCTTATAATACGTGCAATTTTATTCCAAAGTTTTATCAACATTGATTCAATGGAACACTTTTAAATTCAACGATGAATAGAACGACCGAACGGACGGAAAAGTTTGCGTTACAAATTCACCGTTGACAAGTTGTGCTAATATATTCAAGTTAATGCGTACGGTATTCCCCCGTGATTTGCACGGGATTATGACAAAAAGAAAATACAGAAATCAACAGCAGAACGATTTATTACAATAAAATTAATCAGGAAGAAATGCAGTACGCATTGATTTGAATACATTAGCTTAACGTGCCTGAACCATGAATTTGTAACGAAAACTTTCCGTCGTTTCATACGCCATCTTCATTGTTAAATTTAAAAGTGTTCCAGTAAATCAATGGTAATAAAACTTTGGCATACAATCATTTACATTATCAACCATACGAGGGAAAAGTTCTACAAAAATCTATCGAACCGTTTTTAGGATTTTTGCAAAAGCGCTCAAAATAAAAAATTAGCCGAAAAATATAATGTGAGTGACCTTAGGAAAAAAATGTGTTCTTAGTATTGCGAAAAGGAAAGTCAACAAAACTTTTATGGCGTCAAAACATAAGCTCGAGACACATTTAGGCATAATTCCGAAGTGATTTTATCAAAACAGTATCTATCTCTCAGTCCATTTACTATTATTATGCAAAAAGTAAGGTTTGAAATGTTTTTGCAATTTATTCGAAATCAAACATACAGAATTGTTTCATTCTCGTATATTTTGTTTGCCATATACCATAGTTTAAGATGTTGGTATTTACTTTTCCATGGGAAATCTGGATTGCGCAAAATTTAAGTTTAACTGATTTCAAGGTTTTCTGTTTATCGTTGCCATGGCAATATCGATTTCACTGAAAAGTACATCATAGCAAACTTCAATCCAAGACTAATAAGTGGTGTAAATTTCACATCGATTCGACTGAGGAAAGTCTGATAAAAAGCTGATTGAAAACATTAGATATGGTTCCTGAAAAAACTGTATCGAAACACCTTAATATAATTATTTTTCTGATCTCATCTCATTACACCTGCTAATGCAGCTCTGAAGCTGAACGGTTCAGAAGTATGCTATATACTGTTATATAATTTAATAAACAATAATGTGCTTATTTATGTGTGATTCTGTTTTCAGGGGAGGTTTAAGAAATTAAAAATGGCAATGATGTGTTTACATAGCCTGATGCAATCATGAAATAACTAACAGAAACTATGAAATTCTCCCAAACTCCCTCTGGTGACTCCATCAGGCTTTGTAAACACAAATGCCATTTTCTGTTTCATACCTTTTATTACCTATAAAAACTGCTATATTACTGATGTATGGATCATACCTATAAAAACTGTCAATGACAACAAGCATACAAAAGTTGCAGTATTTCTTTTATTTGATTTATCACTTCCTATATTGCAAGGCAACAGGTCCAAATATTACTGAGGAGTTAGAGGAAGACCAGGGGTAGTGGTGCTCAATTTATAAAAAAATATGTGGACCAAAACCCTCAAAACAACAAATAACAGCCAGCAACAGCAAGCCCAAACAAAGCATCCACTGTATTGTTATTTGGTTCAGTGTGAATAAACATAAAACATTGAAATGCATCAGTACAATATTCATCCAATCATGCAGACCATGCAGCTCATACAACAGAAGATCCTTGACAGAAGATCAGCTATTGAATTTACCTCTTTTTGACGAAAATTATGTTTCGATGCAAGCAATAAGCTGCTTATTTAGAAACGATCAAATCGATTTCAGGAGCAGAAATCAAAATTACCGAACTGGCCGTCTTACCTTCAGTTCGCTCGTGTTCGTGATGGGGCCACTGACTTCAGTGAACCGGAATCAAAAGTGAAGACTGAATCATCGAACAAAGCGATGGTTTATTGCCCGACAGGCGAGGAAGCTCATCCATTGCTCAGAGGCAAGCAGTCGGGAATCACGAACAAAAGGTATTATCAAGAGGAGGAGACTGATTTTCCCAGAGAACTCGATGCAGTTTGTTCTTCAAAATTCTTCGAAAGAAAAATAGAGTAAAATCGCTGATTTTCACGGCGTATTTAACGATTTTAGTCGATTTTAGTCGCTTCCCACAAGGTGCACACTCACGAAGTCTTGGCACAAATGATCAGAATTTGGATACCGTCCATGATGCATAGCGATCGTAGTGCGCACACCACCTGCAGTTGAAACGTCTTGTGTCCCCTCATCGCGGGGATGAGTAACCGTATCGTTTTGTATATGGTTACGCCTTCCGTTTACACGGAAACGATTTGTAACCATGTGCTTTATAAAAACGTTGTCCAAAAAGGAGCCGAGTGCCGTGTAAGCACATGCAAACCATCCTATGTTTGAGCCAGCGTTTACATTATTCAGGTCACGAACTACAGACTTACTGTGACGGTTGAGATTTGGTTCACTAGTTTAGATTTAAGAGTCAACTTGATCTGTATTGTTCAATAAAGTTTAAAATATAAATTATGTTAATTGAGTCATGTGTGCTGTTATTTTGTCATTCCGGGCTGTTTAAGGCCCAGTTCAGACGCCGTACTTCACATGAGCCGAATCGAATTCGATGAATTAAGTTCATGTGAGGTACGGCGTCTGAATCAATTCAGAACGGCTGAATGAATTCGGATCGGCTCAGCCGTTCTTCCCGCCTGGCTTAGCCGCTTTGATTCAGACGCCGAACTTCACATGAGCCGAAACAAACGCATGAATTATTATAAATGTATTTTCAGTATAACATCAATTTTCCCCTATTAAATTAAGTTCGGCTGAATTAAGCTCGGCGTCTGAATCAATTCAGCCGGACTAAATTAATTTGGGTCGGCCTAAATACGAATTCGATTCGGCTCATGTGAAGTACGGCGTCTGAACTGGGCCTAAGACGTTTTTTGGCGAGATTAAAAATTCGGCCTCCGTCAGGAACGTAACAGCTAACACAAAACAGCCCGCGCGCTAGTCAGTAACGTAACAGTCTAACACAAAACAGCCCGCGCGCTAGTCAGAAACGTAACAGCTTGTTACCCTTGTCCAGCGGTGGAGCGGCCAACAAGGATCTCTGGGATAAAGCGATCCGCCATGACCGGATTCTAGGACTTCCGGCTCTACTGCGCATGTGTTCGACCCATGTTTCAACTAACGGATGCCAAGATTCTTGGACTTCCGGTCTTACTGCGCAAGTCAGGCGGATCACTCTATCCCAGAGGTCCTTGTTGGCCGCTCCACCGCTGGACAAGGGTAACAAGGACTAAGGGAACGAGATTGGCCAACACTTTATTCTGGTAATTTATTCTGGTATTCAATGTCGACATTCTCGGTGTAATCCGTTGAAATTTTTGCTGACTCTTAGTCATTCTTCGTTTTTCTAGGACTTATTACAATATGTGATTACTGAAGTATCGAGAAGTACATTTGAGTGGGTTTTTTTAAACGGACAAAGTTGATAAGCCGGCACATGCGCCAAACCGTGAAACAATCCCAATTTCATCAAGCGCATGCTACAAGTTGTCGATATTGAAGTTATTTGGCAAATACTAAAGTAATAATTTGAAAACTATCAAATCCTTCCGAGTTTTAAGACATTTTTCATTTTGGTCACGCGACACACCAAATATGGGCATGGTTCGAAACAATAAAGGGAACGTGAATCGAAGAAACACTGCAAACGTTGATGCCCACTGGAGTCCAGGAACCAAAGTTATGGAGGTTTGGAGATTTCCTTTCCTTTGAAGAGACTCGTCCTCCCGAAAGCAAGAATTTCTGGCGCTGCTTAATTATTAAGAGTCTAGGAATTTCACAAATAGTTCATTCTGCTGCCATGCTGGGCATCCAAAAATATTATATCGTGAAAATTACTCTTCAGTTTTCAAATTCATTTGGAGGGAAAAGCAAGACAAAACTGAAAGAGAAGTTTTATATCAAGATTATAAAAGAGGTGGTCTCCGTGTACGTTTGGCATGGATTTAGAGATTTCTAACAAACGATGACTGGGGTATGGAAAATTGGAAAGTTATCCTATTTTCCTTCATTGTTAAGACATATCGGGGGCTTTTTTGCTTCATTTGTAACTTCATTGTAAAATCGATAAAATAATAACTTTATTAACGTGTCATTCTTCTAGCATGCCTACAAGGGGACACCTATAAAATAACATAATAATTACAAATCCTACTCATATATATCTATCTATATATCTATAACTATAAAATCTTGAAATACGAATAAGCTATTATAGTCTGTTTACATTGAAATGTCATCCTTCTACAAGCAAATCCTGAGTTACTTTTTTGAACAGAAAAGTATCTATGACACGAACGGGGATCAGGAATTAATCCTTTTCAACAACAGACATGCTGATCAGTGGTAAACCTGTGTTTTACTTGGATTGGTTTGATAAAGAAGTTTACGTACTCATTCTGAGTGTGACATTCTTGATTCCAGTGGAAAATACTTATCGTTTGAAAATTTCCGTCTGAAATGTTCAGTAAAGTCAAACTTTATCGCCTATTTTCAAATTCTGTCGGCAATCCCCAAACGACTCTTGGAAAAGGCAAATAATTCACTAAGCAACAAATCCCCTTTTAATCACGACAGAGGAATTCCACCTTCAAATTATCGTCATCTTTGTCGATCGACCTAGCTAAATTAACATGTAAAGACTACTATTGGATTTTTTTTAGTAGGAATGAACCTTCAGCAGCGGGTGCTAGCAGATGGCAACGCGACCTTCTTCAGCACATTTTCTTATGGAACTATGCTGGTTTTAATCAAAAGGAAAATACCTCCATCAAATTAAATACACAATAAATACTCTTTGGAGTAGTGACAGATAAGGATAGGAAACTTAAAGAATTAAACTTCTGCCTCCTCTACGCCAAATTGTACCTTCATTTCCAAAACATTAACTTACGCGAATGCAATTGTGATGTTCTTGTTAGGAAACTAAATTTTATGTTGAAAAAATAAAGTTTTTGCTACTTGAAATTTTTTTATTCTTTTGATCTAGCTAAATTCCTCTCCAAATTTCAATTTTTTTCTACATAATATTATTAATTATATAATTTTGAAATTATTTTTATATTAATACTTATGTAGGGTATATTTCATTTACTTGAAATATACCCTACATAACAAGAGACTATGATCTAAGAGAACACATCCCCATGCCCCATGATAGTCTTTTTCAATCTATTTTAAGCTTTCCCGCCATGCTGTGAAAGTTATTTTAGTTCTCGTCCCCATGGTCGCGCGGCCAATGATCAGCAGATCAGATGTCATTGCGAAGATTTTTCTCGCCGTCGCGCGTGCTGCCATCTGAAATCGTAATTCGAAATTAAAGATGTGATCGCGTTTCTCAGTGTGTTTTGTCATTCCGAGCGCAATGAGCATTCGAGAAAAGCTTCGTCATTTCCTGAAAAGAAAAGGAACTGAAAGCAGCGATGAATCCTCGAGTATAAAGGAACAGAGACAAGAACGTGAAAGCGAAAGGTGAGCTTTTTTTTTGCTCTGAGCTTATAAGCTTTCGCTGTACGATTTTGAGCTGGGTTGAAATCTACAAGCTATAAGACGAAGCCTGACACACATTACATTTTTTGTTCAGAACCCGTGATCCTCAAAGAGAATTGAGAAGTTCCGTGTGGGAATAAAAACATTGAAGGTAAGAAAATCTTCGATTTGCAATTTAAAACTCACCATGTACAAGGTTAAATTAATTTATGACGGAATTCTCATCTTTATTCATTAGGTATTACATCTGCATCTTCTTGTACGACTCAAATGGAGGATCGAAACCATGGTCTTGCCTGAACAAAACCATATAGTGGCAAATGCAATACGCGAAACAGTCGAAAGACTGGCGTAAGAACGGGAATATCGAGCTATAACGCTCGATTGAATTTATGCAAGTGAAGAAATGAGCCCTAGCTAGCCTCATACAAAGAATGTCTCTCTTCTCGAAATGAAATAGCTTCTTGCAAGCTACAGTAATATCTGACGAAATTAGACTGACAAGAATATGATATCCGTGATCAGATCAACAACGAAATATTGCAACAGATTTTAATCAAACATGCTGGGCCCAGCAAGACAATAAATGCAAGAAATCAACGTCTTACACGGACTATTTCATATTCAGTCTATCCAGAGAGAAAATTAAGAGAACATAATCTTGTCTTGCAAGAGAGATGAGCCAAAGCGAAACTTAATTAGCAAAACACGCAGATTACAGAGGTCAAGTCTAGCTCTACAGGGTGCGCGAAAGCCCGACAGGAAAACAAAGATTACCTCTTATAATATTTGCTAGAAAACACAGTCGAAGGCTCTATTCTACTTGAGAATCCTCCTCATAATTTAACATATACTGCCCGTTAGAAACACACTTGAAGCAAACTATGCAATAGAGAACGGCGAATTTAATGCCACGAACTGTAGGAGTCGTGCTAGGCCTGTCACAATATACCATTGATTAATAATCCTCGCGTCGTGAAGAAAATTAATATCCCCAGCAGCTTCTAGCTTTTTTTTAGTATAAGCTGTCAATTCTTCCTTTTTCTCTCCCAGTTCAAAACACAAGCCTTCCAATGCTGCCTGCCTGAACAACACCAAATAGTGGCATATGCTACACGCAAAACAGTCGACCTGCGCCAGCACTCGTCAAACATCTCATGGGAGAGCAAAAATATTCCGACGCACTCATAGCATCAACTCCATTTTAAGAGGGGTTTGCGAGAAGAGCATGTGCGTTCCAATCTACATAACTCCACGCTCTAACTAAAACATAGAGTGCTCAGAAAAACTAGAAGAAACTACCTATACAAAACGCAAAACAGTCGACTTGCGTGAGATATTTATATTTCTATCGTGTGGTGCTAGAAGGTCACACAACGAACAAAGGAGGATACATCGAGCTCAGGCTCGGCGGTCAAATTGATGCAAGAGATCAGGAGAGATCATACTGCATCTCTCTAAACAAATTATTGTAGCTTCGTAGAAGCTCTAGTAGTCTCTGGACCAGGACAAATAATGATATCCGTTATTCCAAACGACTCATCTTGCAACAGCTTTTATAATTATCAATTCAAATGCCGGGCCCGGCGCTAGAAATGCAAGAAAGCGACATCCTACACGGAATATTTGATATCTAGTCCTTCCAGAGAGAACATTAAGAGATACAAAAACATATCTTGCGATAGAAATGAGCCGAAACAAACCTTAGCAACGAGCAACGCAAATTTAATACGGAGGTGTCAAACTCATGACCTCTTGTAAACAATTTGCTAGAATGTACATATTCGAAGGCTCTACAGGAAAATCCTCCTCAAATTAAACATATACTGCCCGTTTAGAAACAGAACGGCAAATATACTAATGTCACGAACTGTGGGAGTCGTGTAGGCCTGTCACCTTTTTTACGCTTTCGAAGCTCGACTTTTCAACATCTTCCTCAGAAGCGCTCGCATCCCGGCTTTCTGTTGATTCGACATCACTTTCATCGGATCCAGCTATATAAAACCACGACCATTTTCCTCTTCGTCGACGGGAACTTTTCCCACTCTTTTCATAATCAAAAGTTTGCGATTCATCGACGAAAGTGATAGCCGTGATACCAAGAGAGGACTTGGTGATACCTTCTACAGAGGCCATTTTATCACATCAGAACAGCAAAAGCCGCCAAATCTTAAATTTCATTACGTCATTACAACTGACCAATCAGGTGTCTTCTTTAAAATAGCCGCGCAGTATGACCACGCGCTAAAATTAGATTGAAAAAGACTTTACTTTCCCCGATACCCGGCACCCAACGGCGGTGTTCCGCAAAATGGGTGTTCCACAAGGGGACCCCTCCTGGCTGTGACAAATGTATCACTTGATGTCGCGAAAAGGTACACATTTAAACAATAATTTTCTTTGCACGTACAATGTACCAAATTGCTCGAAGACTCTCTCGCTCGTTGGGTGCCCCTGAAACTTCCTCTCCAAATTTCAAACCTTTTCTGTCATCTTAAGGCCCGATCTAACGGTCACACTGAGTATTTGTCACAACATTCTCAGTCACAACAATAATAGTAATATATTCTCACCAGGAATACCCGCACACAAAGCCAAATGGACCTAGATGAATAAGATATGGGAGAATCGGCCCTCGGCAACTACTCCCCGATAACCATGGTTCAGGAAAAGGGTGAACGAAAAGGGTGCGGCGTAACTTTCCGAGGGGAGAGTGGAACCTCCTCCCAAAACTCAGAACTCAAACGTTGGGGACACGAGACGAGTTTCCGACATGTCTGCTGTCTATATATATGGCTAGAAAGGACACCTAGGGACCGGAAGTAACTGGTAGCGGCCATGCCGATGGTGTGGTATAGGTAGGCACTGGCTTTCCAACCAAACGGTAACGTATTGTATACAAAATACCATCCGTTCCATTCCAGGCCAAAATAAGATCTACTATAGAGCTTAATAGACATGGGCGTATCCGCTCTTGTCGTCCATGGTGGATTGGAAGTGGTTTCCTGCAACATATCGAGGGAGAATAGAAATGTAGTCCAGAGTACGGTGAGGGGGGATCCTTGATCCAGAGGTTAAGAAAACACTCGTAATGGCATAGCCTGCATGGGGTTGGCTGGTTCGACCGTTAGCGGCATGACAAGGTGTGGAGGGGAAACATGGCTAACCTTACCCCAGATTGATAAAGAGCCGTTTGTCAGACGTTCTAGGATGGTGTCACTGATCAAATCCTCGACGCTAAAACAGGATTTATTTTTTTTTACGAGAACTATAGACACAACGGGGTAATGGCGAGTTGTAATGTGTGCCTAAAACACATCAACATTGTAATACAAAATTAAGGTTTTAGGGATCCATACCTCTAAATAAATACACAATCACACTTCCTCTCTTCAAATTCTGCTATAAGCTTATATTTCTATATCGTCGAAGAGTTGTAAACATCGCTAGTGACTCGACTTAGCAGACGTCTTGACCGGTTCGCTGATGTTCTATAGAAAATGCCTATAAACGGCCAGACATCACTGAAATTTTGTCAACTACGCCATTCCACAACTCTGAGTACAAGGAAAATAAATAATCGAAGAAAAACGGCCTGCGCCAACTTTTCGACTAATTATCCAACCTTTCGTCTGCCAGCCCTCTCTCTCCCCTCTTTTCCATCTTCCGATTCCAGCATCCCCCAGTCCCCAAGACGCTCGCATATAATAGGAGACTGAGAGACGGCTGGAGACGAGTCAGGCGCGGAGGCCTAAACAGAATAGTTGGGACACCATTTAGGGCGAGGGTAACGGGGCCGCAACGCTCGGGCGTTCACCATCCAGTTGTCCCATTAAGGACACTTGGTTCTGGGGACTACTTTTTTCGGGTGCGAAGAGAGATGTCTTTCTACGCTTGTGGGGTGGCGGAAAACAGGATAACAACATGGAAGGAATTAAAATGGGGACGAAATAAAACAGAGTATTCCGAAAACAAAGGTGAACTGACGGAAGGGTGAACGCCCGAGCGAAGCAGCCCCGAAATACCCCGTCCAGAGACAGAGTAATAAAGGGTTTTAGATAACCCCATCGGGGAGGCTTCGCAACGGGCGAAATGAGCTGGGGGAACGGAGATCTAGAACATTCTAAATAAATAAGCGTGGTGTAATAATTATCGGCCAATGGGGTTGTATTGCTAAAAAATACTAATCTTTTAACGCTAAGGCGAACTAGTTTTTTTTTTTTTTTTTTTTTTTTTTTTAGTAACCCCTCCTCTCCGGATATCGGACGCGCGAAGAAACGGTTGGCCAGCTGGCGTACAGTATCCAAAGCGCGCTCCACGTTGTTTGAGGCAATCTGTTATGTATGGTTTTTACCCTTTGTTCCTTTAAAAGCGGTGACCAAAAACCCAAAACAAAAACATCACATGGAGGTCACAAGTATCACGCCACAAATGTAAACATTGCCTAAATCGGGCAATCGGCAAAAGAAAACAATAGGGTCAGTGATGCATGCTAAATGATATAGTAAATTGGAAGTGAATTTGTAATAGTTTTACCAGTAGTAACAAATTCAAGCGAGGCCATCCCAGTCGCTTCAAACAAACTAGTAACAAAATTCAAGCGAGGTCATCCCAGTCGCTTCAAACAAACTAGTAACAAAATTCAAGCGAGGTCATCCCAGTCGCTTTAAACAAACTAGTAACAAAATTCAAGCGAGGTCATCCCAGTCGCTTCAAACAAACTAGTAACAAAATTCAAGCGAGGTCACCCCAGTCGCTTTAAACAAACTAGTAACAAAATTCAAGCGAGGTCACCCCAGTCGCTTTAAACAAACTAGTAACAAAATTCAAGCGAGGTCATCCAAGTCGCTTTAAACAAACTAGTAACAAAATTCAAGCGAGGTCACCCCAGTCGCTTTAAACAAACTAGTAACAAAATTCAAGCGAGGTCACAGCAGTCGCTTTAAACAAACTAGTAACAAAATTTAAGCGAGGTCACCCCAGTCGCTTAAACAAACTAGTAACAAAATTTAAACGAGGTCACCCCAGTCGCTTTAAACAAACTAGTAACAAAATTTAAGCGAGGTCACCCCAGTCGCTTTAAACAAACTAGTAACAAAATTTAAGCGAGGTCACCCCAGTCGCTTCAAACAAACTAGTAACAAAATTTAAGCGAGGTCACCCCAGTCGCTTTAAACAAACTAGTAACAAAATTCAAGCGAGGTCACCCCAGTCGCTTCAAACAAACTAGTAACAAAATTCAAGCGAGGTCACCCCAGTCGCTTTAAACAAACTAGTAACAAAATTCAAGCGAGGTCACCCCAGTCGCTTTAAACAAACTAGTAACAAAATTCAAGCGAGGTCACCCCAGTCGCTTTAAACAAACTAGTAACAGAATTCAAGCGAGGTCACCCCAGTCGCTTTAAACAAACTAGTAACAAAATTCAAGCGAGGTCACCCCAGTCGCTTTAAACAAACTAGTAACAAAATTCAAGCGAGGTCACCCCAGTCGCTTTAAACAAACTAGTAACAAAATTCAAGCGAGGTCATCCAAGTCGCTTTAAACAAACTAGTAACAAAATTCAAGCGAGGTCACCCCAGTCGCTTTAAACAAACTAGTAACAAAATTCAAGCGAGGTCACAGCAGTCGCTTTAAACAAACTAGTAACAAAATTCAAGCGAGGTCACCCCAGTCGCTTTAAACAAACTAGTAACAAAACTCAAGCGAGGTCACCCCAGTCGCTTTAAACAAACTAGTAACAAAATTCAAGCGAGGTCACCCCAGTCGCTTTAAACAAACTAGTAACAAAATTTAAGCGAGGTCACCCCAGTCGCTTTAAACAAACTAGTAACAAAATTCAAGCGAGGTCACCCCAGTCGCTTTAAACAAACTAGTAACAAAATTCAAGCGAGGTCACCCAGTCGCTTTAAACAAACTAGTAACAAAATTCAAGCGAGGTCACCCCAGTCGCTTTAAACAAACTAGTAACAAAATTCAAGCGAGGTCACCCCAGTCGCTTCAAACAAACTAGTAACAAAATTCAAGCGAGGTCACCCCAGTCGCTTCAAACAAACTAGTAACAAAATTCAAGCGAGGTCACCCCAGTCGCTTTAAACAAACTAGTAACAAAATTTAAGCGAGGTCGCCCCAGTCGCTTCAAACAAACTAGTAACAAAATTCAAGCGAGGTCACCCCAGTCGCTTTAAACAAACTAGTAACAAAATTCAAGCGAGGTCACCCCAGTCGCTTCAAAACAAACTCATGCGAGGTCATCCCAGTCGCTTCAAACAAACTGGTAACAAACAAAGCAAAGTCAAGCGAAGTGACCAGCGTATAGCCTAAACTGAACTGGTAAAAAGTTCGAGGAAATGAGAGTACAAACTGTGTAAACGATTTGTACGGTACCTACCAGTGGTTGCGCGGCTGGTTGTGCAGCCGAATTTCGTCAGCGTTCACAGGCTAGAAGAGCGGCTGGTAGAGCAATAGTCGTGGGTCTTGCTGTTGCGGAACTGAGATGATAGCTGCCCAGTGAACGTTGAGGTCTAAAGGAGCTACAGGAAACTTGGGCCATAACGGGAAAAAACGGGCGCAGCGATGGCAGAAAAATAAGTAATGGTAATAGGACTGAGTGGAGTCCAATTCGGTCTGTAATCATACGAGTGATAATATGTTTATCACGAGTATGATTACAGACAGAATTGGACGACACGAAGTCCCATTACCAATTAATCATAAAAATTACAATTTCCGTGGAAAGGAGAAGTGTCAACGGGTCAAGTTTTTTTTCTTTTTTGCTCTACAAATAGCGAGATTGTCGGTTGCGAAAAATAAATATTTGTGTCAATCAAATACGCAACCATGCGAGAACTGCGCAGAACAACTTATCAAAATTTCGTTGAACGAACGCTCAGCGAGGCAGTTTTTGTTTCAAAGTACAATATTTTTACAAGCTGACTCGAAGCTGTAAAGTCTGTATACTAATCGGAGTCAGAGTCAATGATTCTTCGCTGCCTTGGCTTTTCGGATCTTTGGTTTCGTGTTGAACACGCAGTTGTTGTAAACTTGAAATGGCGCCGAGAGATATTCTGTTTCGTAGCCATGCTGTGCAAAGACGGCATAAAGCTTGGATTCTCGAAGGAACAAACTCACTGACTGGATTAGAACTATCTGATGGTCAGATATTCTATTTCATCACAGCTGCGACAGCTGCTGGATTTGATGGAGCTGGCCCTGAACTGTGCGGCAAACAACTTGTTTATGGAGCAGATGGAGAACTAGTGACAGCCGCGCATGTTTTTGTCGAGCTGGATTGTTGACATCAGGGGGGGCTAGCAGCGAGGCCTGGGACCTAGTATATATGATTGCACATTTTAGAAATTTGGCCGAGCGAGACTAAGTACTGGTTTGTTTAAAATAAACATGGTGGACGATGGCGGACATGACGTGCGTTTGTGTTCGTTCAGAAATATTTTGGCGATTCCACGTTCAAACATCTATGGGAACGATTCGGTCGCTGTTTAACTGAACTTTGGTCATTGTGGGACACCATGGATGAAAATTCCACAGCAAACTCCCGTAGAGGTACGTTTCTCGAATGATTGACAGATTTCTTTACTTGTGCGATCATGTATTGCGGAAAAGCGGCAAGATCAAAGGGCGCTGCCTGCCTCCCCTGGTTGACATCAATGTTTCTCGCTTTTACACCATTTATTAATTGTGCCCATACTGTCATTCATGTTTTGGTTGCTCGAGCTGTGTTTTTGGAGGCTGCCGTTTCATTTATTTCCGAAATTTCTTCATCCGACACAAGTGGGAAACGAGACTGGTCTACTTGCATTGTTGTTGTTGTGTTTTATCGAACAATGGCGGATTTTCACCGGAAGTCGGCTGCATGTTTGCTTCCGTTTGCAGTTTTAAAACGATGTAGTGGAGGGCTGAAATTCATCTGAACTTGTCAAGATATCCATAAAAGAACTCGTCTGGTTTCTTGGCAAAAAACATCTGTGCCATAGGATAAACAAAATCATCATTGCCTTCTCCAATACTGTCATTGTTCAAGGGGAAGGGGAAAAAATTATCCATTTTGCATTTTGCATAAGAGAGAGTGTTCATACTCTTGCTATGGTTATTTTAACCAAGGCTGTGATTGGTTGATTAAACTAGAACTTTAAATGTGATTGGCTTATTTAACTGTCCGATAACAGACTGTCCGATAACGAACTGTCCGATAACGAACTGTCCGATAACAACTTGGCAAGCAAATTAGTGGAAAATAGGAGTTTTTTCAACCAATCACAACCGAGGAAATTGTAATTTTTATAATTAAAAGCGTTATCGTCTTGCAAGGGTCCAGACCTAAACTTGACTGAACTAGGCTGAATTACGAAGCGGGCTGCTTTATATACAGGGAGGAGGTCTATGGTAATGCCGCACATTCCCCCGGGACACGCTGGGAGTGTATGATTGTTCATTTAGGCCTTTTTGTGCGTATTTCCCTAGTGAGAATAATAATAATAATAATAATCGAATATTTATGCATTTGTTGTGAGCCGATGTTGAGTTCTTTTGTTCTTGAAATGTTGAGAGGTTGTTGTGGCCGTTTGACCGGGCATGGTCACAACATGTACAACAAATGTTGTGAGAATGTTGTGACAAATGTTGTGACCGTTTGATCGGGCCTTTAGTTATTATATGTAACATACCTCTTATGAAATTGTATTTTTTGTAACTATTATGCAATGTAAGCCACATGTGTATACCACAAATCCTGCAATTTGTAATTTGATTGTAACTCTTCTGTATTTAAAATAAACACGTTAAAAAAATTGCCACATTTGCATTAGAATACTAGTAGATTTTTAGTAGACATTTACAGTGGTGTACTGCGAATTCGCGAATTTGATGGACTCTCCTTGGAAACTGGAATTTCTTTAGAGTTTTTGTAAATAAGATCTAAATAGCTTCCGATTTTAATTTAGTTGTCTACTAAAATAATAAAAGTACTCGGCTTCGAACTAGTGGTATAACTCGTAAGTATATTCTGATTTCGTAAATAACTTAGAAGCTTCTACGACTTTCTCTACCTAATCCTCCGCAGAAGTTACAGCTCTTCATGCAGTTCTTTTTCATGTAATGTACAAAGGCTTGCTTGCAGTATCCAATTCTAGCCCAGTAAGTGCAGTTATCATATTTGTCCCTACAAGCTGAAAAAATAAACAAATAGAGAATTATAAGAAATAGTAATTTGTTAATGGTAAGTTGGCTGAAACGCCAGAAAATATTTCTGAAAAGTCATTTACATCCTGACGTAAAGGGGGGGGGCTTAATAGAGAGGGGCTTATTACAACATATGACTTTGAAAGGGGGGGGGGCTTATTAGCGAGGGGGGCTTAATAGAGGGGGGGTCTAAATAGAGCTTTTACGTAAGTGTTGCTAACTCGCATGCACATCGCCGATTTTTTTGTTCTTTTGTACCTACCTGCGCATTGGCCGGTTTCGTTTCTTTTGAATCCTTTCTCACACACTGTGTATTTAAAACAAAAATTACCTTTATGGTGTTGTCAATGGGATAAAGTAGTCCCTAAAAAGACAGTAGTTAATGAATGACAATTTGACAACTTTAGATACCAGGCAATTATTTCTCCTATATTATATGACTGATAAAATTACTTTATTATGATTGGCTGAGAGCAGGCAAATTTATCATTAATTTTTAATTTGCACTACAATGGAAATTTTTAGGGCCGGCGGTAATTTTGAAAACAGTGAAAGTGGCCTCGCACTTTGTATAGGTAATCGCATGGGCCCGAGTGCAATTAGGGATTAATTTCACGAGTATTTTCAAAGTTTTTACAAAATTGCCCGAGTCGAGCAGCGACGAGGGCAAAATTTTCGGAAAACCTTCAGCGTGCGGCTAATAATTCAGCCTGCGGAGCGAAAATATTATTTTCTAAAATCACACAGAATCACAGCAAGATCAAGCAAAACCTTTATACGTTCAGAACAGGATAACTTTGACAGTTATGTAAATCTTAAGAGAAAAACGTAAGTCAATCCAAGACAAGCCTGAAACGTAAGCTTTATAGTCACCTGTTTGAATGTTTTGAAGCTTTCCGCTGCATGCGAGCTGCGCTTGTACAATCCTACATCGATAAAACAGCAAGTACGGCGAGTCCAAACAAACTTGTAGAGGTAACTTCTCCTATTTAATTTGACCTTCTTCTTTCTTTGAACAAACTCTGTGCTATTTGCTCTGTCGGGTTGCATGTGATAAAGCCGTATTTAACAGAAGTGCAGCGAAGAAGTCAGTTGGCCGCCATGAATGAATTTCCCGACGTCGCAAACTCGCCAAGTCCTCGCTGATGTTTTCTAGTTTTCAACTGAAATAATCTTTGTTCTGATTTCGAGGAAACCCTGAGATTCAGCTTTCGGAATTTCGTTTCAAGCTATCACCCGGTTTCCATTCCTTTTTCGTCAAATAACTCAGGAAACTGAAGTCAAAATCCGAAGCGAGCGCTGTGTTGAAAATTCTGCTCAAAATCCCGCCGTCAAGAAGTCAACTAAGTGCAGCGCGCTCAGCCAATTAGGAGCGAGGGATTTTACCGTTCGACCAATCAGGATCAAGTAATCATGCCCTTGATTACCAAAAAGTGCCCTTGATTAAGAAAAAATGCCCTCTGTCTTAGCCAATCAGAATTCAGTAATTTTGCCCGCTATGTGATAAACCTCTTCAATCGCGGCAGCGTTAGAAGAACTAAAGTAGCAGGCAAAAAATGCTAACACGACCAAAAGTACCAAAAATTGTCTGAGAACATCTCTGAGTGTTTGGGAAAATTGGGCAGAATTACGAGGACAAAACGTAAAGCTCGAGGCGTATTCTGAAAGTGATCTCGATAAATATTTGTAAAATTTTACGCCAGTTGTTAGCCTAAACTGGAAGATTTCGGAGTTTGTTAACAGCTGCCTCATTCCTCTACAGAAATAGTGTCAGCTTTCAGCTGTCTTGTGAAGGTTTTATCGCTAATAGACTAAAAAAACGTTCTGTACGAAGCAAATTTCGTTCAAAATTTCTCCGGTCATTTGTAATTTTCTCAGTCATATAATAAATGAACAATCATATGAAAGCTCAAGCAATTAAGGATTTACACTACTCGTGCAATTTTGAGAGAATCTTCAAATATCACTTCTAGTGTAAATCCATAATTGCACTCGCATTCATACGATTACCAATACTAATTTGTCGAAAAGTCGGTAACCAAAAATACTTGTCCTAAAAGGACTTGTCCTCACTCGAATAATTAATCCTGGGTTAGCCAGTTCAATCAGGAAATGCCGTTCCACATGCCAGATGGTTCTCTTGGATCTCGGGACCAAAATTGTTGATCAATATTTTTGTACAGCATCATAAATAAATGTTTAAAAAAAATAAAAAAATAAAAAATATATCAATAAATAAATGTTTTTTTCCAAACACTTTCCCCGCGATTTACATATAATTTTTCGTATCTTTATCTTTTGTTTTTAAATTTTGTCCTCCCAAAGAAGAAAGTGTAGACGTGATGGCGCCTAGTCACATGCTCGACTAAACGTGAGATGATTACCCTTAAACACGACTATAAAAGGCTAAGCTCCTCCTACTTTCCTCATACTTTCCATCTAATTTGCATTTTAGTATTGCACGTGGAGGCTGGAGCTTTGTAATGTTCTTGTATTCCTTTACAATTTGTGTATCCAGTATGAACATAAACCTTATACTGTCTCAAATTTCCTCGTTTGTTCTCGGTAAGATGTGAATTAAAACTTTTAGAACAGATATTTCAAAATTATGTACTTCAAATTATGAAACTTTCATGACCAAGTTTGAATTTCGCGGATTGTGTCAGCGTAAACACGCAGGTTAGTTATGATAATATTCTATGTTATTTTGCTGTTTCTTGCACACCGAAATATTTCAAGAAACTAGTCATTATTCCGTGGGATTTAGAATGATTTATAGAAAGAAAAACGAAACATTATTTATTCTCTACTGACGACTAATTTTCAGCTATTGTCTCGTTCGCTGTTGATTGACAAATGAACTCGAGGTACCTCTCCTTTTATAGTGCGTCTTCGTGTTTAATTATAAATGGTGCATTGCCCGTTCCGAAGTTCAAAAAGGGACTGGGACTAGTTTTACCTATTGTTCAAATTACGTCATATTAAAAATGTAATCCCATCACCAGAACGATCGCATGAAAATGAGTAAGTTCACCAAGTTTGGTTATGTTACATTACATAGTAACCAGGCTGTGAGCTGTCAAAGGTCGCCCAAATTCCATACAAACGTCTCTAATTCAGAGATGGCGTCCCCCAAATCCAGGCGGTGTTGGACACGCGTCGCGAAGCATGCTGGGAGAAAATCGATCGCGAGCTCATTTGCAACATGTCGGCGATCAGTAAACATCTCAGCTCTCCGCGGTCCGATGCATTTCTTGAAGAAATCTGCCCGCTGTTTCATCCCATATATTTATCTACTTTCTTCACGACTACAACTGCTTCATTTGTGCTCAAGGAACGGACTTTAGCGATGAATATTCGACCGGATAAGTTCTTTTCGGCGATGTCGTAATTCGTTCATCGTTCAATGTTCGAATCTTGTAGCTTTTTGTCGAAACCAAGTTTTAAACTCGCCCGATTTTGTCCTATAGTTTTTCTCCTTCTAGTTGTGTGAACGTGTACATGGAAATAAATTGAGTTAAATCTCGAGAATTGAACGATGTTTTGCTGAATGTAAATTTGGATCGATGTCTGTCACTAAGGTATAAGCTTACAATGAAAATATAGCTTTTCACCTAAATAATAGTTGTACTACTTCACTCGGTGTGGATTTGGAATTATGGCACTGAAATATATTGGACAGTTTTCTGTCTTTCATGAAATATCGAAAGCTACATGTATGCATTGTTCACACTGCACGGGATCCATATTTTTTAATTACCCTGGGTGCCAGAGGTTTATGTTTTATCTAGTAAGTTTAATTGCACCATTGTACCTGCTCAAAAGCAGGTCCTGGCCAGCAATTTTGGATTGTTTTTTTTTTGTGTCATTTTGTGTATGCAAGTTTTGTGCCGGTACAATAATATTTCAAATTGGCATATCAAGTATGAACAAATATAACCTAAATTAAAATGTGCTTCGGCCTCCTTTCTCAATATCCTCAAGGTTGGCAGACACGAGGGGACTAGTCACACTTGCACACACACAAAAGGACTAGTCGAACATGAGGGGGACAGTCCGGTGACTAGTCACAGGGACCAGTCGCATGAACAGTACACACAAGGGTACAAGCACAATTTGAGGGGATAGTCCCTTCAATTCAACCAGTTTGAATTATTTTATTTACCATTACAATATACCCCTCATAATTCGTGGGACAAGTCATAGGGTTGTTCACACGAAGGGACTTGGTGCCCGGAACTAGTCGGTCCCTGCGACTAGTCCCCTCATGTGTGCCAACCTTTAGATGTAGCATCCATAGAGGGATAAAATGAAGGTGTGACATCTTCAATCATAAGGCTATAAAAGCAACATTCTATTATTGTTGCAGTCCTCATGCTCAAGGGTTCAGTCATTTACTTTATAGGGACCATTTTTTCCATTTTATTTCACTAAAATGGCCTGCAAGAAGGCTCAGGCTCATGTTGCCAGGTTTGCACATGAGTGGATGAACTACCGGTGAAGCTCACAGGCTATCACATGTTAGAGAAACTTGTGTCATACTTGCACTAAACCCTTGCAGTAACAGTGCGAATCAGAAAGTGTGACTGTAACAAAAAATTCTGGAAATACAGTGGAACCCGGTTAATATGGACACCAAAGGGACATGAAAAAGTGTCCGTAATATCCGGGTGTCTGTATTAAGCGGGCTGATATAAGAGAAAATATGTGTCGTCGGGACAAACAAAACTGTCCATAAAGCGGGGTTCCACTGTAATTTGACTGCCATGCAGGAAAACCAATGAGATCCAAGATATATAAATTGCAAACCCTAATAATGGTATTATCCCTGTGGTTTTATTTCTTGTCTGATTGGACAGCAAAATAAAAGTGTTCACCCCTGTGAATGGCCAGGTGACCACTAACCCAATTTCACTCTTGGAACACAGAAAGCACTATGCAAGTGTGCCTGAATTAAATTTTGGTTAAGAAAACAGGAGATGAAATTACAGGTGGCTGAGAGATCCTGAGAAACCAGCTTCTTCTGTCGTGCAGCCAAATTTTGTAGAAAAGTATACCTTTATTATGTTCATTGAAGCAAAGCTTTTTTTAAGACTCGACTGTGAACTTTTTTAGTTTTAGTTTTTTTTCCAAAATTTGAGCTTCTAAACTTGGGGTGCGGCTTATCTGCGAGTGCGGCTTATACGCCGGTGTTTACGGTATGCTTATTTGAAGCACTTGAAACCTCAGTGCAAGCTCCTATATAACCCTTGCTGTATATTCAATATATTCAATCTGAACTCAGGCTATTTGTTATTGTTTTTCATTTCCACAATCTAATGGATTTAATAAATGCTAGTCTCTCACAACTCAGCCTCCAGAGATATTATCCACAGATTATCAGCAACAGTTTATGAACACATATAAACATAATCACAATCAAAGTTGGCTAAAGTTGGACACTGAGTTGGAGGAAGAGGTCCCAAGTGGAGCAGTGTTTTGAATAACAATACAAGTAATATAAAGAAATAGCAACATATTTTGGCATCATGGCAATGATCCTCTGTTGTCACGAAGGGCATTTAGGCTGCTAAAACCTATCAAACAAATGGAAAAAAAAACATGATTAAACATGTGAAAAGGAACGAATATAACTCGAAAACAGTAGTGTGAACTCGTGCTGATCACTCCCGCGAAATCAAAAGTACATGTCACGAAACACGAAAAAAGCTACAACTTCAAGTCCAATTTTTGACCGTTTAAAACGGCGGGGCCCGCCTGGGCCCGCCACCTTTTCATAAAACTTAACTATCCAACTACATTTCTGTGTAAAAATAATCTAAGATACTGATCACCAGTAGCAAAGAAAAACGCCATATGTGTACCCATGTCACACACGAATGGTAAACAAAGGTTTCCAAGACAGCTCGGTTTTCATTGACAAATTTTGATACGAAAAATGCTTACCTGAACTTATAGCTTGAACCATAGCTTGCTGAGGTAATCCTCTAACAGATCCCCGAAAATGATGAACTGAATCGCTCGATAACAGAAGAAATCCACCGAAAAAGGACGAGCTATCCTCACTCACGACACAAAAACACGTCCGCCATAAGTATCGCCCAGCTGACGCGTGATTGGACGAATTTAGTCACGTGAACCGTGTCCGACACCGCCTGCCCCAAATCCATACAGTCTCTAATTTTTCTGATTTTTGAAAGCCTTCTACATGGTTGCAATCTAACAAAACAACCTCAAACTTGGTAAACTGACTAATTTTAATGTGATCATTCTTGTGACGGGCTCCAATTTTTAATTATATTTAAATTGAAAAAACTCGTCCCCAGTCTCCATTTGAACTTCGTAACGGGCAATTGCGCATGAGCTTGACATGATTATTGTAAAATGTTCTTGCAGATTACTCCGTGTCTATCGTGTGCACACATTCGAGAATTTGTTGTAGGCCCCATGCCAATAAAAAAAGATAATGATCACGAGAACAGTGTATAATAATAATAATAATTAGTAAACATTTACAGTAGTCTACTGCGAATGCGCGAATTTGATTGGAAAGTAGACTTTCTTTAGAGTTGTTATAAATAAGATCTAAATATGTTTGTTTTCCGAGTTCAATTTAGTTGTCTACTAAAACAATCAAACTACTCGGCCTCGTATTAGTAGTCTAACATGATTCAATGTAACCGCTGCAATTTACAATACATAGGAGAGACTAAACGACGCTTAAAAGACAGATTTAATGAACACCGCCGTACCATAGATAACTCTAATACCAAATCTAAACCTACAACAGTCGCTGAACACTTTCTCTCCTCTCCTAATCACACTGCTAACGACATGCAATTAATCCCCATTGAAAAAATATTTTCTAACAGAGACTCAATACGTAAGGCCAGGGAAGCTTTTTTAATCTCAAAAGCTAGAACACTTGAACCCCATGGCCTTAACATCCGCGAAGAAAGATATTAGATATTTAGTTTCCCTACATTATCTTATTCTATTGTTTTATGTCAATCTATGTTATCTCGCTGACGTATTTCCGTTATTACGCAAAAACTGTTTAGTAGCTACTATATAAACACGTATATCAATGTAAAATGTCCTCATTGTACCTGAAGAAGACTGGTTTGGCCAGTCGAAATATAGTACTTAAAAAACTTAAAAATCTACGTTGTATCGGTCTCTGCTTCTACAGTATATTTAATAGAGAACGGCGAATGTACTAATGTCACGAACTGTAGGAGTCCAGGTAGGAGTCGTGTAGGCCTGGCATTCTCGATCCCAGAGCCTTCGCGCAATCTCGACCCCAGAGCCCTTCTCTTTTGTGCATGACCGAGGGAGAGAAGAGCTCTGGGGAACCCTGGGACAGAGCTTGCTCTGATTGGTTTTCGCTTGAAACAATAAAAATGCTTCTGATTGGTCAATTTGTTACGCGCGAAAAGAAAAGTTCTAGAAAGGGGTGGAGAATGTGTAGTCATTTGTAAATAATGGCGGCTGCGAGTTAGCTGCCAAGTCTTTTGCGAAGCTGCGTTGACTGCGTTGGAGGAAGTTCTCGAAGGGATATTGGTACAAAAAGGATACAGTATGTATTTTTAAATATTGTCACTGATCTATGAGCTGCTTCCTCGTGATTTTCATGTTTATCTATTGAGTCGGAGTGGAGAAGTAGTTCAGGCCGAGCGGACAGGAACAGTTCATCTTTTTGTCGTTTTAATCGATCTCTCGATCGATCTCTTCTTTTATATCGCTCAAATCCACTCTAGGTGATGTACCAGAACTTTTAATATTAAAATATTTATTAAAGAGAGGACATTTTTGCGATATGATATACCCTGTGTTTTGAGTTTCGAGATTTTGAACATATCGTAAAAGAATCGTGGAAGGAGACAGTGACAGGACTACAATCGAAGCTCTCGACCTCTGAGCGGACACTCTCGTATTTAAGTCGACAGCTCTACTTGCCACCCTGACAAAACCCCGCTTGAACTCTAGCTCATGCAAACTAGCTCTGTATTTATACACTCCCGTAAGCGGCAAGCTCCATTTGCGGACAATTTTTCTGATTCCCGAGGGTGTCCGACTGTGTATTTTCAGTATTTTTGCCGAAGCTTTAAGTAAGGTTCCTATGTTGGTTGTTGAAATGAGCTGGTCCTGCACGGTTATTTTATTTACCTTTTGGAAATATTCTAACCGCTTTATTTATTATCTGCATTTTCAGAATTTTAAAGTGAAATAAATATTATTATGTTGTTATTGAAGTCGTTTATATTTATTTTTTTCAGGATGTTCTGGTTTTCTCCAAATTTATTAAATTCGTCAAATATTATGGCGAACACTGCATCACACTAAAAAAGTACTAAGATGTAAAGTATTTGAGTCATGACCATGCTATTTGACCATGTACATGTACAATAGGTCTTATTTTTACATGAAAAGTTGCCTTGAATCAAAATTTGAACTTTCATTCTTTAATTTACATGCCTTAAATTAATTAACCGAAATAATCCAGACATTTTCACAGGTAGCAATTACACTGTTTCTACATGTCATGTAGGGTGAGGGGATGTCTAATTTGAGCTATAGAAAGCCTTTGACCGTAAGTCTATGTTGTCATAATATTTAAAAAAATGACAGATTATTTTGTGGTGGCTTGGTTTCCTGATTATTCTCAAGTGTATCTCAGATCACAGATGAAATGTCTGCAGTACAGGCAAGAGAAGGGTTGGTAAATGATGATTTTTTTAAAAACATGTAGCTGTTAGACTGGCTGATTTGCCATGGAATTGTTCAGTTAGATACATATGTGTATCCTAACAAGGGTGCACTTGGGTCTTCAAACAAATACCATACAAGGCTTTGAACTAGCAGAAATTGCACAGGGTATCCCTGCATGTCTTGTGGAATGAAAGTCTTACTGACCAAAACCAGCCCTTCCATTCCACAAGACATGCAGGGATACCCAGTGCTATTTCTGCTAGTTCAAAATCTTATATTTGATATTCTGCAATAAAAACAATTAATTTAATTTTTCTAAAGAACTGGAAGAAATGAAATGGCTTCCCACTGCATACTGCATGTTTGTAGCTTTTTCATGTTATCAAGAAAAACATGTACTGGTCAGCTAACTAGCTAATATTTAGAGGCAGTTGTATTTGTATAAAAGTACCAAAATTATGGCAATATGTTTGACGTGTCTAAAAGTATCAAGAAGAGTGACAGTAAGAAGGTGAAACATGTTTCTTATACTGTCATTTTCTATTTGATAATGTTAGACACATCAAAACATTGTATCACTATAATTTTGGTATTTCTACTCAAATGTTTCCCTAGACTGTGATCAGTCGGTATTCACATCGCCTGCCCAGGAAAGATTAGGAAAAGAAAGAGACTACTCGCAGTCTAATGTTTCCCTCAACAAACCTTTTATTTTAGAATAATAATAATTATTATCCCTCCACCACATTTCTTATTTTTAAATCAACACAACATGGGGTAGAAGTCAATCCTGCTCCGTGTGGTGTGCAGCGGGCTGGAGGGTCTGAACTTCCCTCTTCCCATACATCTAACTCCCAGTTCCCAGGGTCATTGTGATGTGCTAAATCTTGGGCAGGACACTTTAACTCTCAGTGCCTCTCTCCACACAGGAGTAAACATAGGCACGCAAGGCGTGCGGGAGTTATTTTTTAAACGACGCGCATTCAAAATGGTGTGTTTTGATACCATCCCATGCAAGTATGTGATAAAATTCATGTTGTTTATCCCAAATTAATTATATTTTATCCTTCTTTTCCCATTTGCATGGATCGTGGTAGGGCTATAAGAAGAAAATAAATGCACAGGAGTGAAAATAGGCAATATTTAAACTGAACGCAAAAAATAGCTTATGTAATAATGTTGGGATAAATTATCACATGAAAAACAAAACTATCATATTACATGGGTTTCGGAAAAAAAACCAATAGTATTATGTTACATATGTTCGCGAGGAAAACAACAGCATGATCTTATACGCTTGGGAGCAAACAAAGACAAATGCTCTAGGAAATCGACCCACACAGAAGCATCATAACCATAAATTTTCAGTTTCATTTCTGCAATGTCGAATGGACCTTTCACGTGCGCATAACAACGTCAGGTATCTGATTGGCTATGATTAACTTAACTTTGTCCCGTACAAGTGCACAAGTCTAATCAGAACAGAAATTTGGAGGCCCCATTAGGGGTTATACTAGGGATACGGGATATTTGAGAAAAAATTATAGGGATACGGGATACTGAAGGAAGAAATTATAGGAATACGGGATATTGGAAAAAATATATATTGGGATGTTCAACGGGAACTTTTCTTCACAAGATTTCTTAACGTTTCAATTAATCAAGATTATTTTCAAAAGAAAATAGTCAAAATAAAACAAATTAACAATAATTAATGGTTACTGATCAAAATGGACCGATATGCTGCCTTTTTGTACATTTTCAGTCATTTTCATCAACTTCCGGTTCCTGTTGTGGTAACCTGTGACACCTGTGGTCGAACTGGGTGGTTACCTAGCAGATTGAAAACTTTTTGCAAACATTTTTGTTACCGGGAAATGACGTCACCAGTATCGTCATTATATAGGGATACGAGACCACATAATTAAGGGATATGGGATATTTAAAGAAAAAATTAAAGGGATACGGGATACCCAGACCCCCCCTAATGGGACCTCAATTTGACACTTACCGTGAAAACAGCAAAATGTAAAAGCAAAGCCTGTACATCGCAGTAGCACAGTAATTGCACATCTTTCTATAATTAACTTGGGATTGTACAGGTACAAGTATGTAGCAACAGTGAACGCGTTCTAGGAACGGCAAGGTGGAGCACTATAAAAGGAACGCTAAGGGAAGTCAGGGAACGCAAAGTGGAACGCTAAAGGAACGCTAATAATGCGTTCCATATATTAAGGGGAACGCGTTCAAGCGATCTGGAAACTAAAGAGAACGTGTTCCAATATTATACAGTAGGTAAAGCGCATTAAACGTCCCGACACCAGATTGTACCGTGTATTATTTGTGTCCCTGAGATCTCATTTTTTCGGCAGGTGCTTGCCATCTAAATTGCCACTGAAGGTAATTCGCAACACAGAGTTTATAATAATGACCAATAATAGATCTGGGAACACAAGCTCCTACGAGCGCTCCTGTGTAGACTTTCTTTTGGCTCGTAACGCAATCTGGGCGTGACTAGCCAGTTTCGCTTCAAATTTCAGATCGTTCGATGGTCGCACGGATGTCGCAAATCGACCTGCGTTGACGAATTTTGGCGTTTCTTTCACTGTTTCATGCAGCCCAAAATAACACATTTGGAATTCAAGGTTATTTTCTAATATTTCGAACTGAAGTAAAAATAAATCTCAAATGACTGAGGTTTTTAAAAACTGATTTATTCTCGAATTCCGTGCTCGAAACAGGACTGGAAGTCTATGTCTATTTTTATATACAAGCGTGGGAAACAAAGCTTCTGATTGGTCAGTCAACAAGGCTGCTTTTACATGCACGTACTAGCCCGCTCGTAGTTTGAAGATATCATAGGATGGAATTTGTATCAAAATTAATTGGTCTCACTTTTTCGCTTGCTTTGTGATCGACCGGATTTCGATTTATAATTCTCTTTTTTAACTCTTTTTACTTATAGAAAATTTCCAAGTCTCACTGCCGATCATTTAGTCTATTTCAAAACCTTGACTGACTGCCCGGGGGGGGGGGGGGGGGGGGGACTCCCATATAAAAGGGGTCGGGGGTGCTCGTTGGAAATTTTGAAAAGAACCCCTAAAAGGTACCAAAATTTTTTTGTGGGCGTGGCCCCAATTCATTTTCACCCCTAGGAGGTACCAATTCTAAAACAACACATTAACTGACAATATAACATTCTTTAATAGTGTCATATTTTTTCCGGCTCAGCAACCCTAGAAGGTACCGCGTTAACTTTAAGGGTGGTCAATTTAGATTTTACACCCTAAACGGTACCAAATCATGAATTTTAACCCCTAAAAGGTACGACGAGCACCCCCGCCACTTTTATATCGAAGTCCCCCCCCCCCCCCCGGGACCGACTGCCTCTCATTTCGCCACAAATTAATCCTCACAACTTGTATAATAATCTGATATACATGCTTCCATTATTTCACACTTTAGTCTGCATTTTACCCCTGGTCTGTAGCCTTCGTTGCATGCAGTTCACACTCTGCGATAATATACTGACCGGATTTATTCGTACTTTCTGAAACTATTTACGTCCGAGCTAAAATTTACGAAATCACGTCTTCTTTCGACAACTTGAAGTATTTTGATACTTGCCTTTGAAGTTAATGAACAGCCATCACAAACGTATAGTGATGTATTAAATCACCTAACCTAGATGCATCGAACGACAAGAACACTAAAATACAAACTTTTACAGAAACACTGCACAACACTTCTGAATAAAATCGACCCAACCAGATTTACCTCCAATCAACTGGTGACAAGAGATCATGACAAACTCCTAAAGCACATTTCAAATTATCTCCTCAATTTGACCTCTTTCCGTAAAAACAACGAAATGTACAAAGAAAGCCTGTACATCGCAGTAGCCGCTCTCTTCGCCATTCTTCTAAACATCAACAACAGTATCAACAGAGATGGCCGTCACCAAATGACTCTTAAAAATCGATATCTACTCGGATTTACTCGGATATTAGAATCAGCTATTTCATTGGTTGTTGATAGTAGCGCCAATCTGATTGGTGTGACATACATGGCAGCAAGATTGCCCGTCCAAACCGCCGACTAAGAGTATTTTTTAGAAAAAAACAACAACTCAAAAATGGGTAGTGGAGAACAGATAGGGCAACCAAACAAAATTCCGTGGGACCTGGGGGGGGGGGGAGGGGGTACTCGGCTCAGATATGTTTTGGGTGTTTGGGTGGGTATGTGACGCCCAGGTCTTCTTATCCTGAATCAAAATTTGGATCCCGTTTTAGAAAGAATTTGCATTCAAAATGATACCCCGTACTAGAAACAGGCCAATTTTTATACCCCGTTCTAGAAATTTAGTAAATTTCCATAGCCCGTTTTTGAAAAGTCTTGAATATACACTGTCAGGAGCCCATCACTAGGAGCGAGCAACTGGACTGGATTCGTGTCACAGCGTTTTTTACAGACCAGGTTATTTTTAGATTCGCTTTTCCCGCGAATTCGTATTCCCGCCAGACAATCAAACGTTTTTCCTTTGTAATAATTAATTGGCGTTACCGCGTAAAAAAGGCCGCAATTAGGTCGCCATCTTTTTATTTTATTTTTATTTCATTTCATATTACACATGGGGACCAGAAACACATTTTCCCGGGAAAAAAGGAATCTAAAAATAAACCGGTCTGTAAAAACGCTGTGACATAGGCGTAGTGTCGGAGTTGCTCGCTCCGGCTAATGGGCTCCTGACACTGTAGGTACCCCGTTCTAGATCAGGAGTCCCAAAATCACGACCCCGCTGGGTGGTACATACCCATATGGGTATTTTGGGGCAGTACCCCCTGGGCTGGGGGTAACCTGCAATGGACTACCATCCCACCCAGGGGAGTAGCAGTACTCCTAGTCAGCTTCATGCTGCAGAAACCAGGATAAGCTCCAGCAGTGTGGACCAGTTTGGCTCCGAATGGCTTTACCTTCTTTACAATGTATATTAGACCCTCCCTCACTGAAGGCCTTGAAAAGAAATAAGCCCCCTGGGGGCTTTTAAATAGAGTATTTATGCCGAGTTCATAAAATGTTCAGTCAGTTGTCTAGGAGCCAGTTCCGAAAAAAAGTCGATTCGTTGCACCCCCCTGCTATATTTGTCTGAAGAGCATAAAATGACAGGACAATATCTAAGGAATACGGAATGACAATTTTTATTGATGGACCAGCGGGACATCACTCCGATATCGGGCATTTTCTACCGGGTACCATTTTGCCCCACTATGCTAATTATATGCAAACTTGAATTCTGCCACGGAGTTCAAATAATTGTGGAGTGTAGAATATTTAGCCAAATTGCTCTAAACGTGGACACATCATTAAACGTAAGTGAATCTTGTATGTAAGCGTGTTTTGAGGCTGTATCCATAGAAACTGTTGCTAGGAGACGCAATTAATTCAGTACGTGGAGTTACATCAATTTTCTACGCTCCAAATCGAAAATAATTTCTGAAAAACTTGTCGACCAGAGTTGCGCAGCATTCTTTTAACACATTTTATCAACTAATATGTTTTTAATATGTTAGAGGCTCTTTGTAACTGCTTTGTAAACGTTTAGCCAAATAACTCTTTCAAGAGGCACCACGGTCGTTCTCGCTTAATGCTATAGTTATTACAGATTCAGGGCTACATACATATGTATATACATGTATGCCAAAAAGTCAGCAAATCTATAAGATTTATTGCCAAATTATGACATTTCATTCTCTGGCATCCACTATGCCTGGGCTCAATCCGCACAATCCCAACAACACAAACTTCTAATCCTCCAAAAAAGAGCACGGTTTTATGATAAGTTCTAATCTTCACCCGTCGTCATCACTGGTCTCCTCTAAGCGGAAAGTGTTTTGACAGGTTTCGTTGTTCATACACTGACAAGCAAGCTTCTGAGGGGTATGCAATTTGCCTTGCAGTGGCATAAGTTGTTTCTTCTGCATGCTGCAATGCTGCGTTAATAAATTTTACAGATGATCAGGTTAAAATGTGGCAAACTTCCCGCATACTAGTAGTTTGCCGTTTTCTATTGCCCAGCCGTTAGTTTCTAGCTAGCGATGATAGGTCTTGGATCTTTACACAAAGACTCCTTTCATGCGTAAGCCTGCGTAGTTCCTTCAGTGCTTTCGTCTTGCCGATGGAAGCTAACCCGCTCGTGGTGTCACATCCGGCTGTAATAGCATGGAGACCTATACAAGGCAGCGCATTACACACTGCACGGCCGAGCTTATTCTGGATACTGTGGATTGGTATGTATCTGATCTTGCCCTTCGTACCGGTCTTGAACCACAACTCGTTGCGCGGCAGAGATGAGAAGAAGTACGACGCCTGTATCTGGAGACTGGATGACGATCCTTCCAGAGGTTTCTGAAGCGTGCTTAGCATGCAGAAGATTTCTCGTGAATGCCTCTTCGATTCGTGGTCAGCTTGAAGCTCTGGCAAGGCCGAAGTCTCCACCGATCAATAACCTCTTCCCAGGTTTGAGCTCCAACTTTGCCATCTCACACCGTCATTCTCTCACCATCTGTGTCTTCTTCACGGGACTGCTCATGTATTTGGCCCACTGCTTCGGGATTGGAGTCTTGCCAAAGTTGATATGGATTTCAGGCGCACTGCTCACTCCTCGCTGTTCTCGTTCTCCTCCCTTGGTGGAATGTGGGTTGTCGTAACGGTCTTGAAAACACAATATCAACTCTTGAATAATTCTCCTGAATATGTATCGCTGTGATTACTCTGAACAGCTTTTGGACAAGTTCTCCAAAACCGCTACATCTAGGCGACTTTAGAGATTGGAACAATGCCATGCCATTGAAGATCATTAGGCCGCTCCGGCTCACTTCTAGGGAGCCTTCCCACTGCTGGAGGTACGCGTTCTAATTTTGCCAAAAGCGCGCTCTTGGTGGTCTTTCTCAGCGAGCCATCTGGATTTGCCAATGCACTGATGGGACATTTGATAACTCATAACTCAGCACCTTCCTCGAGTCGATGTGAAGGCTCTTTGCCACGACTAGTAAGCGACCAAACAAGCTTCTGTCTTCTGTCTGTTACTTTCTTCTCTTCTGCCCTTCTGATCTTGACCTTCTTTGATAAGATTGTCAAGATTCGCGGTTTCTTCAAGCGCCATGTTAGCCACACCTGGGAGAATGGCTGTTCCAATCTGCTGATGGCGTGGTTTACCTTCTCAAATTCTTGGTACACTTCTGGCGCCAGAGTCGATAATAACCTCATGTCAGCAATATATACTGGAAGCCATCTACGAAAACCATCAACAAAAGGATATTACATCGCCCGCACCCGGGCTCACGCGGGCCGGCTCACACTATCCGGGACGGCTCACGCGCTTTGCCAAATATTTTCCCATCTGACCCTCCTACTCAGTTAATAGTTGTAAATGGTATCTTATGTAACGTTTGACCTCAACAATTAGTATACTATGTTCCTTACCTTGCTAAGAAGCATCGCCATGTCAATGTAGTTGCTCCAGAAATTGAACAGCTTTGAGGTATATTTCCCGGACTGCAGAACGACGCATACACCTCCTGAATACTCCGGTACTGTCAAGGAGGCGGAGAAAATTGGCTCTTAGCTCCTCGTCGTCGGTTGACTGTTGGTATGCCTCCAAACCTGGATACCTTGATGTTCCACCCACAGTGGGGAGGCCTGCCACTACAGCCGGAGAAGTCCTTAACCAATACAATTATGTGCGCCCTCACTCCTGAGACTGCCGTAGATTGCGGATATTCCGCAGATTCCACCATGATATCGTACAGTCCACTATATCTTCAAACATTTTGCCAATCACAGCAAGGTAATTTAGCGCAACGTGAAAGACTCCCAAACGCAGAATGGTATCCTTGAATTCTTCAGGGAGCCTTCATTGTATAGTAAATGGCTAAGTCAAAGGTAATGACGCTGTGTTGCTGCTGTAGGCTGACCATCATCTTCTGGACATTCTTCATAATCGTATAGATGATGCTGTATTCTGTAGATGAAGCGTTTATCATAAGACAGTACCCAGTATATGTGACTGGTGGAGACTCAGGAAATTCTGGCATTAAACGCACTCCAGCTTGGTATACGCAAGAGCTGGCCATCACTTTGACGTAGAGTAGTCTGTTTACAGACCTTCTATTTAAGATCGTCCAGAGCGCGAGCAAAATATGAGCCGCGGGGGATTTAACGAACGCGAACGAAAGGGGGTGGGAAATAAAAAAGAAAACGGCTGTGGACAGACTAACACATAGGGCCGCTACTAAACAGCTTAGTGGCGTTCAGACCACAAAGGAAGGAAGCAAAGTTGGTTTGGATGGACATCGCGCAGAGAGGATCTCTAGCCACTTAAACCATTCCTGCTGGATCTTCCCCCTGTATAACACCACTGCTGACCGTCGTCCATGTGTGCGCTGAACTCGGGCACAGGCTCGACAGCTGATTGACCAGACAGAGATCGTTTTTTTTATGGGAATGATTGGCATACAGTGTCTGCTTTGGTGGCAGCCGGTATTGCTTTCTGTGAAACAACACCATGATAGTCGTGGCATACGTTGTCCCCTGTCCATCAAGTGTCTCCTCTTTATTGTCGTTGTTAATTATCTCCGGCAATTAACCTGTATAATCTGGTCAGGCGTAATATTAGAGGGAGGGCGTCCCAACCCTTTCCTGCTATGACTTTGCGATAATTCATTTGCAATACTGTTGTCCATGATTTCTATGATATCGTAAGAGGAACAATGTCCAAAACGATTAAAGCATTATAACTAACTGTTTGGACCCAGTCATGTGGCGCACAGACATAGCTAAGACCCGGAGCTAAGACAACATGTTTCGGTGTTTTAACGTTTCCATGAGTTGATACATGTATTACAATGTATGTCTTATGCAATGGCACAGATATGCCTCTCGTCCGCCACACTAACTGGCGACTGTGCCGTTGCTTTTTCTGTATCCTTACTTGAAATAAGAATTTGAAAGAATCTGTAGAGTGTGGCTGGAATGCCTGATTGGACTTTGCTACTAGCAGTCAGTTTACTACTGTGTCGATAGGTTGTATCGACCGAAATTGAAACGGAGTCCAAGAGCCTAGCATATAAAAACATTTTAGTAGACAAAATGTGATAAACTCTGGTCGACAACTTTTCTTGAAATTATTTTCGATTTGGAGAGTAGAAATTGATGTAACTCTACGTACTGAATTAATCACGTCATCTAGCCACAGTTTATGTGAATACAGCCCCAAAATACGCTTAAATCCAAGATTCATTTACATTTAATGCTGTGTCCAAGTTTAGAGTATTTCGGCCAAATATTCTACACTCCACAATTATTAGAAACTCCATGGCAGAATTCAAGTTTGCATATAATTAGCATAGTGGGGCAAAATGGTACCCGTTAGAAAATGCCCGATATCAGAGTGATGTCCCGCGGGCCCATCAATAAAAATTGTCATTCCGTATTCCTTAGATATTGTCCTGTCATTTTATGCTCTTCAGACAAATATAGCAGGGGGGTGCAACGAAATCCACTTTCTAGGTCTCTTTTCAGACTTGGCTCCTAGACTACAGGTCCAACAAAGTATATCATATCTTAAACTTACAGCTACATGTATCAATAATACAGTATTGATGCCCAGCACAATAATAAAATGTAAGAAGAACCAAACCAACTCTTCTTATCCTGAATCAACAGTAAAGTAACTAAGCTTATCTAACTCTTCCCCTAGTAAGAAGCCCGAGGGATTACTTGACCCGCTGTGGGTTTGAAACCCTGACCTTGTTTAGGACAAAAAAAAAACCTAAAATACCTACCCTGTGTAGGACAACATCCTCTATTTTAGGATCCTGTTTAGGACATAATACACACACTCTTGTTTTGCACATTTTTAAAGTATTTTATTGGTAATTGCAAATATTTAGCGAATGACGTTTGAATGATACACGCCAAAGACCGGCAAACACCTCCGATCACGGATGGCTAAATACTGTATAAACCATATTTTACGATGACAATCGTGAACAAACATGTTTACACTCTGGCCCACAGCTAAAACTACAGGTAAACATAGAATGTATTAATAGAATATTTACACATATTACTAGTAAGATTAATGCCCAGACAAAGTGCTCTAGTGGAGTACTAATGGCAATGCCTCAAGAAACGCTCAATCTGCAAGACATTGACGACCTGGGAGTTGCTGACGAATTATTAGTCTCATATACATGTATATAGTGGTCCACTATCATCCAGACCAATGGTGGTGAAGGGATCCTTATAATTTAAGTGTTTTCATGGTGTACACGTATTGAATGATATAAAATTATACCTTTTAAATTTCTATTTTCTATGGGTTTTCTGGTAAACAATCAAATCAACGATATACAAGGATTGGGAAGCACCCAAAACACGGAGATTTTTTAAAGATCTATATTTTACTATGATTGTTTCCCTTGTTTACATCAAATAATAATACAATCATGCAATTTATTATATAGTACATGCATGTACTGTACCAAATAAAACCTATAATTCCAGTTTTCTTCATTCAATCTCTTACTTCACTGCAATTTTTCAGTCAAAATCTCATTAAAAAATTTCCATTTAAAATCATCAGATGTTCGGAAATTATTGCACATAATGTGCAAACAAACACTGTCATTTTGGCTGCCAAAATCTTAGCAAGGGCCAGTCTCGCCTTTCAAGATTATTGCCCGACTACAATAATATTGCACATTAAAAGTTATGAATTTATTACCGCTAAGCAGCTGGCAAGTAAACTGTATTAAACATGCGACAGTTTCGGCAAAACCTAACTGGAATGTTCCCTTGAAGTAGCAGCTAAAAACGTCTAAGGCGACTGTACAGACAGCTTGGGATCTCCGGGTGTAAAAACATCAAATTGAAATTTACCTTCCGTCGTCCTTTGGCGTCCACTTTAGATGTCATAGATGAAAATAATTGTGACTTTCCGAATCCGAAACCTATCGGTAAAACCCCTAACGATCCTAAACAAACTACACCTTCGATAAATGACTTCTGCTCAACTTTTAAGCCTTAAGTAGCCGTCTTTGCCAGCTTTAGATGAAGCAGAGTCTGGCTTTAGCACCGCCATTTTGGATTTGGATGTGGAGCATGCGCTGTGAAGGCGACATAGCCAGATTTTGGCTACGTGTGCGTGGTGTTTCCAAGAGCTTCGCGCGCTTGCGTATTCAAGAAAGCAGCGAAGGTCTGGGGTCGAGAATGAGCCTTCGCGTTATTTACTTTTTTCACTGCGCATGACGCGAAGGCTCTGGGGAACTCTGCGCAAGCGTAGCCAAAATCTGGCTATGTTGACTTGATAGCGCATGCTCTACAATCCCAATCCAAAATGTTGGCTCTATTGTTCTCTCGGGATCTGCACGAGAACACGCGAGAACGCTTACCGTAGTTTAATTAATTCAAATGATCGATAGTTTCTTTTGAATGCATGCTGTAGTTTTCCATGAAGGACACTCCTTCCTACGTCCGTCGTTTATCATCAGCAATTCAGGGCCGTAGCACGGTAAAAACGATTGGGGGGGGGGCCATCACGAGCGCCGAAGGCGCGAGTTTCTGCCCCCCCCCCCCCCCCCCCCGGGATTTTTTTAAATCTAGGGTCTCTGAAATAGCATTTCCAGACTTCTGAGAGTAGTTTCCAGCAAGTTTAAACGGCTTTGAATTGACAAAAATAAAACAATTTTGTGCTAAAAAATGTGGCCTAAACGCAGTGCATTTGAGGGGCAGTAGACTTTCTAGGCTTTCACCCAAATTTATAACGAATTGTTGGATGCTCAGCTAGAATGTCGTTTTGTAACTGGTTTGTGTTAGTGATGTATTAGATATGTGTACATAAAAACCTTTTATCGGACCAGGTTATAATTTTAATAAAAGCTTTTATAGCTCAATGGTTTATGCGTAAAGCACTGTTTCTTTCAGTTGAGCTAACACTTCGATGTTTTACCAACAATAATTGTTATAGATAGTTTCAGATAAAATTTGGAACAACAACAACATTACATTTAATCAGGCTTCCTTACAATACACGTTATCAGTTAACAAGTTAATTTGTACTTTCACGTAGTACCGTGAACGTCCTCAAATCATCAGTTCATGCTTAAATAATTTCATAAAATGAAATGAAAGAAGCTGGAAATATCCCGCGAAAATGAACAACAACTATTTAACAAGATTGCACTAAAGGCAAAACCATGGATCAGATATGTTACTTAAACATAATTGTACTCATTCATTGAACAGGTTTGTAACAATTATTGGATGAGGTTTTTGTGATATCCAGAATAATCAAGGTCGAGGTAAGAGTTAAGGCTTCGGCTGATAAACTCTTACCTCGACCTTGATTATTCTGGATATCACAACAACCGAATCTAATAATTGTTTTATTATACATTCAAGGAAAAAAAATAATGCTTTTGCCAACGATGTTGTTTTACTTATAAGTCGAGCAAGCAACGTAAAGCGCGCGAACTTGACATGATTACTCCAGATTACCCGTGACCTCAGTTGAGTGCACTTGACATGATTATTGTATAATCTGTAAGTAGATGACGTAGATGCTTTCAAAGGCGCTGATTTCGAAAATTCACTGTACGCTTTCGGCCAATCAGAAAAGAGATAGTGAGTTGCCCCAGAACTGGACTAGAGCATGAAGAGCGTGGCCACTGACCAAACGTGCCTGTCAAAATAGAGCGTGGCCGCTGACCAAACGTGCCTGTCAAAATTATTGGGGGCGCCCGGGCCCCCCGGCCCCTCCCCATGCTACGGCCCTGCAATTTTATAAGGGGTAAGTTCGCTTCATTTTGTTATCCGTACGTTGTAAACACTGATTATAGGACTGACTGTAATGATATTTTCTGCAGTGATTTAACGAAACTCAATTGAAATTGTCCAAAATAAATTCCCGATAAATAAAACAATTGCTTTGTTCGCAGTTCTTCCGAACAAGTATATGCGATCGTATATGTTGGATAGATCAGAATTGCAGCAACGGCAAATGTTACACGGTATTTTGGGGGTTTCGCTCAAGGTTGTGTAGTTCCCGAAACTTTACTTTTCCGCGCCATTCTCAACCCCAGCCGCAGGAAAACTCGGGCAGGAAGTTCAATTTTACGCTCGTAGCAGATTGACCAATCGGAAGCGTTTTCATTGTTTCAAGCGAAAGCCAATCTGAACAGGCTCTCCTCGCCGGGTTCCCCAGAGCTCTTCTCGCCGTCAGTCATGCGCAAAAGAGAAGGGCTCTGGGGTCGAGAATGGGTTGTGGGGAAAATTTGTTCGTTAGTAAATTTTTCTTGGTAATTCCGCTGACCACTGTATAAGGCCTAGGAAATCACAACCCTAAAAAATATTGCGGGCGCAATATTTGGTAGGCATTATGGGGACCGCATAGCAAAACAAAATGGCGGGTTGTAATTTTCAGGACGGTATTTCTCTCGAGTAGTATACCATGCATGCCTGTTTTCCTTCTAGCTCAGAATGAGCTTTATCGTTATGGTTGGGAAAAATTTGTTAGTTTATAGGCGGTGTAAACTTTTCTTGGTAATTCCGCTGAGCAGTGCATAATCAGTGCCTGGGAAATCACAACACTAAACAACATTGCGGGCGCAATATTTGGTAGTTATTGGGGGTCGGGTGGGTCGGGGTAGTAGCCCGATCGCACAACAAAACAAAATGGCGGGTTGCTTCCGATTTTCAGGACGATATTTCTCTGACTTTTCTCGTCTTACACATCTAAAAGATAGACCTTTTAGGAGTTCCGATGCCAACAAACGCATAAATTCTGCAATTCGTTCGTTCCTCGGTTTGAGAAATCCTTCTTTCACGGATTTACATCATGTTTCTTTATCGAAGTTCATCGACATATTTTGGAGATGAATCAAGGGGCTTATACAACTTCATTGAAACACCGGGAACAGGAAGGTTCCAGCAGGGAATATTTTATGCAAACTACATTGCCGAAAAAGAGGAAGAGTTCAACTGATCTTTGGCGTTTTCAAGGAAAACATCGAAGTACGGTAAATGTTATTTCGGCTAAATTATCTCGAGATTAAAAAAAATTGAGTATGGCACCTATGGGCCACCGTATCTTTCCTACCTTTGTCGCGCAATAAAATTCGCCATTTGCGCGTGCATTTAGACCCAAAACTATCCCACAAACGTTCGCGCGGCCACTCTCGATCCCAGACTATTACTCTTTTTCAAAGTGGGCTATTGGACAGTACGCGTCATTTGCGCGCGCTGTCCTTTGCTCGTGCATCTCAGTGATCTCGTGATTAAAAATAGGTCCGCGTAGCGTACGGATGCTCATTACCATATCAGGATTCGCCAAAACAGTACGTGACTCTCCGCTAAGCGGAGGCTAAATTGTATTACAGTCGAAACTCTCTGAGCGGAAACTCTCATAAGCGGACAGCTCTATTTACTCTACCTTACGACCACTTTGACAAAACCCCGTTTTAACTCTAGCTCATACAAACTCTGTATTTACACATTCCCGAAAGTTGCATATTCTTTTTCTGCTTCCCGAGAGTGTCCGCTTAGGGGAGCTTCGACCATGGATGAGTCACAGTTCACATAGACTGCCAAAATACCAACAATTTTCCAGTCAAATGAGGGGATATCCTTTGTGCAAGGCGAACCACAGGGGTCAATCATGCTGAGCCAATAGTGACCCGCTCGTCTTAATATATATTAGTTGCGTTACTATACAGCGAACATCGTATATCAGAAAAAAAACAAGCAAATTTAACGTAAGAACAAAATTTATTTTCATGTCATGGTTATACGGCGTCTCGTTATCCAATTTGCGACCTTAGTGAGATCGAATATGTTTCAAGTGGTCGCTTACTAGAGGCTATAAACACTAGAAAATTTCAAACCACCAGTCATAAAGTGGTTTCGGTCGCCTAAGAGAGGTGGTCGCTTTCGAGACGTTCCGACTACAATGTAGGTTCACAAAAACAATAATTAAATATTTGATTGGGTTAATAACTCAAAATCCAATATGTCTGCTGCTGACCCACTATTTGTTGTCTCGGTGTCCGTGGATTTTGGCCGGAAAAGACAAGACTGATAGGCGTTTAGGTATTCTGATTCCATGGTTTAAAATGCAGTGACGTGTCCAGAAACGGATGCCTGTATGGTGACCAAACATTTTTGTTTGCGAGTTGCACAGTTCAACTAGTGACAACGTATAGTTCCAAGTTAGAGTATAGCTAATAGAGGGAAATGGTTATGAAGCCCGGCAAAGTTCTTTGTTATTTGTTTTTGTTCGCTATTTTGGGGGTTGACCGTGCACAATACCTGACAAAATACAATAGGTGGCTACGTGTGTTCAAGCAACTAACCAATAGAAACGTTGCGATTACGTAATTCATGCATAGTGTATGAGAGCACGGTCATGGACCTTCCAACATAAACCGTGGCCTATTTGTTTGCTCCTTTGAAGTTTGACGGACTTCACAACCATTTCCCTCTATTAACTATGGTTAGAGGAACGCGTTTTTTCGCTACCTATTGTTCAATCATTGTAGAATATTCTATACATCAGTGTAGTTAGTTGCTGGGGAAATTTTTTGTGCCAGCGGATTGCTTCGTGTTGGAGATAAAGCATTTTGAAATTTGAGACGGCATGGCTCAACTTGACCTGAAATGTTACAGAAACCAATATTTTCCACTTTTTAAATACTTTTCAGATATGCTTAATAAGTTAAAAATGATACTAAAGCATTCAGAAGTGAAAACTCATGACTTTGATAGAAAAATATTTTTTTCTTCTCGCAGACATTTTTGGAAGCCATATTGGTTTACCAAAGTGGTACATCAAAACTTGGGGAATATATTTCTTTCCACCTACTCTACAATCTCTGCGTTTGTTGATGTTTTTGATGCACGCAAAACGATCTTGTTATTTTGGTGTTTTATAAGAGCCTTTTGATAAGAAAGTTTAGTTTAGGAATTTTAGCCTTTTAATGCGCTTGAATATATTATCACGTTGTTATCAATAAACATTAAAGATTTCGACATGTCACAGTTATGTTCTAACCTTTGAGGTTTACCGACCGAGGTTTTTAAAACATAATTCGAGTTATCGGGGTAAATTTGAGCCCAGGGAAAGTAAAATTAGTTCGAGTAAGCGGAACCCTCAGTTAAATTAACCCTATTCTGCCTGGGGGGTGGGCAGAAAGTGCCCGCGCTGAGTTCAAATTTATCGTACTTAAAGAGCATTCAAGCAATCATAGCCAAACTTAAAATTATCTGGAAGCATTTTGGTGTGTCAATTTTTTGATCACGTGACTTGATGTTTCCATGGCAACCAAGTTCTGACAGGCCATTTTACCAAATTTGGTATTTTTTTCATGAGATTTCCGCTTTCTACGGATAGTTTCGTCCAAAATCTTTGCAATTTTTGCATCCTTATGTTGTTTTCGATGTTTTCAAATCAAATTTGGTGATTTTCTGACATTTCTGAACAATTTAAAAATCCAAGATGGCGGATCCAAGATGGCGGACATTTTTAAAGTGTGACGTTACTTTGGCGTGATATGATATCATAATTGATTCCTGATTGTCACTAAAATAAACATGTTTGAATGCTTTATACACCACATAAGTTTCGATTTTTATAGCACAAATACTTTTCGAGATACAGATCGTTTTTACCCAAATTTGTTGTTTTTTTAGCTTATTTTTCAGTTTTCATAAAATATTTGCTTTTTACGATGAAATCCTTCCAAAATCTTTGCCGTTTTAGCATCTTTATATTTTTCTTGATTTTTTAAAAACAAATTTGGAGATTTTCTGACATTTCTGAACAATTTAGAAATCCAAGATTTAGGATCCAAGATGGCGGATTTTTTAAATGTATGACGTCATTATGGCGTGTATGACGTCATGATTGACACGTGACTGCCACTAAAATAAAGATTTTCGGATGCTTTACACACCATGTAAGTTTCATTTCATAGCGTCAATACTTTTCGAGATACATGGGGGGGGGGGCACTATCTGCTTACCCCCCCCCCCCCCCCCCCCCCCCCAGGCTCACGAACGAAAAAAAAAGCCCAGGCAGAATAGGGTTAAGGCCTGGGTCCAAGCATATTTTAAGGGGGTGGTCTAAAATAAAAGAAATGAAATACTCTTTGTGATCTAAATAATATCGAAGATGAAATTCATTTTTAGTACAGGATGTACTATTGTGAAGATTTATTGTGGGGTCGTCCGCGATAACACCCTAACACCCTAAGCCGTAAACTTTGATAATCGATTAATTAATTAATATTAATTAATAACTCTTGCGTGGGGCACGCGTGTACACCACGCAAAACGTGGGTTATCTATCTGCGTTATTATTACTATAGTCTATTATTTAGCAAAATATATATTTGTTTCTGGCAACGCTTTGCTCTCCTTGTGGTAGCTTTCTTTCTAGAATAAGGTGCTTACATGTAAATTTACCGTTTTACGCATGCGCTGACCGTCTCTGTAGTGCATTACTAACAACAAGTACAATGTAAATGAGGTAGATAACAAAACAGTTTGGTATTGAAGAAAGTAAGTTATCGTTTCTCTCCGGTCTCCAGTGAGCAGTTCAAACAGAAAAAATAGTTCAAACTATCTACATTTGCTCGAGATTTTCCACAGATTTTAGCATAAAATGTTTTAAAAGTTCTCACCTCTCAAATATTACTGCAGACCCCGCGACGCCTAGTTTAATTAAATTAGACTTCAAGGCGCCTCTGATTTCACTAGAGAGAATTTTCGGTAAGCAGCGCTGTTTATAATTTAATGTGCCATTAATAAGTATGTAGCTCTCGAAAAAAAATTCAAACTATCTATATTTTCCGAGATTTTCCACAGGTTGTGGAAGAAAATGTTCAAAACTTCTCACTTCTCAACAAAAGTCCGTGACGCCAAGTAAAACCGCAAATTAATTCAATTAGACTTTGAGGCACCTCTAATTTCACGGGAGAGAATTTTCCATTTCTCCAAGGAAAAGAAAATTAGTTGGAGAAATCGGGAGTTCGAAATTTCGGGGTTAAGATTACAGTGAAACAAATCCAAAAGAAATGACTTTTGGTTCGAGCTTATCGGGATGTTTGTACATTTGTTACATTCCTGCGTACGGAAAACAAAAGTATCAAGTTACATTCCTGTGTAAGAAAAACAAAAGTATCATGTTTGCTATTTTAAAATAGGGGTAAGTTAAGAATATGGGGTTCCAAATAATTATTGTTGTCTTCTCGATTCAGAATTATTTTATCCGATTTAATGCATTTGTTTTAATTCCATCGGTTATTTCGATGTTTACGTTCACCGCTCGATTTAGAAATTTATTTGTTTGGTTTGGTCCTTTTGTTAAGTCAACAAAAGTAATTATATTAAAGCTGAGCCAATGAAATTCACCTGTTCCCACGGTTTACATTTCATCAAAACGCTAGCCAGAAACACAAGACGAGGAGAACGCTACAATGCACCGGCCAAGTGAGTGATATTGCTTACGAATAAAATTGCTAAATTCTAAAAAAGTGTTTGTTAAAGTAATTGCTCTGTCTTGTAAAAACCTGTTTCATTTGTGGATTTGCTAAACTGGTTGCGAGTGAAACTTTGTTTTTAACATCAGATGGCGTTTTTCCGTGGGCAGTGAAGTCAAGAAAAAATTAATTGTTTTCAGTTCTTCAAGATAATTGAAGTGTTTGAATATTTTATTTAGTGTACTGCTGTTGTATTGAATGTTGTTAAATTCAAGCACTTTAGTATATGAATGATAAACGTTTTGTATGCCTGGGTCAAAAGGTCGTCAACAAAATTTACATGAATATTTGAAGCAGACTTACAGGAACGCTTTCCGATACAAAGGTGTAAAATTCACTATTTACCACCCATTTTAAAACTGTTACCCTGAATATTTCTTGGTAAACCAGAACTAAAAGGGTGAATGTTTTAAATTTGAAAAACGTATTTCTTTCTTGACGTTGTCCCATGTAACGCACATGTTCGTTTCAGCTGTCACGCATTCTTATCTGTTTCTTTGTCTAGTAGCAAATATAGGGAGAAGTATGTAACGACTTGATCAGACCCATATTTTGTAGCAATGGGGGGTTTGTACTCTCACCCACCACCTTTGGTTGAGATGGAATGAAGTAGAGCGGGGGGTGGAGGGGGGGGGGGGGGGGGGAGAAGGGGGGCTGACAGCTACATGCAACCTACATGTATATTGATTGGGGGGAGGGGAGGGGGTGTCCATTAATTACATCCTGTACTACTCCTTTGAGTCTCTGAGTTTGTTTCATTGTCCCAGTTATTCATCAATTAGAGATGGCTTTTATAATAAAATAGATAACAAATTCTCAAATTTCAATCAGTTACCACTCACAGAATTAATTATAGAGTTATTGAACTCCTCTGATTATTTTATTAACATACAGTTGGTAAAGTTCATTTCCTCCTGTATTGATCTGCGAAACAAATTGATATCAGCCTAGTTTGATATTTAAAATTTACGTGTAATTCTCTTTTCCATTGTATTTTTTTTTCTTTTTTTTCTATTTCTATTTTAATTTCAGTTCGTTTTCTATCTATATTATTTTACGCTTTTGCAATACTGTAACGATTTATGGTCATGCAAATAAAGCTTATTGTTGTTGTTGTTTGTTGAGAGATATTTCCAATATTACAATTTAAGGTCAATCTTGACCAAAAACTCTCTAAAATTTATGTCGAATATGTTTCATATTTTGATCACGTGACTAACCACGCCCAATTTTGTAAAAAAATCTATTGATTCGAAATTCCCACCAGTTAGCGATCATCTACTGAACCAATTTTACATCTGAGTAATGACTGCCTGCACTTACTTTAGAACACCAGTTGGAATGAGTTGGAAATATTTAATGTCTTGCTAGTGTGCCAATTAAGTCTTGGATGCACTCTTTTAATCTGTGATTACTACTAGTCTGTCATACGAGGGAGTCCGATTTGAAGTTATACCCTTCACATTCCTTTGGACACTTTTTCGGAGGCATTCGGAAATTTTCGTTATACCTCGGAAGATGTTCGGAAGCCGAAAAAATGTTCGAGACAGCGAGGAGGAGGAAACGGCGAGAAGACGACGAGTGTCTTCGAAGGGAAACGAAGGTGAAAAGGACGACTTCGAACTGACGAACCTTAGAGCGTTTGCGTTCTGCTGATATGAAAACGCCCCCCCCCCCCTCCACACACACACACACACACACACATACTGTTTGTCAATGTTTCTTTTTCTTATTCAACAAACAAAACATGCGTATTTTATACAAAGTCCAGTATAACTGTAACAATTTTTATCCTACTACGAGTGTTTAAGCAAACGGCTTTGTACAACGAATACTGAATATTAACCTACAGCACTTCACATCTGGCGTTCAAAATGTAGATTGAAAAACTAATTTTAAGGTTCTGCTGGTGCTGTGAATTAGTGAAACTGTCCTCTATAGGAGAAGAAAGTTAACTTGTGCATCACAGCAACTCCTCAGCATCAGCATGGTCGTCGATAAACATGCTGTACGATGAAAGAACGTCTATAGACTGCAAAACAGTCCATATTTAGCGAAAGAGTCGGGCTGAACCTGGCCCCGAAAAGGATCTGGAACGAGCGTGAAAATACTAGAGGATTGGAGAGTGAGATGCTCGTGCAGTGATTATCGGCGCTTCGCGCCTCTCAATTCGCGCGTCGCGTACAATATCTTGAGAACGTCTATCGCACTTCGGAGTTCGCTCTTGGTGGGTCACTCAACATCATAATTACCGCAGTTCGAGAAAAGGCTGACTCGTCTCCAGTCGTCTCTCTTGCCTCCTTTGTTGGGAGTCGCAAGACGCAGGGGATGCTTGCGCTCCACTCGGCCGCGCTTCTCTCGTTAAAATTAATAGCAGACAAGAGAGACGACTGGGGACGAGTCAGGAGAAAAGGAGTGTAGTTTATGTCACGGGAAGTCGCACTTTGTTCGAGATAGCGAGGGATTCGAGATAACCGAGTTCGAGATAGGCAATAGTAAATGACTGAAAAATAGTAAACAAAACCAACGGGAACGGGTTACAGTTCGAGATAGCGGGGGATTCGAGATAGCCGGGGTTCGAGATAGCGAGAGTCTACTGTAGTATGTTTATAAAAATAAACAAAATAAAATACATGGTTGCTTAATTGGAGATATAAAATTTCTCTTCTCGTGTTGAAATCGATATTTCACTCGTTCGCTGCGCTCACCCGTGAGATATCGAGTTGAACACACTCGAAGATAAATTTCACATCTCCGCACACCCATGTATTATCCTTTATTATACGACGTGACGTTTTAGAGTGCGAATACGCACAAAGAGGAGAGCAGATATGAGACCGTATTACACGGGTCTCAGTCCCCCTGACCGCGCGCTACGGAAAACACTGTTGAAAGCCTATATTTTAGGAAAGATATTATGTCGTTATAATTAACAATTTATTCAGCGGAAAGTTGTGTAATACGGCTGGGTATTTTTACGAGTCAGTTTTTATTTTTTCGAGCCTTTAACTTTCCGCCTGAATAACCTCTTTATATAGATATATATTACAATTTAGGTTAAATTGTAGAATACCTGGCAACTCTAAATTTCCATGCCACAGTAGGATCCCACTAAATGGGTAAGAATTTGTTTTCATTGAATGGTCTCCGCCAGCTAGACAGAGAGCTGTCTAATGGATGTTTTAGTGTAGTTAAAAAACATACAAACAAAAATATCAGCAAAGCATATTTAATTGTTTCATCAAACGTCAATTGAGATACATATTACGTTATAACTACTCGTATAAATCAGTTACAATTATAGTGATACTGATCAGTCAAAAAAGTCTGTCTTTACTTACTTTAAGCTTAAGCTAGTTGTAGCAACAATGTTGCTTTATTGTACCTTTTTTTATTCCAGAAAAATGAAGTCTATGTTCCACTGATTCGTAATTTTCCATTTTAAGCTATATTTCAGCGAGGGAAAGTATTTTTTCGTATTTTTTGTAGGCAGCAGACTTTTGGCGCGAAAAGATGACGTCTGTCAATCAACACAGGCGAACAAGGTTACTTCGCTTTTCAGATTTTGCGACTTTTTTCGGTTTTTAAAAAAGAAAGACGAAAACAATTTATCATTTTGACTTTTTCCGGAATAGTGAGATACCAATTTTGACTTAACCATTTTCCTATACGAATGTGGAAAATACCCTACAATTTACGAAAAAAAGGCACTTATTTCAGGTTTTAATGAAGGCGAGTAAAACTCAATAAAAAGGTGACTTTTCCGTTCGTGTATAGGAAACCATTAAAGAAGCTGGTTTTTGTGGTCTTTTGAATTTTCTGAATTCATATTTTTCTGAAAAGTGGAATTGCCGGAAGCGATCACTGATAATATTGTTCTTTCCTTGAGAAATAAATCGTTTTCTCGAAACCTGAATCGAGTATGAATAATCGAGAATTTTCGGTTCGGTGATTCTCGCGAGAATAGAAGGTATCGAGAATCGAGTTGAGTTTCGAGTGAATCCGGTGAGTCTCGATTCTCGACTTGATTCTCGATTCTCGCGAGTTTCGAGTATCGAATCAACTTACATTTGCCCGGTACTGTGACTATAGCTTAAATTGAAAAATTAGGAACAGTGCATGGAACATCTACAATAAAATAGGGATCGAAAATTTCATTTCATAGGCACTTTAAGCTGTTGTAGCAAGAAAGTTTTCTTGTAGATCGACTAAACTATCGTTTTACAGCTATATCAAGTTTCAGTAAAATCATTAACACTTTTAGCGAAAGCAAAGGGAAATACTGTTCCGGTGGCAGGCATATCCGTTGAAAGCTCTTTGCTAGTTTTTTAAATTTAAGTTGGGCATATGTAGTCGCAACACACGGGACTTCTAGAACGTCTATGCACATATTTGCAGTTATAGTCTAACAGGCGTGGCGCCAGACTCAGGACATGTAAACATAATAAAAGCAGTGCATCGATCTGCGTTGCATTTTGCATGTTAAATCCCAATTTACATCCTCATTAAAGCAGCGGTCCTTCTTTACATATTCGAACGGATCTTTTTTCAACGTTTTGAGGCAAGATTTAAATTTATCTATAACCAGATCTCGCTTCTGACGTCTCTTTCGGATGACTGCAAAGCAAATGACAGAGACGCAGACGTGTTATCCTCACAGTTTGGCTCAGGGACTCATAGGGGTGAGGCTGGGGAGAAAGGGTAAGGGGATTTTTTATTTATTTATTTATTTTATTTACACAATTCGCCAATGGCGGGTAAATAGACAATAGGACATTACGTCCCTTGCTAGGCCTATCTACCCAGTCCAGCCCCAGTAAGAATCCCGAATTTTTAGTGTAAACGCTTGAGGCCAAAAGCGCAAGCTTACTGAAATGCCTGTTTTGTTTTTTCCTTTTTTTACCTTCTTGTTATTTAAATACCAAAAAAGAATATTTTTCCCTTAGCCTACGTGATGTTGAAAAAATAATCAAAAGATAAAAATTAACTCATTGTGGTTTATTTTTTTTCATTGTAATTTATTAAGGTGTTATCAGTCTACATGCTGTTTTTCAATTTGTCAAAAAATTTATTTTAGCGAAAGCTTGTGAGAGTACTGTCAGTGACAATGGGAAACGCAACAAGGGCACTGAAGTTGTACTTTTCTCAGAAATAATAGCCGTGAGCTACTATTTTTATCTTTCGCTCCCCTTAAAGAAAACTCACCTAAACTTGTATACTCGATATAAATTTTTTGTTTTCCTATCGTGATTAAGGTACCCTGGGTACCAGAGGTTTATTTCTCCATCGCGTCCGTGATCGGCCGGACGACGTCCCGGAAACCGCGCAAGAAAAGCCTCTGGCACCCAGGGTATGATTAAGGGGAATATCAATAGACAGTATATTTCTTCCGTCGTTATTTTTTTCCAATGGCGTCATCTTTCTAGCCAAGGGGTAATATAACCTTTTTTTTAGCAAATGTCGCAGTTTTCACCAGTACAGTTTTCAGCTGAAGTGGCCGGGTATAGGATATTGAAGAAACAAGATGTCGTCTTAGGTCTTAATTAGTATCCAGGCCTATTGATGTTAGCAACACGTCAAAATGTGCCTACTTACTTGCAGTTCCATTTCCATTGCTTGGGTCGACTTTTATATGTTCTGTCTTGTAAATCGGCAAAGCTCCGCAAAAGTCTAAGATCTCCTTCGTAAGAAGAAGTCTGTTGGCGGGTCCAGTGATGATCTCAAGACTCGACTCTGTTTCGACAGGAAGCTTGCCAGCCCGGAAAGCTGCCTGTGGAATGCAAAGCAAGATGTAACAATTGCAACCCAACAGAAGGAACAAAAGCATTGAATTAACTTTCAAAACCGACAAAAGGTTTTCTTGTAGTGGCAAGTTTAACAGTTGCCTTCCCACATATATATGAAAACGTACGGATATAGAAGTTGCGACTGTCGTAAACATATAAAACTTTTCAAGTGAGAAGACCGCTCAAAGTGACAATTTCCTTCCTGTTCACCTTTTTTAAAAGGTTCCTTTAAAAGGTGCCTTTAAGGACGGTGCCTCCTATTGTTACTGCGCATACGTTCTGCGCATTAGCGTCATTAGCGCGCGCACATACAGAACATTGCAAAATCTCTTTAAGGCTAAGCTCGGCAGGGAAATATATGGTCGTTTTCTTCATATAACTTACAAAAACGCGTGGTGACCCCTACTTTTTATGTTATAAAATGGAAGCGGTAAGCCTATTAAACATATGATTAATTTTTTGTTGTGTGCAAAAGTTATTTAGACTGTATTTTTGGTATGGCTATGTTGCGATGATTTTTAATTAAAAAACACCGTAAACAGTAGTTGTTATATTACCATTTGTTAAGTATTTTAAAGCTTTTTTATATTTATTGTTGCTTTCGTGTATGTCAAGGCAAATTCAATGGGAATCTGCGAAAAAAACATGTTTTTCTTTTTTTCCGAGAAAATGCTATTTCAGCATTTTTTTCCAGATTGAAGCTTGATTATCTCTGAAAAATGCGTGGTTACCCCCAATTTTCTTTTTGGAATCCAATAGCCCTTGCTAAGATCTGCTTTTCCCGCATAGTCATAAACCGCGCAAAAATACTTTGGTATTAGGAGGCACCGTCCTTAAATGCCTTTAAAAAGGCATTCGCGTACTAGTCGTCAGGCTTAAAAGCACTAGTCTTCTACAGGGGCGAGGTTAGAGTATTTACCCGATCGATATCCGCCTTCAGTTTCCCTGGAGATGACATAGATGAGTCCAGTTTCTGAGATGTAGCAGACCTTTCGAGACACAATCCTGGTAACAGTGACACGCTGCAGATACAACAAGTATAAATGTCAATGCTAGATCTAGAGGTTTTCGACACGAGAGATATTTTGGGCCGTTGAGATAAGGCGGCGCTTGCACAATCCATTTGGTGTTATTATCTTGTCTGCAAGGTCTTCTGTTTTGCTTTTCATTATTCTGCGAAACAGCATGAAACGGCTTTCAGCATCGGTCAGTATAAAATGCAGACTGCAGACTGTAGACTGCAGACTGCAGACTGGGTATAAAATTCAGACTAGGTATAAAATGCAGACTGCAGATTGCAGACTGGGTATAAAATGCAGACTGATACCAAAACTGTCAATTCGTGTTATTCGCGATTTATTTTCAATTTTTAACTTACCTCAGAGTCACACGTTCATCTTCCACGAAAAGTTTCCCTCTTGGCCCATGCCCGGTGTTCAGTTTATATCAGTCGCGAAATATTTAAGGTTATCGTGTACCTTCAGGGGTGTCTCAAGACTAAAAAATGTAGCGCGTTAAAACCCTATATATCAAATTAAGGCTTATAGAGCTGGCTATCTAAATATACTAACCATTATGTAATAAAATGAATTGTCGAATTTTTCGCGATGTCTAAATACGAGGGTCCGAATCAGCTTTTGAAAGCTACAACTCTGCGCGAATTAATATTTCGCTAATTTGATTTGTTCTCGGGTTTCCGGACCCAAAGCGCTAAAAAAACGTATCGGGATTCCCCATATTCAATTGCAGTGGAAAAGATAGAGAGCATTTTCTAAATAGGGTGAAAAAAATATGGAGTGATCGCGCCGGAAACGGCTCCCAACGAAAACGTTTTACGAAATAAAAAATTCCCCGACAATTTTTGGTGCTTATATGTTAATCTATAGCTAGATACTGTCCAAATTTGAGGTCAATCGCTCCGAAATAAATTTTGAGAAAACAGCGGAAGAAGTATTCACACTCCACTGACACCTCACTTCCGGTAAATCTCTCGCACTGTATTTCTCCGTTAATAATTATCGGATTTCCATAGAATTTTCTTTATATGAAAGGTCATCATGTAAACTACATAATTTATTATTATCTAAGCGGAAAAATGTTTTTGGACCAATTCTGTCCTTTGAAGGTATATGGTAACCTTAATCCGGTACATTCTGAAAATAGACCTATGTGCCTGGTTAGTACAGGCCTTGTGTAATCATCGTCTGTGAAAATAGGTCAAACCCGGGGTCAATCAAAACAAATTGAATGTTGTTATAAATTAACACAACAGCCAGTCCCCCTAGGGAAAAATGAGCGAAAGGAAAGGAAAAGAAAGCAAACAAATCGAGCCAAAGAAAACGAATACTGTATAGACTTTCAATGTTGATGACTTTTTAAAGAATGGGGACCAAGAAGGAAACTTTTCGCGACAGACAAACTCGAAAAAGCGCTTGCGTGACACTGTTGTGAAGGGCTACCCAAAGTGCCTTTCAGTTTGTTGACCATGTGCTAGTAATCCATCTTGTTGTCGTTATTTCATAGACTTTTGAACTTATTATGGTAAGCTGTGAAACGTATTTTTAAATACAAAATATACAAGTTAAACATTGAAAACATATCCCATATTTAAAGACAAAGTGACAGTTTTCAACTCAGAAGGCGATTGCATGACTCCGGTAAGTTAAAAATTGAAAATAAATCGCAAATAACACGAATTGACAGTTTTGATATCAGTCTGCATTTTATACCCAGTCTGCAATCTGCAGTCTGCATTTTATACCCAGTCTGCAATCTGCAGTCTGCATTTTATACCTAGTCTGACATTTTATACCCAGTCTGCAGTCTTCAATCGATATGCAGTCTGCAGTCTGCATTTTATACTGACGGCTTTCAGCATTAGTTGCAATTCCTTTCCCAAGGTGGGCTTATTGCTTTTGCGCCGGACCTTTTGTAACGGAGATCTTTGGCCAATAAAGCAAGTTTAAGACGTTTAAAGCCAGATATCAAATGTGGCAAAAAAATTCAAATCCTGCTAAGACCTGTTATATTGTTGCTCAGTTTTGCTATAATTTTTAACTTGGACAATATTAAACCTTTTAAACCGTCAAACACTTACCAATCTTAAAATCATGGTAAAAAAATCAGCGCCCTCAACGTCCGTTGTGAGCAGGAACTCGGAAAACTTCGACGTCTTGTTTTTCATTCGACATCGATTCCCTCTAAGAATGGTGTTCCCTTCTCTTCAAGTGTTAGTTTATAGCGATCAATCTGGAGAAATAATTGAAAGAGATATTAATGAGTTTACACTGAAATTCATGTTTAACTACATAATGTAGGCTTCAATAGGCTCGCCCTAGGAGGCCAATTTTATTTTCAAAAATGAAACAACCTTGTGTTTCCCATGCAGCAACATTGACTAAAAACTCCTTTCTTAATTGCATACAACAGCCACAAAAAGGCATCTTGTAAAAATTAAAACTGGGTAATATTTGCACACTTTCACGCATGACCTACCGTACGTGTACATGTACTGAATTGAACTGCCCAAATCGTCCGTGGAAATCTTCGTCATCGGGTAATGATGCCGAGGGCAACTTTAACCCTATTCTGCCTGGGCTTTTTTTCGTTCGTGAGCTTGGGGGGTGGGGGGGTGGCAGATAGTGCCTCCCCTATGTATCTCAAAAAGTATTGACGCTATGAAAATGAAAATGAAACTTACATGGTGTGTAAAGCATCCGAAAATCTTTATTTTAGTGGCAGTCACGTGTGACGTCATACACGTCATAATGACGTCATACATTAAAAAAATCAGTCGTCTTGGATCCTAAATCTTGGATTTCTAAATTGTTCAGAAATGTCAGAAAATCACCAAATTTGTTTTGAAAAAATCAAGAAAAACATAAAGATGCTAAAACGGCAAAGATTTGGAAAAAACTCTTCGTAAAAAGCGGAAATCGCATGAAAACTGAAAATTAAGCAGAAAAAACCAAATTTGGGTAAAACGGCCTGTCAAAACTTGGTTGCCATGGAAACATCAAGACACGTGATCAAAAAATTTACACACCAAAATGTCCCAGATACTTTTTAGGAAAATGATAAAGTTTGGCTATGATTTCTTTAATGCTCTTTAAGTACGATAAATTTTAAATCCTCGCGGGCACTTTCTGCCCCCCCCCCCCCCAGGCAGGATAGGGTTAAGGCGGGGGTTAATGGAAATATCTCGTTTTACGTTTACTTTAAAAGTCGCTTAAGGTTATTCCATCGAAATAGAAGTTACACTGGGAAGTTTCTGAAACTTTCCCTAGTTGAACATATTTATGTAATATTTCAAAAATATTGAATAAAAAGAATAGGTCACCAGCCTCGCGAAAGAGATATAATCGACTAAAAATACCTCCTAATTCCTTACAAAATCAACCAAAAACACGTATTTTTCACGTTTCCAGTGATTATTAATTTATCTGCACTGAGAATTGGTCTATACTCCTTGTATAGAAAGAAGATGATTACTAGACTTAAATTTGCGAAAAAAATGATAGGTCCCCACGCTCGTTTACGAGAAAACGATGATTTACCTCTCTGGCGAGCATTGCCACAAAGAAAAAGCCGCCATGTTTTTAATGTGCGCGCGCTAATTACGCGCGAAATTATGCGCAGAAAGGATGCGCAGTGCAATACTAAGGAATGACCTTAAAGCAGATACTCTGTGTACATACACAAAGGTAAAACTAACCTCTCCAGTGTGAATGGCAGAAGGCATAAAAATGCCAGGCCGAGAACTGCAATTGCGAATATCTAGAAAGCGAAAACGAAAAATAATATTTTAAAATGGAACTCCAGCTTCAAGGATAAACGTTAAGACAATTTACCTTCATGACAGAACTTGATCGGTCGCGGTTGTGCTGTAAACTTGTAGTGTGACACCAGCTGAACGGGTGGACGTACTGACTTTAACTCTGACGATCGCGAAATCTTGAGATTTGCAGAAGTGCGTTTTCCATTTTATAGGTTTTCTCAGAGTAAGATAATACTAACTTATTGACAGCTGAGATCTGTTGGATATCTCTCACTTCCTTCAGTTATTCTGTCTTCCGGCTGAAGAATGCGGAACCCTTTCCTGCATTGCTTAAGGAAGAGTATAAAGCTACCTATCCCAGAAACGAACGTGCTGGTTTGTTTACAGAGATGAGGAAACTATTTTAAATCAGACATCCTGGATTGCTGAAGCCGCCGGAGGGCTTTTCCTGAGCTAAAACATTTACTGACACGTTGATAAAGTTTGTCATTGATTGATCGAAACCCTTGAAGCTGCCTGTGTATACGGTGTATCTCTAGTCTTCATGTCTTTTGATCTCTTTTGAGCTTTGTCTGTATTGCTGAAGGAAATAGGGCCGTTTGCTGTTCAAAATGATGTTCTCATTTGCTTCCTGAAAGACTGACCAGTTTGACATAAACGTGACAGTAATTCATGCACTGTTACATTAGTTAAAACGACATTTTTTTCCGACGTGTGTAAAACATATTGACAGCTGAGATCTATCATGTCTATTGGATATCTCTCTCGCTTCCTTCAGTTTTCCCAGAAACGAACGTGCTGCATGGTTTGTTTACAGAGATGAGGAAACTATTTTAAATCGGACATCCTGGATTGCTGAAGCTGCCGGAGGGCTTTTCCTGAGCTAAAACATTTACTGACACGGATAAAGTTTGTCATTGATTGATCGAAACCCTTGAAGCTGCCTGTGTATACGGTGTATCTCTAGTCTTCATGTCTTTTGATCTCTTTTGAGCTTTGTCTGTATTGCTGAAGGAAATAGGGCCGTTTGCTGTTCAAAATGATGTTCTCATTTGCTTCCTGAAAGACTGACCAGTTTGACATAAACGTGACAGTAATTCATGCACTGTTACATCAGCTAAAACGACATTTTTTTCCGACGTGTGTAAAACATATTGACAGCTGAGATCTATCATGTCTATTGGATATCTCTCTCGCTTCCTTCAGTTTTCCCAGAAACGAACGTGCTGCATGGTTTGTTTACAGAGATGAGGAAACTATTTAAATCGGACATCCTGGATTGCTGAAGCTGCCGGAGGGCTTTTCCTGAGCTAAAACATTTACTGACACGTTGCGGATAAAGTTTGTCATTGATTGATCGAAACCCTTGAAGCTGCCTGTGTATACGGTGTATCTCTAGTCTTCATGTCTTTTGATCTCTTTGAGCTTTGTCTGTATTGCTGAAGGAAATAGGGCCGTTTGCTGTTCAAAATGATGTTCTCATTTGCTTCCTGAAAGACTGACCAGTTTGACATAAACGTGACAGTAATTCATGCACTGTTACATCAGCTAAAACGACATTTTTTTTCCGACGTGTGTAAACATATTGACAGCTGAGATCTATCATGTCTATTGGATATCTCTCTCGCTTCCTTCAGTTTTCCCAGAAACGAACGTGCTGGTTTGTTTACAGAGATGAGGAAACTATTTTAAGAGAAAGAAAACGTCCTCTGTTACCCACATTGTTTCATCCTGGATTGCTGAAGCTCAGTGAGGGCTTGGAAGAAAATAAAGATATCAATCAAGCACCAAACCAAACAAACACAAAGTCCGCAATTTCCTGTCACGTACGATCACATTGAACATTGTGCAAATAAAAGCTAATAAACTGACCCTCACGTTTTCGTCCTTCAACTGAGAGGCTGAAAAATTTAAACGACTTATAATTTGAAAATCATGTAAACAGGTACTCTATAACGACGAATTTGAACTGAACTTGCTTGACGGTCTAGCAAACAGTGTCAAGTCTAGTGGACCTAGTGGTCTCTAGTAGCATTGCTAATAATTGGAAACGGAAACGTGACATTGGTCAGATTGTAGCCTGTTCCAGGCTCTCGGATAGTGAACTGAGGACGAAGCGAAAAAGCGTACGGCCGCGCGAAGGTAGTCTCTGCCTAAACTGTCTCCCAGACTACCTTCGCGCGGCCGTTCGCTTTTTCGCTTCGTCCTCAGCTCACTATCCGAGAGCCTGGAACAGGTTAGTCAGATTGGTGAAAATGTATGTTTGTGTAATTAACTCAGGCGCGGATCCAGACCGGCTTACACCGTTTTACGGAAATCGGTCAAATTTTCCAAATGACTCAAAATCGAGGGAAATATAATTTTAGAGAGTGAAAATCTAAAAACGTTTGCCTCCGGACTTCCATAGATTCGGCGCTCAGACTCTAGTAAACCGATCAAGTTATTTTCCTGGATCCGCGCCTGTATTGAAACATAAAGTGCGAGGGTATATTGATTGATTGAAAACTGAGGTGTATTGGAAGCAGTCTTTTGCTTCCTTCTCAGTTCTCTGAGAATATTTCCCTTTCATGTATTTCTGTAGAAAGTGTAGTATTGACTTTCCGCAGATCTCCGCAGTGAAATTGTTTACAGGGCAGTAGACTGTTTTAAATAGAAAGAAAACGTGGATTGCTGACTGAAAAAGCTTGTGCGGGGAGAAAATAGACATATCAGATTATTTTATTTTATTTATCTGCAGGGAAAGGAGGAATTTGAGCTTCAGTGTCATATAAGACATTTCGTTTCGGTCGGCGAACCATTCTTTTTTCCGGAAACTGGCTTATAACACGAAAGAGATCGCCACTTTTTTGAGCAACTCATGTTTCCGCTGTTGTTGCCAGTGCGTGTTTTGGCACAGAACTGTACCTGTAGTTTATAATAATTAAGCAAGACAGTGCCAATTTTGTTTATATAATTATATAATATAATTTCGGACTTTTGCGTCACGTTTTCGTCCACCTTAGCAATGATGTTCTGTGGAACAATAAAAAGGTATCGAAGCTTCTTGAGATGCAGTTGGTCTAATTCAGTTCTGATACCCTCTTAATCTCCTTCTTCATGTCTTTTGACCTCTTTTGAGCTTGTCTGTATTGCTGAAGGAAATCAGGGAAATAGGGCCGTGTGCTGTTCAAAAGGATGTTCTCGTCTGCTTCCTGAAAGACTGACCAGTTTGACATAAACGTGACAGTAATTCATGCACTGTTTAACGACATTTTTTCCCCGACGCGTGTAAAACACGGAAGTGAGCACAATTTCACGAGGATTCGCGCGGATCTCGCGGATCTCGCGGGACTTGATGATTGTCTTTTTGCCGGCTCTACTGGGAAAGGCACAACGGTATGAACTATTAAATAAGTTACTTTTGTCTTATTTATTTTAGATTTATTCTAGCCTAGTTGGCAACTCGATCGACAGAAATAGCATTTTTTCTTCATTGTGTTCGTGCCATAGTCTCGCGCGAAGAATCGTGGCTTTGTAACCGCTCTTTATCAGGGCAATAAAAAACGAAAACCGGAAGACGTAGAGCAAATGCAAAGTTATTTCACGAGAAGATCGCAAGACAACTACTGTACCATGCAGTCGATAACTCTTTTATTTTGCAGCGTTTTCTCTTCCGTGATTTTCAGTTTGAGCGCCCAGGAGTACTCAAATCGATGGACAGTGCAAATTGATGGCGATAAACATGAAGCAGATAGACTGGCGCAAAAGCATGGCTTTGTAAACCTTGGAAAGGTAAGCTTTCGTGCCCACATAAACTGCTTCGTTTTCAATCAACCTCTCTGCCCCTATTTCTTGTGATAGTGGTCAGTTGCATTGGTCGGGCAAAAGAAAAAATAACAGGAAAATCTTGAAAAGTAAAGTAAAATTGTGAGTTTGGATCAACATGTTTTTGACTGAAACCTAACTTCAAAAGGTGTTTGCAGACGTTTACGAGGGTGATCCACGAGAGTAATTTTAAGAGTTATACAAAGGAATTAAAACTTAGAAACATTTAACCAGGAATGTGTTCAATGGGTCGACCGGCGATGACGAACGAGACAGTCCAGTCAGTTGTCTTTTCCTGTGTTTTTATCGCTTCCGGAGGCCGTCTTGGGCGAATTTCGACCTATGGTCGAATCTGCTACTGTAGTGTACTAATAGACGGAGAAGGTCGAAAACGAATTTGAGCATTTCGCCAACCGTTTTTCGAGGTCCGGTTCGAAATGCTCGCTAAAAACATATTTCTTCCCAGCCGGCGCTTTCAAATACATACATAAGCTTACATACATACATAACCTTTATTTAAACACGATGAAATTTAAAAGCTTACAGCTTGTGGGGTCGTGTATTTAAGATTTAGTTCATGTTCAATGTCTTTATAGCGAATGCTTGATATATTTTGGTCTGTGGCCGTTATAACGTTCCAGAGTACTGATCCTCTATGTGTTAAGGAATCCTTCACGTATCTTGTGTTAAATCGGGGCACCAACAATGAATCACGTGTCCATTTAGAATCGCGCCTCTTGGCAATACTGGTACAGAGGATGTCTGGTAGTCTTCCATGGAATGCCTTATATATATTTAAAAGCATCTATCTTGTAATAAAGAAAGAGTGTGGGCCACTTGGCATGTTTTAGTACATCTGCAGACGCCATGTCCTTGGGTAGGTTGAAAATAATTCTTGCAGCTCTGCAATGCAGTCTTTCTAAAAAGTACAAATTGTCAGAATTGCTACACGCGCCCCACATTACTGAGCCATAATTGATTGATGGCAAGATGACCTTAAAATAGAATTGTAAGAGAACGTTTCTAGGTAAAAATCTGGAATTCTTAAGTAGGCTCAGTTTATTTGCAAATTTTTTCTTAAGCTCCAATACATGTATGTGCGGTAACCACGTTAATCTATCATCTAATGTCATTCCTAGCAAGAGTGTTTTATTAACCCACGTAAGGGTTGAGTTTCCAATGAGAACTGGTGCGATAGGCCCCATACAGATTCCTCTACTAAACAGCATAGCCTCGCTTTTGCCAGGGTGGGGTGTTAGCCTGTTGACCAGACACCATGAATATAACTCTCGTAGTGCCATATTGAGTTGACCAATGGCCCCATCTGCGGTGTCACTTACGCAATAGATCGTGGTATCATCGGCATACATGCATACCTGTCAACCCCGGAGTTTCAAAATCTGGAGACGTCTCGAAATCCTTGCATTGTAAGAACGTGATTTACGACAATGTCCGAATAATCTCCGAGAATTCACCCGAAGGAGACCGGGAGATTTGATGAAAAACTTGGAGACTCCCGGGAAAACCGGGAGAGTTGACAGGTATGTACATAAATACTGTTCCAGATTCAACAGAAGATGGTAGGTCGTTTGTGAACAATGTAAAAAGTGTGGATCCCAGGACAGACCCTTGAGGAATGCCGAAGGAGACTGGTAGCATTCCCAATTAACTCCATTGACAATCGTATATTGACGTCTGTCCTTTAGGTAGCTTCTTATCCAGTCTAGAAATGGGCCCTCTATCCCGAAGTTCCTTCGCAGTTTTGATTCGAGAATAGTATGAGACACGCTATTGAATGCCTTTTTGAAGTCCACGAAGGCCACTGCCACAACCAAACCGGAGTCTACTGCCTTCCTCCATGTCTCTGTAAGGTGTATCAGCAACCGTTCTGTGGAGAAGCCAGCGCGGTAAACCCACTGTCTATCCGATACTAGCTCATTCTCAATGAAGACATGCCGTACAATTGTGTCATTAGCTTCAGATTCCAATATCTTGCTTGGAACGCTAAGTAGTGAGACTGGTCTATAGTTACCGATGACGGTTTCATCATCCTTTTTGAAAAATGGATCACAAAATCACACTAAATCTCAAGAAGGATGATGTACTAATTTATTTATACCTTTCTGTGTGATTCAATCGCCAATAGACCGATCTCTAGAAGCACATGTACAGTTTTACATTGAAAACAGCTAAATATTTGGAACGACGGCCATTGTATGGAAACAAGGCTATATAATGTTCCAAAAAGTGGGTCAAAACCAACGGCTGAGCGCCAAAGTATACACCACCAGGGGTGACACGCGTAACCTCTGTCTCCCTCCCGGGTAAGTCGGCAAGCTGGCGGCCGGCGTTCAAACTTGGCGGGAAATTCAGGTACAGAACTGTACTTAACCGGGAGGGAGTGCGTTTGGTATTGAGTGACACAGAGGCTACGCGTGTCTGGTGGTGTATACTTTGGCTCTCGGCCGTTGGTTTTGACCCACTTTTTGGAACATAGCCTCGTTTCCATTCAATGGCCGTCGTTCCAAATATTTAGCTGTTTTCAACGTAAAACTGTGCTTCTAGAGATCGGTCTATTGGCGATTGAATCACACAGAAAGGTAAGTACATCATCCTTCTTGAGATTTAGTGTGATTTGAAAGCGCCGGCTGGGGAAGAAATATGTTTTTTGCGAGCATTTCGAACCGGACCTCGAAAAACGGTTGGTGAAATGCTCAAATTCGTTTCCGACCTTCCCCGTCTATTAGTACACTGGCAGATTCGACCGTAAGTCGAAATTCGCCCAAAACGGCATTCCGGAAGCGATAAAAACACAGGAAAAGACAACAGGTGAGATTTTAACACTTTAATTCACATTATTTACAACTTGAAAATTATTTTCGATCGAATTTCAGCTCCATAGAAACTCTCATAATATGCTTTGGTGACCTGTGGACAGTCAAGACTACAAATCACAGATTCATGATTAAATACGTAATGGGCCTCTTTACACTAGGCACTAAGCAAGACTTACAGTCAAAATACTCAGCGCGTTCCGCATAAATAATGATTAATGTTTCCATTAATGCAATATTACTTTGATTATTGAATTGAAGATTCGAAAGTTCAACTGAATGCAATCATTCAACCGTAGCGTCCATTCGAACATCGAATGTTGATTTGATTAATGGCAAAATATATCTTTCCATCCCGTGAGAGAGGTGATAGTAATTCAGGAAATCAACCCAGAAATTTGAGTGATTCAATAATAAAAAAAAGACAGGGCTTCCACGATCGCAACGATTTTTCGTGACTGAAATTTGCATGTTTGACAGGAGCATTTAGAGGAACGTGCACGGAAGAATGTATGCTGTCACAATTCGAGTCAGATGGGGTTTTTTTTCAATCACTTTATAGCACGTTTCTGAAATTTCCTCTTCGCTTTAGCAGCTTTTTGACAATAGTATTCATTTGAAACATATAAACTACAGAAGATACACAACAAATTATTTGCAAAGTGGAAAAAGCCAAGCGTGACAGGCGTGGTTTCGTGGACTATATACAGCTGTTTCGAGAAAGGTTGTCGGAAAAAGCGCACGCGACAATCCCGAAAGGTAATCTGGGATATGATCAGAAAGGTACGTTCCTGACACTGTAGCTGTCGAACCTACTTTTGTTTCTTTCTTTTAGCACTCGCAAACATACGTCCATGGCGTCTCTTGCCATTTTCTCAGATTTCCCTGAAATGCTGAAGTCAAGGAACCGTGAACTTAAAACTACCCACAACACCTTTCGGGATTGTCGTGTGCGCTTTTTTCCGACAACCTTTCTCGAAACAGCTGTATTTCCTGCGGTTATAACCATTAGCTGTCAAATATGCAAATTTAAACTGTCTGGTTGAATGAAAAGCCGTCGCATCAAGGCCCTGTCTTTTTCATCAAATCTCTTAAATTTCTACTTTGTTTTCCAGATTTACTATCACCTCTCTCACGGAGATGGAAGAGCTATTTTGCCATTAATCGAATCAGCACTCGATATTTGAATGGACGCTACGGTTGAATGATTGCATTATTCAGTTGAAGTTTCGAATCTTCAATTCAATAATCAAAGTAATATTGCATTAATGGAAGCATTAATCGTTATTTACGCGGAACGTGCTGAGTATTTTGACTGTAAGAGCACCTAAGTTTTACTTAGCAAAAAAATTGTGTCTGAAGGCCTAAGTAAAAAGTGAACGCACTTGACTTAGCATCTCATTAAAGTTGGCAAATTGAAAGGATTCAAGTAAGACTTAAGGTACTGCAAAACCCCCTTATTGGAACTCAAGTCTACTTATCGTGCATTGGGCGGATCAACATGCCAATCAAGCCAATTAACTGCATATTTATGACACATGAATATACATGTTCGTCGCTAAATCTTGCGTTCAAAATTGTAAAATTCACTTTTTTATCATCTGTCTCAGTTCTGCAATGGATAGACTGAGAAATCTTTTAGTAGTCGTTATTTTAGAACTGCGCTGACATACCCTGGGCCCAGAGGTTAAGTTTTCTTTCTTGTTTCACTCAGTCGACAAATTCTTTGTCGAAATTTGGAAATTGTAAGAGAAGAAGCTTTCGCGAGTATTTCTGTTATATATTCTTATAAAGAACTGGACTGAATCTTAAGGTTCTATCTCTTACCGGTTATTTTTGTTCGTAGTATGGGGCTACGGGCTAGTAGAGTGTACGTTTTCACACCATTTGAGGAACATTCCAAGTCGCTGCCTATAAATAATTTTTATAACGCCGTAAGTATATAAACGCCGTATCCGATTCCCGTGGACATAAAACTGCACAAATAAGAACATAAGAAATATGCTACAAACTGTAAAATTAGCGGTTCTTGTAGCCAGTCGAGCGACATTTAATTCTTTACAACAACTACCTAGCTACAATGATGTTTGATATGGTAAAACGTATGCAATTTTTCAGTTGATCCGCACTGACGCCGTGCAATGACGAAGTCGACTTGAGTTTCAACTTAAGTATCTGCATTACTTATGTGTGAAGTAAGAAAATCTTACTTTACTTGAGAGTTTGTTAAGTTTACTTGAGACTAGTGTAGAGACTACCAATGTTCCGGCCTGAACAATCGATGGAAATCGATCATCGGAAATTCAATCGATCAATCGATATCAATCGATAACAATGAGTTAATTGATATTGATTGGTATTGGCCAATCGATGACCAATCGGGCCAATCGATGACCAATCGATAATCACATGAAAATGTTTGTGGCCTCATCGATTGTTACGGATTGCTATCGATTAGCATATTGTATTCAGTCCAGTGATCGTGAATATATTATTTTCTTGCAATTTTGACACGTCGGCTCTCCGCTCGGGGATTTGGCACACTCGGAAAGGAAGCTAAAAAGAAACAATCATGCAATATACATGTACTTCAGAGGCCTGAAGGACAGATACAAATTGCTGTCTATTTATAAGCTTTTTTTCCAAGGTTCATTAAAAAAAAATATACCGTAAAGTTCCGAAAGTAATGACCCTCGTTACTTTTAGCAGCCTTTGAGGCTTGTTACTTTCGGCAGGTTGCTGCTTTCGGGGGTCGTTACTTTTGAGGAACAAAAATTGTTAAATAAAATTATACGGGTTTTGTTTTTACACCGTGCAACATGAAAGAACATTAATGCTTTGTGGCATAATCGATAACTTCCCTTGTTGTAAAGTGCCTTACTGTGATCACGTTATGACACTGCACAAATATTATTACTTATACATTTGACTTTGATTGGAAAAAAAATATTTAAATATGTAATATGTACTATTAAAAAAACCTTGGTCTCGCTACTTTCGGGGGCTCGCTACTTTCGGGATTTATTAGCAGCCACAAAGTTTTGACGTTACTTTCATGGGGTCACTACTTTCGGGGGGTCGTTACTTTCGGAGCTTTACGGTAGTTTGTCTAGCTAAGCCATCACAAATCATCACTGGGATAAATATCCAGAAAGCAGCAGGGTAGATCTGCGTGCGGATAAAATCAATGATCGATGATAATCGATAACAATAGATGACAATCGATAACAATCGATGATAATCGATGCCAATTAATATTGATAATCGATAATTAACAATTATTCGCCAAAGGCGAATATTTGGTGAATATTTGGCGAATATTTGGTGAATATTTACCTCGACTTCGTCTCGGTAAATATTCACCAATATTCACGAGCCTGAGGAGAATAATTGTTTTAGTATAATTTTCAGAGGTGAATATCAAGAACTTCAAAATAACGGCTAAAACATGGAAAACAACGCACATGAGTACCGACTGGTTTGCTGGTTACTGTACATCAATAATTATTGTGAATCAATTTACACATCAATTTTAGCCTTGAAATTCATTAAAACATAACGAAAAAGACATTCATTGGGTACCTTTGTTTTATCGTTGGTTACTTCATGAGAAATTGTAGGTATCGTCTGGAAATCAGTAGCTTCGGTCCAAGAATAGTAAATTTCAGCCCGTCACTCGATCTGCATGGGAGTTTGTCATCGCTGGCGATCTACGAAACCACTGTTTACGATTTTTAAATGCCTTGAAAACCACTTCTTGAAAAGAGTTTTGGCCAAAGTCCTTCGTGGTCATTTTCCTAATTATAACTTCCCAGTACATTGAAGATACAGGAGTTTGAGTGATGTCTTCAGAATAAACGAAAATTTCATTCAAAAACCAGCCGCCATGTTTACTTGCCAGGATAACAAATGTGGCTTAGCTTAGCAACCGCGCCATAAGTTCTATAATCACCTCGTGGGAGGTGATTATAGCGTCATAAGCCGAGTTTCTCGACCAATCAGAATGTCTAATTCTCATATTCACCTCTGAAAATTATACTAACAATCATTATAGTTCGCCACTAAATTTTCTTTGATTCTGATTGGCTTAAATCGAACAACGTGACGTGATAGTGTTCATCCGCGGAGAGACACTGTCAGGTAATAGTGCCCGTCGGGCAAAAAACTCCGGATCGATAGTGCCCGCCCGAGCGAAAAACAACCGTTTTGTGCAGTTTTGAGCTAAAACAGTTGAAAGAATAAATTAAAAAATAGCGAGAATTTACTCTCTATTAATTCTTTCATAACATATGGGCATGCACGAAGTTTGGAACGAAATATTTAATGGCAAATTCCTGTAAATGTACAACAAATGCGAATGAAAGAGCACTAAACAATTTACGGAAAGATCGGTAAACTGACACAAATTCGTCCAAAAAATGACAGCCTGTTTACACCACAAGTTTAAGCTTAGCCTATTCACCTTGTATTTCCAAGAGGCTTGTCAATTCCAGCTTGAATCAGCACAATAAATATCGGTTACGAAGCTTAAATACGGCAGTTCGTCAAGCGTTTGCCCGCAGTGAAACCTTCGACTCCGGTCAGTTGTCCGTTTGACTTGTAAAATGAATATAATGTTCAGCTCCACAATTATTTCAGATCTTCCCATTTTGTGCTAAATCATTTGCACAATTTTCCAGAATATATGAAACTTTAGAAGGGATTGAGCGAAGAAATAATCCGAAGAAAACTTTTTGTCCTGCTTTCTTTTGGTTCAACTGACTTGGGGGAGCCCGCGCCAGGTTTTGCCGCTGTTTTTCATAAATCATACTTCATTTAGATGGAACTGAAAAATCACTCAGTCGATTTATAACTTTTGAAAAAGTAATACCGAAGTTTAGCCTAAAGTTTTGTACGTATTTACGAGACAAAAGTTGAAATGCAAAACTATTTTTGAAGCTCCAAGCGTCGCAGTGTGTTAGAAATCGAAATAAATAAATTCATGTCGTTTTCAGTTTTTAGGCCGCCGCGCAGAAAATTTAGTGGTGAACAATAACGACAAATAGAGTGTTTTTGTCTCGGAACTATCGGTCTGATAGTTGCCCTTGGAAATTTTATGTTCTAAAAAACTAGCAAAAAACTAGCACTAGTTTTTTAGAACATAAAATTTCCGCGGGCAACTATCAGCCGATAGTTCCTCGACAGAAACACTCTATTGTTATAATAATCACAAAATTGGTCATCGATTATCAATATCAATCAATATCAATCGAATTAATTGGCATTGATTATCATCGATTGTTATTGATTTTCATCGATCATCGATTTCATCAATTGTTCAGGCCGGGATAATGTACATGTACCAAAAAAGCAATGAAAAGTAGTGTTTTGGTTCATTTACACTGTCTCTCCTCGTACGCAACTTTTCTTGAATTTGGAGTTGCGGAGTACTGTAGGAGTACTTACGGGCTAATTGAAGCATGATTTCTTGGCAATTTTCTGAATTGGTGATAATCATCAACAAAATTAATATTGGACAATTTTTTTTTGCATTTTATAGTGCCTTTATCTCTTATAACCCCAAAAATATTTTTGCCCCAAATAAATGTTAATATAATGCCACAAAAAGTTTTGGTTTGGTTAAATGGGCCGTCAAAGTTAATGTTGATTTCCCAAGTGACTATAGTGACTCCATTCCAGGATATTGCAGCCAGTTTTGAAATGGAAAGCACAGGAGTAGATGCGGATGGGTAGTCCAGAATTTTGATAGCCTGCATAGCAAGCTCTCTCTCATTGGGTAGGGTATGGAAGGGAGGGAAAGAAAGCTTAATTGCCAGGATGCCTCAGAATTTTTAATGCCGCCCCTCAGAATCCTGCCCCCCTCAGAATCCTGCCCCCATCAGAATTTGGCCAATTAGTGCAAACCGGAAACAAGATGTAATTTTAATTGAAAAATTTGTGGTCGTCTCAATTTTAGACGTATCACAATGGTTTGTATTCGATCTAACACGCTCGAAAGTCGTTTCTCGAAAAGTACTAATTACGGATCGAATAGAAAAACATGAAGGGGTTTCAAAGCGCAGGACAGCTTGTTCCCCGTTTGTTAGGAATTTTGCTCTTAAAATCCCGGCGCAAGTTTTTGCATATTTAATTACGAAAGCTCTGTGTAATATTTCCCAGAGCTCGCATGTCTGCGGCGAAAAAAGCTGTTTCTCCAGAATTAAGGCTCGTACCCAGAGTCAACGGTCTCCTCGGTCAGCGGGTCGTCGCCAGGTTAGACTCTGGGGGAATGGAATAAATCTCGAATTTTTGATTGGCTGTCTCGTGTAACAAACAATGGCTGTTACACCAGATTTCTGGTATTCAAAATTCCATTCCCCCAGAGTCTAACCTGGCGACGACCCGCTGACCGAGGAGACCGTTGACTCTGGGTACGAGATTGGAATTAAGGTGGCTGAACACAGTTTTACTACCAAATCTTCATTATGACATTATTTTTTAACGTTAATAGTTTGTGAGCCCAAACTTGGCACACTTGAAATTCAGTCACAGGTCTCCGATTTTCTGGCTTATTTAAAGGATTTATGCCGTTTCCATGGCAACGGATCAGCTTGAAAACAGCTACAAAACTGTTAGGTTTTTCTACTTTGCAAAAAATCCACTCATTTTTATCTTAAATTGCTAACATTTCAAACAAAGCGAGTACATTGTTATGACATGGACTTGACATCATTCTAAGAGACGGTTTATGAATTATTTTTGAAAATGTATTTTTGATTTCACTGCGAAATTCCTTTGTTAGATTTTAATTTGTATACTTTTAAAGGTTGAGTGATCGTTTGTTAAATCATGCAAAGATTCATCGATTTCTAATTAGTGGATTTGGAGAAATCGCCGTTTGTTTACACAGTCACGCGGTCACAGATTTTCACCAAAGTGCGCATGCTTATTCAATTGGGTTCTTCGGGTTCTCGCGGCAATGATAAAAACTGCAAAATGGCTGGGTTCTTTGAGTCCTGACTTTTTCTGACATACTGTTATAACGTAACTTTTAGCAGGCAACAGACTACATGTAATTTTTTAGCACTTTGTAATCCACAAAAACCAGCAGGGAAGAAATAAAATGATCGCTGTATCGGCGCCATGTTTGTTTTTTCTCAACCATCGTGCACGCGCTACATCGCGTCATGCAATGAAAATTGCAGAGCGTGCGCAAACTGTGTTCGGCCACCTTAACCGCACCGTTTGGCTCGAGAGAGGTCTCTTTGGAAAAGCATTTTCAAGCGCTGAACAGAAGAAAATATTTAGTACACGTGCCTCAGAAATTTACTTCCAAAAATACCTGAACAGCATTTTGCGTCAATTTTTTGAGCGTGGATATTCACAATTCAGAGGCATCCTAGCAAGCTCTCTTTCCCTCCCTCCCTCCCTCCCTCCCTCCCTCCCTCCCTCCCTCCCTCCCTCCTCCCTCCCTCCCTCCCTCCCTCCCTCCCTCCCTCCCTCCCTCCCTCACTTCTTGGTGATCTAAAATATTATGTTTGTTTAGATGCATTGAGCAATTCTACTAATTTTCTCAGTATGTTCATACACTTTACTGAGCTGAACTCACAGAAATGTCACGCAACCTCCCGTTCAAAGACGGACATATAAACACAAGTCAGACTAAAAGTAGAGTTGAATATGTGCAAAAATAATTTCTTACAATTTCTGTTAAAAATATAATATTATGCATGGATCAGGTAGGGAAAGATTATCATGAAAATTGCTTGATATTCTAAACTCAAAGACTCTGTTTCCACGAGCCCTAATAAACACCAGTTTACGCAGTGTAGCCGCACAACTAGTCTCCTACGCAGCCGTTATTTGTGTCGTCACGCAACGCTTCTCCCCACTAACGGCTGCTCAAACCTGGACCACATTCCTTTCCTTTTGTTTTGACCGCAGTAACTTTGACACCTATCGGTAAAAACGTGACTGTTACCGTTTGCCGAAAACCTGCTACAGTGGAACGCCGATTTACAAATGTAACAAAGTGCCAGGGACTGGGGAAATTGGTTCGTTTAAAATCGGGTTTTCGTTAAATCGAGAACCCCAATATAACGAATTTGTTGAAAACTGACCAAAAAACTTCGTTAAATCGGGGTATAGTTAATAATTAATTTGCCGTAATGTTAACTGATTAAAGACAAAGAATATAAAGCCGATTTGATGGCCACGACAGTACTATTTTTAGCAACACGTATGACTGTAATGGACTGCTGACAACTTTCTTAGAGAATTAAAATATTTTACTGTAGTCGATTATTCATCTTCTGTGGCGTGATGACATTTATTCGTTATATCGGGGTAGATTTTACATTCGGGCTTCTAGATTACAAGTGTTCGTTATATCGGGTATCTCGTTAAATCGGGGTTCGTTAAAATCAGGATTCTTTTCCATACATTTTATTGTAATTCTGGCCAGGCTGAATAAATTTGTGCGTTAAATCGGGGACTTCGTTAAATTGGGGTTTCACTGTAGATCGATCCAATTCAAGAAACTAGGATGTCTGTTGTAATTATAATGAAGTTTTTATGACATTATTTTTTCATATCATGAATACATTTTTCTTCAGTAAAAACCGTTTTTTATTTTGATGTCTGGTGTGCGTCAAATTCAAAAGGCGGTATACTGGCGTGCGTTTGACGTTTCTGACGCTAAGGTCATGATAAGACACAATCTATGATTGGTGTATTTGGGCGCGGGCAAGTTCCGAAAATGGCACTGCAACTGTGATTGGCTTAAATCTGCAAAGGAATGTGGTCCAGGTTTGAGCAGCCGTTAGTAGTGGGGAGAAGAGTTGCGTGACGACACAAATAACGGCTGCGTGGGAGACAACCCCACAACGTGAATGAGTTCACCTGTCTGCACAGCTGGATTAAATAAACAGAATGGCTTCAAAGTTTTAAACAGAGATATAATATATTGACTTGGCTTAAGCATTAATTTCATGGAAATTTTACGACAAAAGTCTGAACTTAACCCTATTCTGCCTGGGGGGGGGGGGGGGGGCAGAAAGTGCCCGCGCTGACTTCAAATTTATCGTACTTAAAGAGCATTCAAGCAATCATAGCCAAACTTTGTGACTTTTCCTAAAAATTGTCTGGGAACATTTTGGTGTGTCAATTTTTTGGTCACATGACTTTATGTTTCCATTGCAACCAAGTTTTGACAGGACGTTTTAGCCAAATTTGGTATTTTCAGCTTAAATTTCTGTTTTCATGAGATTTTCGCTTTTACGAAGAGTTTCTTCCAAAACCTTTGCAATTATTGCATCCTTATATTGTTTCAATTTTTTCAAATCAAATTTGGTGATTTTCTGACATTCTGAACAATTGAAAAATCCAAGATGGCGGATCCAAGATGGCGGACATTTTTAAAGTACATATGACGTTATTTCGGCGTGATATAATATCATAATTGATTCGTGTTTGGGGGTGGGCGCTGAGGGAACGCTTGCCAGCAGACCCCACGATTCTGAATAATGCCCTGATTTTTCACGGTTGATTTCATTCGTTGATTGACAGCTTGTCAACAAATTAGCCAATGACAGATTACCGGATGTAAAAATTATACTTCTGGTCAAAATAAAATGTTGAAAATGCTCCAACTGTCCGCGACAGTTGGAAATTCCAAGCGATCGCTGCAGAGTTTGTCGGTGTAATTTCAAAGTAAAATTTGGAACTGCATCTCAGCCAGGAATACCTGGTTATATTTCTTCGGAAAATCTTCAAACCATCGAAAAGAAACAGATAAATCCTTGCCGATACTTGGAGAGCGGTGCGGTCGAAGTTGTTGATTTCAGACATGTATAAATCCTTGCGCTCGCAAAAATTTGAAATTCAATGGGGACACTATACGAACTCGTTCATTCAAATGGCGCTGAACTTCTTAAGACAGACATAAACGACACCAGGTTTCATGTTATCTACTTTATTAAAATATTGTAGTATCACAACTTACTACTAATATCATTAGTATAAATTCACAGAGCAATTCACAGGGCAAACCATGTTTATTTTTAAATACAATTTTAAACAGCGGCGAACAAGCTTACCTCAGCTCCGTCCAGGTTTTCACGGTATGACGGCTTTCGTCGACAATATACGCAGCCAAATTTTCGTTAAATAAGGAATCTTCTGATATTAATGAATTGATAAAACGCTTATCCATGGCGGCTTCCAACTACCCTGCGAGCAGAGTCGCTTTAGCTTCCAACTGTCGACGCGTAAACAATGTTGAATTTCCTTGGTTTATATTGTCCAAGCAGTCCAGTTTTTTGTTCAAATCCCATAGAATTCACCTCTACTACTTGATCAAGAATTATGCTTTGCAATGGAGAAAATAACAATTATACTAGAGAAGCATGTTCCTCCTTGCCCACTGCTTGCCTTTTACCGATTTTTTTACTTCGCACTCCGCACATCAAAACAAACAACTGAAAAATTAAACTCTTGCTGAATCCTGTTGGTAATACGGCCACGGCATCTTTACCGTTAAAAAGATGGCGCATTGCCCTTTGTTCTTGTTCTGTTTTCAACGTAAAAGCGAGCCCCGCTAGCTGCGGCTCAGCTCTGATAGAACTTCGAACACGATTCAAAATCTTCCACGACATCTTCCATTTTGATCTTTTACTTTGACCTCAAGTCACGCTCGAAGTATTTGACTGTCAAACTTGTCAATCAACGTGACCACGCCGCACCAATCAGAAGCCCCGTTCACCCACAAACGGGTTTTTCAGAATCGTGGGGTCTGCTTGCAAGCGTTCCCTCAGCGCCCACCCCCTCCCCCCTCTCCGACTTTTTTTGCTCTCGCCCCAATTTCCGCGTGGCCAGAATGTAGAAAAAGCTCTTCGATCGCGGAAAAGCTCTTCGTTCGTACAGGAACTGTTTGACTGCAAAGGCGATAGACAAGCATCTATTGTGTGGTTCCAGAAAAATATCCTTGCCTTCCCCACAGAAGGTTTTTTTGGTTTGAATCCCCCACCCCTTGGAATTTCCAGTTTAGCTTCATACTTTCCTTTAAAAATTCTGGCTTTTGAGAACCCCCTCCCCTTGGAAATTCCAATGACCTTCTGTGGGCAGGGACTGCGCAAGGGGGGGGGGGGGGGGGGAGGGTGCTGATCATGAAGGCCCCCACTTTTCTAAAAGATAATAAAAATTTCCAGGAGTCATTTCACTACAGACTTAACGTTTTTAACTGGAAGTTGGTGATAACATTTTCTTTTCAATGATCTGCAGTGGCTCGCAACGTCGGACAGAAGTTGCAATGGATATTTTCTGGAACTACACATTCCAAGTGACAATGAAATTAAAAATCAAACAAGACTTACATGTACCTGTAATTTGGATTCTGTGAGTCATCAGGGCTCCGGGTGTGTAGGAGTTGTGGGAGTGTTGTACGAGAGAGTGTAGCGCATGCATTAAAGTACTTGTCTAAATGACATTCTCAATCCCAGAGCCTCCATTCATTAGGTTGTGTGGTATAACGATTAGCTTTGAGGGAGAGATCTCGTAGACTCTGGCAACAAGATTGTGAGTAATCAATGATAAGTACTGTAAGATACTTAATCACTGACTGACAGGGAGTGGTACAATCTAGAGTGAGTGGACAAAAACTGAAAATGTTAATTGCCATCAATAACTTTAGATGCATTGCAGTGGATTGTACCTAATTAGGGGGATACATGTAACTCAGTGAATGTACACGTACAAATAACATAAATGCATGTACAGTACATAGTACTTACAATAAGTCTTTCTTTTCCTCTCTCTTTTTTAGGTTATTGACAATTACTACAGTTTTCAGCATCATAAAGTGTACAGAATATCTAGTGCTCCAAGTACTCATGTACACAAAGGACTTATGTCTGAGCCAAATGTAAGTTAACGTTAAATTTAAGCTACACAGAGTTATTACAATAAGTTAATTGAAGTCCAGGACTCAGCTGCCTAATGGGCACCCAGTCATCTGGGGTGCCTACAGTAAATTACCAGCTGAGTGTGGGCAACCAAATTTCTACAGGTACTGTAGAGGGAGCCTGCGCGGCATATTTAACATTTTCCATAGACAATAGTACATTTATTGCTTAAGTTTCCTTGCAAATTAGAATTAATTGGCTAGACTTTAAACTGTTGAGTGTGTTTGAATCGGTTTGATGTGTTTGCAGTTTAAGTCAAACTGGGGCTGAGCTGTGCCTGGAGTTCACAACACCAAATACGGAGCAGCAAAGCCATTTTGTTTTGCTCGGAGGTGAATAGCAAAGACTATTCACCTCCATGCTAGCCAATCAGAATGCGCGAATAGCACTATTCACTGGTTTGGTATATACTAATGCTGATTAGCCCGAGAATAGCGCTCCGGTTAGCCTACTATAGCCCAAGAATTGGGTTGTTATTGTTGTTGCGTACAGTTTATAATATAGAATGATAAAGTTATTACTAAAACGTAGAGCTGTAGAAGCGTACAGTTCATAACAGAGGACTGAGGTCAAGACTAAAATATAGAGGCATAGAAGCAAGCACTTTATAAGTAAAGTAAAAAGCCACAGCTATATCACTTTGAGTAGCTGACGAAAGTAACTATAGCAACAATTCTTCAAATAAGTGAAACTGGATGAAAATTAAAACTTTGAGTAAGAAGAGAAATAATGAATGAATTATATAATAGAAACGTAGACGCGTAGAGCTCTACGATCAAAACAACATCAGAAATCGCTAATGATAAACAAAATCACTAGTGTTAAAACAATTCAAATTGCTAGTGATAAATTCATTTATTTCGGTGAAAGGTTGAGGAAGGTCTGAATTATCTATAAACACAAGTATGTAAAACATTGTCAAGGCACATCGATCAAAATGAATAACACACTGAATATAAACATAACAACAATAACAACCTAATACTTGTACTCAAGTAAAAACAGTTTACAGTGAAAGTTTGAACATAGAACCCATCAATCGGTCAATCACTACTTGGCACTGTGAATAAAATATTTCTTCTTTCAACCAACACAATAATACGTTTTTTGCATTCTACATGATATGTACATTAATACATTTTACAATATATTTGACTCTTTCAAAGGGCAGACAGTCTTTTTCAATACACTCTTTTTTCCGACTTTTTTGTAAGAATCTTTCTTATAAGAATATTGAGGCTGAGATTGGCGAAATTTTAAGAATATGCTGAAAATATACCCAAGGCTGAGATTTAGTTGAGAAATTTTTTTACATGTTGATAGAAAATAAAATACAATAAAATCACATAATGTTTTTAAATGAACTTTGTTATTCCATTGAAAAGTAATGTGGTATATATGTACCATGCATATTATACTTCTTCCTTTCTAACTTGTGAATTGCATAGCAATTTACGGGTTTTAGGTGGGGAGACAAAATTAATACAGTCAAAATTACAAAATGTATCTGAGTGGACACTCTCATAAGCAGACAGCTCTACTTACGGCCGCCTTGACAAAACCCTGTTTGAACTCTCGTACCAACTCTGTATTTACACATTTCCGTAAGTGGCCGCAGACACTTGCGAGGGATTCAATTTTGATTTTTCTGTTGTTTCTAAGCTCCGACCTGTAAGCGGACACCCCAAAGGAACAATTCTATTGGCCTCAATCTTATTTTAATCAATGGACTTCACACCACTGTTGACCACAACATTTTTACAGTGTATTTAATTTAAAAAGTATCATATTCGGTTTGTTTTGTTGTTTCATAAGATGGGTTTTTTTCGCATTAATACTGTTTATTGTGAGTGGTACAAGCTCCTGTAAGCGGCCACCTATCCCTCATACTGCTAGTGGCCGCTTTCAATAATCATTCCCGTAAGCGGCCAGCTCCAGTTGGGGACACTTTTGCTGCTTCCCGAGGGTGTCCGCTTACAGGAGCTTCGACTGTACGCAAATGTGCACTTGGTTGATCACTCGATGGGCTGTGATATAATATTGTCACCTGCCTTACCCAGGGCATGAAATTGCACCTGATACAGTCGCCAATGCGCCCAAGTTTTCCACGTTGGCGACCAAATCCTGAAAATTAGTCGCCAATTACGCCGACTAGAATTCTGACATCTTACCTGAAGTTTTCAGTTCTAACTTTGCCATAAAAAAGTCACACAATAGATTAAAGTTAAAAAACAATATTTCTCTGGTCTTGTTTTGCTTTCATCACAAGAAATATGGGCCAAAAAACGTCAACAAAAGTTTCTGTCAGCTCAGTAAACAAATCGCCCTACAATGCATTGCGAGTTGTGCGAAACCGTTTGAATACGTCATGTATGCCGATGGATTGTGCCTCTGGTGCTGAACCGCCAGGCATTTTTCTTAGGGACACCAGTTTGTAATTTTGGAGGTAAATTGAACCAAAACACATGGAAAGTTGTGTTTCTTTTGTACATGTAAGTTGTATAATAATTAGGTTTCCACCCCAATTAAAAATAATAAATTTAAAAAAAAATTGTTGGAAAAAATGGCGACTAACTTTTTGTAGTTGGCGACCACTTTGGAATATTTAGGAGCCAAATGGCTCCAGACCTGGAAAAAAAAGTTAATTTCGTGCCCTGCTTACCCATGGGGTGGCTTTGGAGGGATGGAAAGGTGGGGGGAGTTGGATGTAGGGTCGGAGGTGGGGGGTCGGTGGATCAAAACACCTAGGAGAGAGGAGGAGGGTCTGAAGGTTCTGGTGGCATCGATCAATCAAGAAAGTATTTATCAATGGCGTTTGCAAAAAGTTGTATCTTTATAACATGCTGATCATTATTCAATAATTATTGTAAAAAATGGGGGTCACCGGGCTCGTTTTTGAGTTATAAGCACTTAAAGCTAAAAATAAGGGTGTTTTTGACAGGTAATACTGTTGCTATGGTAACCTATTATGTCAAATATTATCATAAACTTGTTCACCGATGATTAGACAATCGTTTGACACCTTTATTTTAACATCAACTGATATAAGATGGTAGTATCGACCAATCAAAGCGCAAGGGCTGTAAACCGTTACCAGCCACCTTAATTTCGTTCAATTCTGGTAAATATTTCTATCATTTCTATAACACTGAATTTGATGAAAAATGCCCAAATTAGCCTCCGGTACCACCTTTAGTGTGAAATATATATTATTTTCCTTTTCCTGTTATTCAAGAGTTTTACTTGGAGCGGGTACTGAATATTCATGTTGCAAAACAGTAACTTATTTGACTTGCAAGATTTATAAGTGAAGACCAAATTACGTCATTCATGCAATGCGTTGGCCTAGCAACAGCAACACGTGCTAGATCAGATCATGCTTATTGCGTTTGACGCTGGAAAACGTGTACTAATCATGTTGTTTGGTGTCGTCTTTCATGGATAGCTGGTGAAAACTAAAAGTGAGAAATTACAATGACAAAAAAGGCTTTATGGAGAAAGTGAAGAAAACTATATACTAGGCAAAACAAATGACTTACATCTAATGGGTATCTGCAGAGGATTACGAACAGAAGAAACTTCAGTCCTCCAAAGGAAGTCTCTGATAAAAGAGATCATGCATGGCATTGAAAACATTTACTTAGGGCTAGAACTTTAAAAAATGTCCCAGGATGAAGGTAACGCATAATGTGTGTCACGTGTGAAGAGAGTCGAATGCACTTAATTAATCTATGATTACTGCTAGTTTTGAAGTTTTATTTCACCAGGAGCTGCAATCATCGATCTAACTGTAATTTTTCAAATACTTTTTTACTTTTTTTAGTGTGAAATGAATTTCTTTTTTCGTGTAATCAAGCGAGTTCAGTTTATATTATTTACAGAAATCTGAAGGAGAATCAAATAATTATTTACCATGCAAACACGAAGTTGCGATAACAGGCATATATTTAACCCTTTCACCACCACGCATTTTGGAGCAAAAGTGCCTGGGACACTGGCACCTTTTGAAAATGGTGGCTTTTTTCCAAAAAATTGCATATCGATATTTCAAATGAAGCTAGTGCACATGTCAGACATCCTGTTTAACTAATCAAAGGCTTCTATGAGCCACTCATGAATGATAAGAAAATTCTAACAGAAAACCAAGTGCTGCGGATGGAAATTGTAAGCAAGTCAAACAAGAATTATGAACATACAACTGCCTGATTCCCCATGACCATAGTGGCTGCTAATTTGTTGACTATATTTGTGAATACATGCCACCCTTCAAAGTGATGTTATCATTTATTGGTCTTGAAATCCGAATACATTTAGCACATGGTGATGCAGTTCTATAAGAAGCGTTCCAAAATTCTTTTTTCCATAGTACAGTCCTGATCAGTTCCTAAACATTCAAGATGGCTCCTACTGTTGAAAAGCTCCATCGTTTAAAAGTCCCAAATAAACTTGTCCGTGATTCAGATAAAGATGAACTTTATTCTTGCAATTGTGACCCTCCACGGGAAAACAGGGATAAAGGTGATAGCACACTCACAACACGCTAACACAGCTCGCTTAGTGTGTACAAGGACACGCTTTATGCGCATATTTAATTCGTAGAACAATGAAGGACACACTAGGTTTTGTTTCGGAGAAGTTAACACGCTTTGTTTGAGTTAGCGTGCTAATCTTGACACGCTTAGCGTGCGAATTGGCACGCTAGAACTCGCTAGAGCAAAAATAAACATGGCAGAAAATTTTTTATCTCGTTATAGAAGAAAACTGACTAAGAAAATTAGCGTCCCATCGGACGACGATCTAGACTACGTCTTGGTTCGCAGGCTATCACCTTCCTGAGATCTTTTAAAAAAACAATCAAAATTTTGTTCACTCAAAGTCGCATGGTTACGGCAGTGTAGGTATGTATTAAAACTGTATACACACCTACCAGAGTTCATGGCAGTGGTTGAATTTGTCCGTGAAGTTAATAGTTTCATGTCGGGTTTGCATGTATTATAAAAAGCATCGTGCTTGGAAAGAAAGATATTCGTCATACTTTGCAAAAACTTCACGCCGCCACTCTCGTCTAGATGCCTCGTCGTCGAAATGAATACTTGCAATGTTCAATAATTGCAATGCGTGACAGAATCCAGAATGTTTGTTGTTCACCTAGCCGTGTCAACACGAACGTGACCCAAAGTCTGGCCGCCTAATTATCAAATTAGTCAAATTGGAAACTTTCGCTTTCGTGTTACAGTAAAAATAAAATTTACTTGGTTACTTCCACTACATGTTTTATACATGTGTTATTTCGTTTAGAATTTTCTCTGTCATGGTGAGAGATCTAAAGAAAAATTTGCGATGCCCGCCGGGTGAAAATTTGAGTGACGTCGTGAAGCTGGTTGAAGCTCATATACTTCGAAAAACATTTTCAATGCAAAGCATATTTCAGTTATAGAAACCGAAAAATTAAAAGAAAAGAATACTTTATTCTTTCAAGTAAAGCAATTTACTATTTAATTAAAACCTAGCCGCAAACACATGAAAAGTTTCGTTGTCTGTTTATTTACATTCCAAAAGATTGTAATCAGTGCGCGTAAAAGTATGAAATATGGGAACTGATGGAAAGTATTCGGCAGTCGTTGACGATGTTCGTTTTATTTGTTTTTAATTATCAATTTTGAACGGGTTGTAACTGCAGATACATGAATTCCGCAGCACCCGAACTAAATAGTAGAAATACAATTTCTGTCACGTTGTTGATGTCTGCAATAGAAGGCTGGATCGATCGATGGATCCGCGTGTTTTCTTCCTCTCCTAAGTCACACATGCATGAACAGAATTGGTTGAAATGGGACATGGCTACATCTCTTTTCAAATCCATCCTTTCTCAAACTGCTCCTCGATCTACGCCTGCCATCTTGGAAGACGCTGCCACCATCTTGGATACCGTCTGAACCCTCATACCCTACCCTCACCTTGGCGTTTGCTCCACCGACCCCCCACCCCACCCCCTGCGACTAACTCCCCACCCTCTCCTCCCTCCAATCCCGTCCCCATGGGTAAGACAGGTGACCATTACATATCGCGGGCTCAACCTCATGAATAATTTAATTCATAATTTAATATGCATTTATTGCATAAATTAATGGACACAGCCCATCGAGCGAGTGCTAATTTGCATATCCATGTCCACCACTATACTCATTTCATTCCATTTTCATTCCATTCATGAGTAAAAATGGGCGATTCCTGAAAATATCCATATCTTACCGCGGACGGCATGTCATTTTAACCCCCCTTGCCTTCAGAAATTCCAAAATGCTCAAACCCCCCCCATTCCCTCAGAATTCCATAATCGTTAACCCCCTCCCCTTTGGAATTTCCGTTTTTTTTCTCCAACCCCTTTGGAATTCCCTGTTTGACTCCCTACCACCTCCAAGTTACGGGATTTAAGCTTTTGCTTTTTCGCCCTCCAAATATGATATAAATATATATGATTCATCTTTCTACGCTATTTTCTGACCCGTTTTTTTTTTGTTCAAGACAGTTTTTTGCGGACGCTTCATGTCAACAACAACGTGTCTGCGATCGTGAACTCAGTAGCTTGGTAACCAGGCATCTGATTGATGAGAGAGAACTGGGCATGAAGCCAGATTTCAATACACAGCAACGCGAAAAGAACATGAAGAAGTTCGAATTTTCATCAGTTATTTGTGGCTGTCACATTTACAAGGATATTGTGACATCCTCTATTGGAGAAAAACTCATTGCTGAAACACATTTGATCTCCTTTCATTCACAGGAACGCTAACACCAGACTGATCGATCTTTATCCTGCTTCCGCGATCATGACGATCATCAGTTCGTGCAGTTTCGAGCGAAAATCTCCTTGTCTTCGCCCTCTGGAAATCCAGAACTGAAACCCCCCATGCCTTCGAAATTCCAGGCCTAAACATCCCCCCATGCCTTCGGAATTCCAGGCCAAAGAACCCCCCTTGCCCTCGGAATTCCAAGATGCCGTCTGCGGTAGGGTATGGATATTTTCTGGAATCGCCTAATATCATTACTTCAAAGAAAATTTCACAAACAATGAATGTACTAAAACATTGCCCAGGATTTATTTCATTCAAAAAACTGATAAAAAGCAGTGAAAATGCTGCTCTACTCTTACCACATTTGGTTAAGGTCATCGTTGAATTGTGAAGATATTTTCTTTCAACTCTTTGAATTCACATAAAAATTTGCTCTTGACTATACACTTCTCTTCTGGTGGTTGTTAAAAATGGCGAAAAAATCACGCGCCAAGCTGTTCTTCGCCGTTTTTCAACCCTTTCTTTATCGTTCAGTTCGTAGAAACAGACCGCCATTTTGTTTTCAAAGCATGTGTTCTCATCTGCATAAATTAGTTTTCCATATATGGAATGTAGTGCCCAGTTTTCCTTTGTTTTAGGTGGCCTGTTTAGGGCTGCAAATAATTTTTTTTCTTGAAAGGATACGTGTCTGACTAAATCACCGTTTTGGTCGGACAAAATGATGAGGTCGGACATCATATTGCAGTACCGCTTGATAAGCGAACCTACTAATCTAATGCGTTGTCAATGCAGAGTAAACTAGTTTGCGTTTACAACAAAATGTTATATAATGCGTTTAGCGTTAGCGTTTGCATTGGAAGGCAAAACAATTGTCCAGACATCATGTCCGACCATCATGTCCTACCACAGTTGGAATTTCATCGGACATTGGCAAATTTTGGTCGGCCATTGTCCAATGACCGACTGTTATTTGCAGCCCTGCCTGTTGGTGGCCTGTTCAATTTTGCCGGAAAACCAGCGCGTAGGGTTACAGACTCTTTTGCTTCGCCGGAAAACCGGCGCGTATTGGTGAAGGGGTTAAATAAAGGATTACATTGTGTCTGTACGTCATTGGTAGGGAAATTACCACATCCACTGTTCTAAAGATAGCTGTGGATCACGCAAACTTCAGATAATTAATATGCGCTGATTAATGTGACTACTTTCCCAAGCCTTGACTCTTGATGCTTTGTAACCAGGAAAGTATCGATTAAACTTTAACTTACGGATGAGACAAGATTTGGAGTACAATTTTATAGTGAAGGTAAACGCAAGGATATTTTTAAAATCCATCAGAAAAAAACTGTGAAGTTGACGACGTTTCGACGCTACTTCACGTCATTATCAAGTCAAAAGTAAAATGAAAACTAAGCATATATATCGGTAAGCATCTTGACCTGCAACATGGTATGGACAAAAAGGCACCCATTGACCATCTCTTCAAAAATCTTAACGAAATGTGCAAGCAAGTTTGACTGCTTAAGGACGGTACCTCCTAATACCAAAGTATTTTTGCGCGGTTTATGACTATGCGGGAAAAGCAGATCTTAGCAAGGGCTATTGGATTCAAAAAAGAAAATCGGGGGTAACCACGCATTTTTCAGAGATAATCAAGCTTCAATCTGGAAAAAAATGCTGAAATAGCATTTTCTCGGAAGAAAAGAAAAACATATTTTTTCGCAGATTCCCTTTGAATTTGCCTTGACATACACGAAAGCAACAATAAATATAAAAAAGCTTTAAAATACTTAACAAATGGTAATATAACAACTACTGTTTATGTGTTTTTTAATTAAAAATCATCGCAACGTAGCCATTATCAACCCTGACAGCTCTCCTCTGGTATACCAAAAATACAGTCTAAATAACTTTGCACACAACAAAAAATTAATCATCTGTTTAATAGGCTTACCGCTTCCATTTTATAAAATAAAAAAGTAGGGGTCACCACGCGTTTTTGTAAGTTATATGAAGAAAACGACCATATATTTCCCTGCCGAGCTTAGCCTTAAAGAGATTTTGCAATGTTCTGTATGTGCGCGCGCTCGAGCGCGCGCTAATGACGCGATAAATTATGCGCAGAACGTATGCGCAGTAACAATAGGAGGCACCGTCCTTAAGAGTGTGTCCATGAGAAAACCAGGCAGGACCAGGCAAAAGGTGATAAAGCTCAAATCACCAATTTGGCTCAAACTTGGCACAAATGTTGGGTGTCATGAGTAACTAATTGTGAAAAAAACAATAGGTCAAAATATTAAAATCCCTGGGAGATATCGGCCCCCCGGAAATAATGGCCATTTTGCACTAATTTATGCATAATTAATTAGCTGACTTTGGTTGAGCAGTTCTATAATAAGAAAAAACTCTCTGAAAATGAAATCCACTGGATCATGTTGTCATTTATCGGACTCAAAGTACAATAATTTAAATTTCAGCTGGTCGATTTGATTTCTCGCCCTCACTCAATCTTAAGTAAAGGACACATTTTGAAGTGTTGGCCATAGCCTTGAATTAAAGCGAAATATCTGCAATGTGCAACAACCTATGTACATTATTCTTACATGGTTAGTGAAAGGAAGCACTAAAGTTCTCAAACCAGTCATAAAATATTTGGGGACTTTAATATTTTATCAGTGCTGACCTACTATAAATACACAACTAAACGATTTTTGGTCATTTCATCAAAATTCACTTAAACACAAAAGCCGTTTATTTGTCTTAATGTAGCACAAAATCGGCAACAAAACTCTAACTAAGCATCCTTCTATCATTAAATAGTCTAGAATCTGTGAAAATAGGTACTTGAGGCATTTCTTATAAATATTTCAAAGCTACATTTTATGGCCTTTTCGTGACATCGTTGTCAATACAACAGTGGATGATATATTTCACAAGTTCACTCAATCCAAGTTTTACATGCACCACAGAATGAGAAAATTAAATAAATGCTACATACATGTCATTTAGATGCGATTTTGCCGCGATTTTGTGCTCTCTTTGATTTGTTTGATGTCCAGTTTCGTCACGCCGTGTCATCTGTGCCATTGATTATTTGCTTCACGGCGTGTTTCAATGATCCATCGTTGCCCATTCTTCGTCAAATAAATAAACAGGTTGTTGCTTTTCTACATATAGCCGAGAAATTCACGGAGAATCACTACCGGCTATTAAATGTATATAAAATCTCACGACAAAAGTCCGCCATCTTTGGTGAAATAATAATTCGAGCCTGCTGTTTCGGTCAGCGGTTGGCTAATTCTGCATGTCTTGTCACGCAGGATGCCACGGAGTGTTTGTTAGTTATAAATATAAACCGGGTAAATAACCCCTTTATATCCGATCGATAAGCTGAATAATTTGAAATCTTATGAACCACTTTAACGACTGTCTTGATATTCGACCACAACTCTAAAGTTGCAAGCCATGTCACACTGTAGCCTGTGAGTTATGTCATGTCTGCGCTGGAGTACTATAGAGCCGAGTTTGATGGGCGTGGAGACTGCGAAGGAAGAAACGCGCAAGAAAAGCGAAGTTCCCAACAAGTGAGCTTTCTCATATCGCACGTCTCTTCCATGATACGCGCCCGTCCGACTTGCGCTTCCTACTACTCCGCATTCTCGTCCCCAGAGTCCGCGATCCTTTTGGTCAGCACCAAGGAATCTCGGACTCTGTCGGGGACAAATAGAACAAATTTTTTGATTGGCTGTTGAAAGAATGAACAGACAAAAGACAATAGAAAACGAGTATTCTGCGCAAGCTCAGAAAATTGGTACCAGCCAGAGGTCGTGATTTCTTGGTGCTGACCAAAAGGATCGCGGACTCTGGGACGAGAATGACTACTCCAGCATGAAAGTGACTTTTTCTGGAGGCCTGGCTGTCTGCTAGAGGTCCGAATGCTGGGAACGACCACATCGCAATCCCACAGGTCTTAAAATATCTAACACTATGTTGATTATCAACTCGGAGTTGATAAAGGTAAATTAACCGTCGTAGCGAATTTCTAAAAGCTGACGTTTTGAGCGTTAGCCCTTCGTCGGAGCAAAGGACGAAGGGCTAACGCTCGAAACGTCAGCTTTTAGAAATTTGCTACGGCGGTTAATTTACCTTTATCAACTCCGAGTTGATAATCAACATAGTGTTTCACTTTCCCGCCGACGCAGCACCACAGTTTCATTAGAAACTAATCACTTTGTCCATTAAAATGTCTAACACGAAACATGGGCGTAGTTTTCAGACTGCGTTTATTTAAATAAGGTGAAACAACGTTCTCTAATTGGTCATGGGCGCTAAAATCGCCTGTAAATTTGTCATCCTTTTGCAAGCAGATATATCTTTTTTTGTAATATGCTTGTAAATTAGCTGTACATTTTTCGCGGCTGCTTGCAGCATATCGTGTCTGGCCATCTTGTAAGATAATGCCCTCCGCGGCAGGGTTCGGGCGGCAATGCCGTCTCTTGTGCCTTTCTAGTCCTCCCACCGCTGGTTCGCTGTCAAGGCGCCCTCCTTGATGGTTCGCCGCCATATCATCCTGTCTTGAGCCAGATCTTCCAAGTCGCTAAAGGCGCAGCGGCTACATGACTCTTGACCACGTCCTTGTTGTAGCGGAGGAGTGGGCGGCCATGACATCGCTTCCCTTGTAGCTCTCCCTATGGATATGCGTGTCGGGCATCCGCAGGACATGGCCTGTCCACCGCAGCTGCATACATGGTTTATATATGTACGCAGTGTCTGTGAACTTCATGAAGCGTTGGGCGCGAAGGCCTGTGTGCGGTGTTGGCTAAATATGGGTGCCCACCCAACATGCTCGAAATCATCACTTGAGGCCTTTCATACCGACATGGCAACGATGATATCGATTGAGGGCGTAACGTCAGCCGCCTTCCCGATGCTCCATATGGCGTAAAACAGGGGTGTGTGATAGCTACCATGCTGTTTCCCATCTTTCTGTCGGTCATGCTGCATGGACCCGCTCAAAGGCACATATATATTCGCACTCGCTCGGACGGCAGTTTATTCAACCTTGCCCGTCTGCAACCTCACAGAAACGCTGGTCAAATGCATTCAGGAGCTTCTGTATGCATAAGACTAGCCACCTCAGATATCCAACAGTTACTCACGATTAATATTTTGCCCTATTATCCTTGGTGTTTGGGCTCACCATCAACGGGAAGAACACCAAAGGCTTCTACCAGCCGCTACCAAGAGGCATACACCAAACCCAAACGGTCTGCTTGAATGGTGGTGCACTAACTGAAGTCCAAACATTTCGCTACCTGACTCAACCGTTGCAGTGGGTAAGAAACTGGATGCTGAGCTAGATGCACGGTTGAACGTGGCCACTGCCATCGTTTGAAAGGCAGACTGTGGAACCTCTGACATCAATTAATCAGACTCAGGACAGAGATCAAAGTCTACCGCGCTGTTGTCCTGTCGGCAGTACTCCGACTCGGCTGAAACCTACACACTTTACTGTCGGCACTTCCAGATACTTTTAGTGGTCCAGCAGAGACATTTGCGGAACCTAATCGGGGAATCACTTGGAATGATCAGATCACAAACGTTGAGATGCTATGGTGCGCCCAGATGCCCGTACATTGAAGCAATTGTTCTACATATGCAAGCTGCTGTGAACAGGTCATGCCCTGCGGAGTGCCCGACACGGATATCCCAACGGAGAACTGTAAGCAAGGAAGCAATGTCATGGCCGCCCACTCCTCCGCTACAAGGACGTGGTCAAGCGCCATGTAGCCGCTGCCGCCGTCAGCGACTGGAAAGATCTAGCTCAAGACAGGATGATATGGCAGCGAACAGTCAGAGAAGGCGCCAGGACAGGAGGACCAACAACTCGAGAAAGGCACAAGAGATGGCATTGCCGTCCGAACCCTGCCGCGGAGGGCATTATCTGACAAGATGGCCAGACATGATATTCCGCAAGCTGCTTCGAAAAATGTACAGCTGATTTACAAGAAAGATATATCTGCTTGTATTAAAAAAGATGAAAAATTTGCAGGCGATTTCAGCGCCAGTGTTTGCGTTTTATGAAAGTCAAACGTGACGTAGTGCGATCGAAAATAAAGACATTTGGGCCTCTCGCAGACTGACCCAGAGCCAGAGTAGTAGCTATAGGGAGCGTAAGTCGGACGGGCGCATACGAGGAAAGAGACGTGTGAGACGAGAATGGCTCGCTTGGTGAGAACTCCGCTTGTTTTAGCGTTTCTTCTTTCGCAGTCTCCAAGCCCATCAAACTCGGCTCTATAGTACTCCAGCGCAGACATATGACATAACACACAGGCTACATAAGTTCCTGGAGAAGTTTGCTTCATGTCTAGTGAGGCCCTGTTAGGGGTTTTCTGGATAAGGGATAACTGCATGTCCTCAGAATTATGGGGATAAGGGATAACTGATAAACAGTGTCAACCTCGTCAAAGTCCATTTGATATTTCTTTGATGGACATGGAGTTGTGATCGAATATCAAGACAGTCGTTAAAGTGGTTCATAAGATTTCAAATTATTCAGCTTAATATCGATCGGACAAAAAGGGGTTATTTACCCAGTTTATAACTACAATGTAACAAACATTCCGTGACATCCTGCGTGACAATTTAAGACATTAACGAACCGCTGACTCAAAATTATTTTACCAAAGATGTGAACAAAGATGGCAGACTTTTTGTCGTGAGATTTTATATACATTTAATAGCCGGTAGTGACTCTCCGTGGACTTCAAACAACCTTTCTCGGCTATATGTAGAAAAGCAACAACCTGTTTATTTATTTGATGAAGAATGGGCAACGATGGATCATTGAAACGCGCCTCGAAGCAAATAATCAATGCAGATCAATGGCACAGATGACACGGCGTGACGAAACTGGACATCAAACGAATCGAAGAGAGCACAAAATCGTGGCAAAATTGCATCTAAATGACATGTATGTAGCATTTATTTCATTTTCCCATTCTGTGGTGCATGTAAAACTTGGATTGAGTGAACTTGTGAAATATATCGTCCACTGTTGTATTGACAACGATGTCACGAAAAGGCCATAAAATGTAGCCTTGAAATATTTATAAGAAATGCCTCAAGTACCTATTTTCACAGATTCCAGACTATTTATCGATAAAAGGATGCTTAGTTAGAGTTTTGTTGCCGATTTTGTGTTACATTAAGACAAATAAACGGCTTTTGTGTTTAAGGTAATTCCTTCGAAATAAAAGTTACACTGAAAAGTTTCTGAAACTTTCCCTAGTTGAACATTTCGACTTAATATTTCAAAATATAGAATAAAAAGAATAGGTCACCAGCCTCGCGAAAGAGATATAATCGACTAAAAATACCTCGTAATTCCTTACAAAATCAACCAAAAACACGTATTTTGTCACGTTTCCAGTGATTATTAATTTTTCTGCACTGAGAATTGGTCTATACTCCTTTTATAGAAAGAAGATGATTAATAGACTTAAATTTGCGAAAAAAAATGATAGGTCACCGCACTCGTTTACGAGAAAACGATCATTTACCTCTCTGGCGAGCATTGCCACAAAGAAAAAGCCGCCATGTTTTTAATGTGCGCGCGCTAATTACACGCAAAATTATGCGCAGAAAGGATGCGCAGTGCAATACTAAGGAATGACCTTAAGTGAATTTTGATGAAATGACCAAAAATCGTTTAGTTGTGTATTTATAGTAGGTCAGCACTGATCAAATATTAAAGTACCCAAAGATTTTATGACTGGTTTGAGAACTTTATTGCTTCCTTTCACTAACCATGTAAGAATAATGTATATAGGTTGTTGCACATTGCAGATATTTTGCTTTAATTCAAGGCTATGGCCAACACTTCAAAATGTGTCCTTTACTTAAACGCGGGGGGTCACTATATAAGGAAATCTTCCTTAGGAAGATTTTTATGAGTTGTTGATTAATCGACAAACATGGCGGACGCCATTTTGAATTCTCCCGCGTGTCGCGAGAAAAATGGCGATAGCGCGATATATTGTACTCTATGATTGGTCAAAATAAAGAATACTTATAGAAAAGCTGTTTCTATTGGTCCTCGATAAGGTAATGCATAACTAATCGCGAGGATACGCGTAGTTTCACGTGCAGCGACCAGTTCGGAACGTCCTTCCAACGCGTAACGACATCGAAAGGAAATTACGAGCACTCTCTTATAACGTTTCCCAAACCTTTCTGCCGCACTGCAGTAAATTAAATGCTGGTACTTGTAATACCAGGTTACGATCGATTTTCCCGAAAGCGAAGTGGCGAGGGTGAAGGCTGTTAATATGTGAGCGAGATTGCCGCAGGGCTGGCATATTGCAAATACAGTATTATATACTCAACACTGACACGTTTCTCGGCGTTAAAATTCAGGTTAGTTTTGTCCACAAAATGATTATTATAGATATACATTTATAGCAACTCTTATTTGCTGTACAGTATGCTGTTAGAATTATTGTAATGTAGATACGCTCGATCTAACGATTCCGTTTGTTATTCTGAAATAATAAAGGTCATAAAGTTACGTGCAAATAGTCTCTGATTATATTTAGCTAGATAATTTGCTACAATTCAGTTTGGATTATTAACAGAATGTGCCATAGCATTCACCTGAACTGCTACTAAATGCATTTCTTTAGGATTTTCATTGCTCTTTCCTTCGTAACGATCCATAAGAGCCTACAAAAAATCCGAGTCGGCATTGTATAATTTGGTACCGACCGGATCTTAGCTTCGCCATGTTGCGAAGCCGTACGAACCTCTCATTTGTCAGTGGCTATCGTCTCCTGCTCTTCGCCCGAATTAAACTGAAAATTTAAACTGATCATGAATTGAGGCTTTCGTGGTTTCTCCTTCCTTTTTTCGTTGTAGATTTTTTGCTGTTTGTATTTCGATTTCTTCGCACAAGGTTCACCCGCATGTAACCAACATCTTCCTGATAGTTCCGATGTTTACAAGCAAATCCCTCCCATAATTTTCTACCTTTGCACCATCGAGAACACCAATCACAGACCTTCTTATATTTATCTAAATATACTATCCAATATTTTCAAAAGAACAGAGCAAGTGAACAAACCTGGGAGGGAGTGAAGGGATATTCAAAAGGCGAAGTCATTTTGGCGTGCGCGATCGAAAGTAAGTTATACTTGAAGCGTTCGGGTAAACACCAATTTTAAACGATGAAGAACACAAGACAACAACATAATTTTAAGGTGCATTTATTCTTTACCAATAATGATTGTATTTGTATAGGGATATGAGCAAAATGAATTATTGCCTCATAACGGCCTAACGGCCGCCATGTTGAAAATGTCTAATATCAATTAATTGAATCAGGGGGGTACCCTATTTATAGCGAACCCCCGTGTTTAAGATTGAGTGAGGACGAGAAATCAAATCAACCAGCTGAAATAAATTATTGTACTTTGAGTCTGATAAATGCACAACATGATCCAGTGGATTTCATTTTCAGAGAGCTTTTCTTATTGTAGAACTGCTCAACCAAAGTCAGCTAATTAATTATGCATAAATTAGTGCAAAATGACCATTATTTCCGGGGGGCCCATATCTCCCAGGGATTTTAATATTTTGACCTATTTTTTTTTTTTCACAATATTAGTTACTCATGACACCCAACATTTGTGCCAAGTTTGAGCCAAATCGGTGAGTGAGTGAGGACGAGAAATCAAATCAACCAGCTGAAATAAATTATTGTACTTTGAGTCTGATAAATGCACAACATGATCCAGTGGATTTCATTTTCAGAGAGCTTTTCTTATTGTAGAACTGCTCAACCAAAGTCAGCTAATTAATTATGCATAAATTAGTGCAAAATGACCATTATTTCCGGGGGGCCCATATCTCCCAGGGATTTTAATATTTTGACCTATTTTTTTTTCACAATATTAGTTACTCATGACACCCAACATATGTGCCAAGTTTGAGCCAAATCGGTGATTTGAGCTTTATCACCCCCTGCCTGGTTCTCTCATGGACACACTCTTAATTTACGAAATGCTGTTTATCAAGGACATTAAGCCTACATGTACTCTCAACACCCAAACAGACTCTATTCGCGCCAAACTGTTCATTTAACACTTTATTGTTTTTATTATGCAGCTATTTAATTTTCATTTTCCCTTAGGGAACTATACCCATAGGACTATCAAATTTCCTATTGTTTCACTTATCTATATATATATGCGTAGTTTTTATTTTACTTTTGACTTGATAATGACGTGAAGTAGCGTTGAAACGTCGTCTGAAACTTCACAGTTTTTTCTGATGTATTTTAAAAATATCCTTGCGTTTACCTTCGCTATAAAATTAAACTTTAACTGCCTGGTTTTAAGCTTTTTTCAAGCTTCTTGCTTGAGAAGATGTAATCTGTACATGTCCAGGGACTGTAATTGAGGTTCTTACGGTTCTTAACTAACAGCCAACACGTTATTAGGCCCACGAATTATCATTACAATGTACTCCCAGTGTGGAAAAACATGTTGAGTGCATCTTGCAATACAAGATATAACAATAAATGGATCTATAAAACTGTGATTTTCATGTCTTATTGTGTTACTCCAGAAAATATCCATACCCACCCAGCCACTGACTGAGGGTTTTTAGGTTTGAACACCTCCTCCCCACCCCTCTGGAAATTTTTCAGTTTAGCTTTTTACTTTACTTTAAATGTTTTGGCATTTGAGACCCCCTCCCTATGGGAATTTCCAATGACCCTCTGTGGGGTACCAGGTATGGTTATTTTCTGGTACCAGGTATGGTTATTTTCTGGTCAGAGGGTAGTTGTAATGTCGTGTAATTATAAACAGCTGATCAGAGTTATAGGGCAATTTTATGCTGTTTGTGTCATCATTGTTCATCTCTTATTAGAGAAACTTGTACCTGACTTCTTGATACATCTCAGGGCTCGAAATTGAAAAAAAATTGTTAAGTTGCCTTTTGGCAACTAACTTTTAAAAACTAGTCACCAAATGCCAATTTTTAGTCGCCAGATTGTAAACTCAAACAGGGGCTGGTTTTTTTTAAAAAGTGTTTAAATTCATTGTCCAGCATCTAGTTAGACTCTAGTTGCGTTGGACACAGTCAAAGAATTTAATGAAATACTTTCGAATAAAATGACTCCATACACGAAAACATGAAACGAAAAACCTAAACGATTTTTGCAAAACAGTCTTACCACAAACTCTTAAGACTCTCCAGCCGCTAACTTGTCGTTTACGTGAGCGAAACGCGATCGTAAGAGCGAGGAATCAACATGGTGGATACCACGCAGCTCAAACAGCACGTTCTTAAAATCCAGCAGTCTTTCCACAAAATGCGGCACCCACGGTTCAAAGTGAGAGGCTGTAATGGCATCGACAATCGCGTCGCAGAAATGACGGATATAGGTCACTATTTGAGACTTTGTTGAAGTGATTTGACCCATATTTCTCACGACGAAAGCAAAACAAGACGAGCAATCGTTTTTCAACTTTAATTTTTTAATTTATAATCTAAATTGTGAGAAACTTAGTCGCCAAAGTGGCGACTGAATCAGAACTTTTAGTCACCAAGGATGAAATGTTAGTCACATTGGCGACCGTATCGGTCGCAATTTCGCGCCCTGCATCTAGATAATATCATTAATTTTGATAATATCTTCTACCAGAGATTCTGTATTAATTAATAATATTTAACAAACACTGGGTAATGAATGTGCCTGTTATAAATTTTTGGTTTTAATTAAAAAACCTTCCGCATATGCAGGGCAACTTAGGAAAACGAACAAACAAACAAACTTTAAGTCAGTTGTACCCCATGTATGCTCGGGTAACTTACATTTTGATATAAATTACCAATCAATCAATCAATCAATTGATTTGGTTATTGAATAATTATGTTGAACATTACTTGTACATATTAACTACTTTTCAGGTTAAGATGGTGGAACAGCAAGAATTGAAGTCATACAATCTGCTATCATCAGGGGACTTTTATGTCACTGACCCAAGATGGGATGATATGTGGTATATTGTGAGTGTTACATTTATTTGTATGTAATTTTGTTGTAAGTTTGTACCCTGTTCACTAAGGACCCCCACCTCCCCAGATTTTCCATTTTTCAAGAAAACGGTACAACCCCCCCACCCCTTCGGATTTTCCACAAATATGATAAAAGAACCCCATCCCCTCTTGAAGAATAGCAAACACAAATACAGTGGCCGTGTTCTGTTATGCAGTGTTACTATTTATTGCCAATCGAACGAAAGTATTAATATTAAGAGGTACTAATCAAATACATGTAACCTCTCTCTATATATACATATATTATTTTATTATATATAGACATGAGTGTTTTACTGGAAAATAGACCACTCGTAAAATTCATACAAAACTACATCCGGGACCTGAGTGGCGTATTTTCCATATCCTCACTAGTGAGGATATCAATGACGTCATTTCCCACTTTTGCATGGCTTTTTGTGGAAAGCTGCCAAACTCTGGTTGAAAAATGGCGAGCGATAGATTCGTGAAATTCACTGAAGACAGCCAACATGAAATGGTTCACTGAGGAGTAGGAAAATGTTAACATGAAGAAGAAAACTTCATATGACTTAAAATTATTCAAGGAGTTCCTTACAATCCACGGTACGGAAAAAGATGGCGCCGCGCGCGGCATTCTGGGTAAGTCGACCAAATCAGGCCAAGGTCATGTCAACAAACATGGCCGCGGGTCAAAAAGGTCGGCGCGTAGAGCAAGACGAAAATGTTATTTACGGTGCTAATTTAGCGAAAGACATCGATTTTTTAACTAAAGCAGAAGCGATAAGGGTTGAAGTGTAGGAGATATAGAAATTTAAGCAATCGCACCTTGAAAGAGCTAACAAACAAGTAAGTTTTCAAGTCGCTTTGTAACTTTGTTTCACTGCTGACACTTCGATGACTAATACAACCATTGAGTACAATTGAATTTGAAAAGGTTCTGTCTATTTGTAACCATAAAGAATTCAGGTATACATCAAATATGGCTGGGACAAGAAGCTGCTGGTGGATCCAGGGGGCAAAGTGTCCGAACAGAGAAGAAAACAGATCGAAAGGGAGATTGAGAATCCAGGGCGCAAAGTTTACTCGAAGGCGAGGGAATCCCCCCGGACAAGACACGTACTGAGGGATATACAGAGTCACTGAATGCAGTCATTGGAGCTCATGTGTGTCGGGTTCAGCTTGAACAAGACTGTGCAAAGAGCAATGACTGCATTCTTCAATCTTTTGTTCCCGAATTAAATAAATCTACAGGTATTTCTTACTAAGAAAATATATTAGTTTTGTTAATTTGTTTTCTCCAAGTTTGCAGTGCAATTCTTGACAAAAAATCTTTAAAAAAATTGTCATGACAACCAGTATGCTAATAAAAAAGACAAGTCCCAGACTTTGAGAACTTATAGCCTTCAGGCAGTGGGCAAATGCTTTGGCACAAAGCTGCTGTGAAGTCAAGTTTGTGTGTGAGGAAATTCATTCATACAAGGGCGGATCCAGGGGTGATGAATTTGGATGGCTAGCCAACCTCCTTTTCTCTAATTTTTAAGCATAAAAATTATCTTTGTAACAGCACCCCCCTCCCCTTTTTTAATCTCGAGTTCCTTAATAGAACAAGTGATTGAACAAAGTACTACCTGGTCTGCATACAAATTCCACAACACCAGGAAGGGTTTGATTGCCCTATCGCCACTCATGCTATCAGTCTTTGCATCACATATCTATCATATGTGTCAAGTCGGATGAAGAAATTTTATCAGATAATGAAATATTGTCCTTTGCACACCAAGGAGACAGGTGGCTTGCTGACAAAGACTTTTATTGTTCAGCACATCCTACATTACTGGGGGGTCAGAGTAGAAACACCAGTCAAGTTGGATGAAAAAAGAAACAGTTTTCCGTGGAAGAGGATATTCATATTAGGAAGAACTCGCAAGTGACTGGGTCCATGTAGAGAGGGGGATCAGACGGGTTAAGGTGTTTAGAATTTTGTGAGGGAATATCTGGGGTGGGGGGTACTCCCATATATATCCTTTTTCGACCTAGATTCATAAACAAAGTATGGGTTTTTGACTCGACGCTGTCATAGACACCTGGTACATGGGTGCCCTTCAGTTACCAGGAAATAGTTTTCCTGACATTTTCTGCAGGCGCTGCTGCCAACCAACCTTGTGCGTGTCTGACAAAAATGATATCAATGTTGACAATAAATCACTGTCAGGAATCAAATACTCAAATAAAAATAAATACCTACCTGCAAATAGCTTTTGTCATAAACTGCACTTCCCTTCAAACTTGGGTTGAGCAGGGCCTGGGGGTGGGGGAATATCCCTCTTCACTATCTACACCTGAAAATTGTGGAAGGTATGCTGCTGGCTTACTGCTTTCTTACCACCTCTTATTAGGGATCATGGGGAGTTTGGATGTCACAACAGAGGAGTAAGCATTGTTAGCTTACTGTAAAACACTTTGAATTTTACCAAAAAGAATCTCCAAATATGAAAAATGTTTTGCCCAAGAAGCAATAAATTTCACAAAATTGTTTATAGTGTGCAAAGGTGAATGCCAACAGAGTGATCTTTGTTTATGTCAGCTTTATTTGATCTCTCATTAGCATAAATTTACTGAAAATTAAATTTAGTCTGACAAACTTACAGATAAAGCACCTGTGCCATTTTTAAATAAAAATAATTTCAAAATTCAATATGATGTCAGAAAAGATTGCCCAGGGAAGATGTTGAGGAGGGCTTGGACATATTTTAAGGGCTTAGAAGGAGGGGCTTTGAAAATAAAAAAATAATTAAGCCCTCGGTTACCCTTCAGAAAATCCCAAGACTAGTTTATACAGCAAATAAATATTGAATTGTCATATTATTTATTATGAGAGAAAATAGATAATACTATACACATATTTCGAAATCAAGAATATGTACAAATTATTGGTAAAATATTTTAACGGAAACCCAAATATTTATTGCAGGTGAATATTTATTTATTGTAAGAAAAAGTGAACATCTTTTCTATGGACAGCATGTAGCAAGAGCTGATTGTTTAAATTAGATAACAGGGGGGTGGTTAGCTACCCAAATTCACCACCACTGGATCTGCCCTTGTATTATGAATGAATAGTCCTCACACACAAACTAACTTCACAGCAGCTTTGTACCAAAGCATTTGCCCACTGCCTGAGGGCTAACAAGTTCTGAAAGACTGGGACTTGTCCTGTTAACACTTCCAAGTTTATATTTTTTAAGGATTTTTTGTCAAGAATTGCACTGCAAACTTGGAGAAACAAATTAACAAAACTAATATATTTTCTTAGTAAGAAATACCTGTAGATTTATTTAATTCGGGAACAAAAGATTGAAGAATGCAGTCATTGCTCTTTGCATAGTCTTGTTCAAGCTGAACCCGACACACATGAGCTCCAATGACTGCATTCAGTGACTCTGTATATCCCTCAGTACGTGTCTTGTCCGGGGGGATTCCCTCGCCTTCGAGTAAACTTTGCGCCCTGGATTCTCAATCTCCCTTTCGATCTGTTTTCTTCTCTGTTCGGACACTTTGCCCTCTGGATCCACCAGCAGCTTCTTGTCCCAGCCATATTTGATGTATACCTGAATTCTTTATGGTCACAAATAGACAGAACCTTTTCAAATTCAATTGTACTCAATGGTTGTCAGTTAGTCATCGAAGTGTCAGCAGTGAAACAAAGTTACAAAGCGACTTGAAAACTTACTTGTTTGTTAGCTCTTTCAAGGTGCGATTGCTTAAATTTCTATATCTCCTACACTTCAACCCCTTATCGCTTCTGCTTTAGTTAAAAATCGATGTCTTTCGCTAAATTAGCACCGTAAATAACATTTTCGTCTTGCTCTACGCGCCGACCTTTTTGACCCTCGGCCATGTTTGTTGACATGACCTTGGCCTGATTTGGTCGACTTACCCAGAATGCCGCACGCGGCGCCATCTTTTTCCGTACCGTGGATTGAAGACGAAAGTCATGAGATAAATTCGAAAAGTCAGTTTGCGATAAAGTTTGTGCTTTTGTCTTTTGTCTATATAATAAAAAGAAAATTACACGGTGGCTTGAAGATATGAATATTATTTTCTCGTGGTAAAAACAATATTTTACTCACTTGCGCAGCTTTGTGAGCTTTTTTAATACATTTCGATGAGATTATTAACCTCGTATATTTTTGAAGTGAACACGATCGTGAAGAAACGAAGAAAGCTAACTTCTGGAACAAAAAAAATTAAAGACAAATGCAAAAGAACAAAATGAGTAAACACGTTTTCTGCAATTGTCTCACCATAATCCATCCTTTACTAAAATAAATTTTCCGCTAAACAAAGTGATTAGCCCCATTATTTGCGATCGACAGATTGAGAATCAATGTACCAACAAACTTAGCTAGTTACCAGTGCATCACAGACAATGACATCACAACCAAACAAATGCGTGACTTGAGCGAATGACGACACATGATCCATAGTAACTACACAAAGACTAGTAATGAGTAATGGCACCTGCTTCTGTGAAACGAAGGAGATCTCATTCCCAAGTCGGGCTAGTTCGTTTCCAAAACGCTTTTGGGAGAAAGAAAAAAACTGTTTTTAGATTTAACATGGTTGTGTTTAAATATTTAAACTAATCCATACTTCAGAACATTCCACCAAAGTCGGTAAGTAGCAATTTTCTAACAACTACATTGTAGGTCAGTACTGAATCAAAGTGAACCATCTGGAAGTTAATTTGACCGTCAACCTCCCCCCCCACCCCTCTGGAATTTCCTGGGCTTTTGACCCCCCACCCCTCTGGAATTTCCAATTCCCTCCGTGGTGGGGGTATGGATATTTTCTGGAACCACACATTTGAAGTATTTTAATAGTGTAGTAATGGAAAATTCATGGTCTAAACAATGGGAATTTCATGGCCTTATTGGCCATGGTTTCTTGGTACCTTTCATGGCCATGATAAAACCATTATTTAGTTAAAATTCATGTTTTTTTCATGCCATACTATTAATAGGTTTTTCATTACCATGAAACAACCATGATTTTTCAGGATGGAAAGGATGCTATTTTCATGGTCTTTACATGGTGCCGTTTTCACATGATTTTCATGCTTTCCAATTGATGAATTCAGTGAGCCGTGTTCCGCAACGCGTTGATGTAAATGTCGGTTGGTGTAACCAACATAGTCCATATCACATAGACCACATTTAAAATGATACACGACGCATTGCTCGCTGATGAGCTTAGGTTTCGGCTCCCTGGATTTTAGGAGGCTTCCGATTTTGCGGCTTGTAAACACGGTTGTAAACGTGTTCCAATTTTGCTGCCAAGGTGTTGTAGTTGTTTCTTTGTGTTGTCGGCAGATTTCTGATCCTTGAACGGAATGACGATCCTGATGTTTTCTTCGTTTTCACTGTGATGTTCTTTTTTCTCGCTGGATCTACTGTCGGTGGCTTGATTGTTGATGAACCTCTTGATTGTAGAATCAATTAGGTTTGCTGGGTAGTGGAGGTGTGCGAACGTAGTCTTAAGGATTTCGCATTCATCAATAAAGGCTTTCCATGTTGATGATAGTCGATAGGCTCTATTCAGCATGCCCAACTATTACAAACGATATGTTGATGATACACTCGCAATCATGCCTGGTCTCCCAGCGGCGGCTGCTTTTTTGGACGTCTTAAACTCTAAACATCCCTCTCTAAAGTTTACCATGGAAACAGCCATTGACAACACGCTTCCTTTCCTTGGGATGAACATCACGAAGAATGGTTCCACACTTCAAACAAGTGTCTACAGGAAACCCACCAACACCGGACTTTTCCTGCACTATGATAGCCACGTCGATCAGCGCTACAAAACTGGCCTGTTAAAAACAATGCTGAATTATTTTCACTAATTTATATTCATTTCTCAACTAAAAATTTTCACTCTTCCCTTGATAATGATGATAGAATCATCGAAACGTCGGACAGCAATAATTTTTGTATTTATGATTATGTTTGGTGAAATAAACTTCAAAATATTTCAGTAGCTTGGAGTTTTGTATTAGGCGGGGTGTATATATTATTAAATATGACGAGTTTAAAGGAATTGATCGACTTGATCTCTAAATGAAAATTAAATGGCCGTATGCAGACTATAAAAAAGTATAACACTTATACATTTTCGAAATAGTACCATCTATTTGACGTTGTGCTACATGTACATGCACAAGAGTGAAGCACAACTACACAATCATTTTACTGGACTGGGTGAGCGCAATGACTGCTCAACAAACTAAAAAGTTGACTGTTCAACAAACTCAGTACCTAAAACATAAGCAATCAGAGACATATAAATTAAAGTCACTCACTGCCAATTTTCGCTGGTGTGTTCAGAGATTACTTGAATTGACTTCAGTACAGGCATAAATAATCAACAATCGCTTGTGTGTTCCGAAGGAAAATATGTAGACTGTTAGCCAACTGTTATAAGCTGTAACAATCTTTTATCGATCGATGAACCGATCGACTCATCAACAGTTGTCATGCCCACATTTCACTCGTTAAATGTGTTATCTTTCCTCCATTTAAATACCAAAGTTTCATCAGTAATAGACCTCTGGTTTCATTAATTCTTGAGGCACAAATCTGACATCCTTGGTCAAATTTCCGCCATTTTGTTTGCACCACGAAACATGACATCATTCAATATTTTGATGGGAAGCTCCGCCCAGAATGGAAGATGGTCGACGACTCAGATGACCGAAATGAGTCCGCCGTATGCATAGGACACGCAGGAGATCACAGGCATATCACGAGATTAGTATGCGTTCTACGAACGCAATTAAAGATATAACATAACACAACTGTACAGTGTTTAAAAAAAACTACATACCCGGCAGTCTGGAATTCTCACAGAATTTCCAGGAAAATTCACACGCGGAACCTCCTGATAGTATTCGATTTTTGTTTAGAAATGCCAAGTGATTCAAAACATTATTGTGCTTTTGTAGGTGACGAATTCCCGAACTTGGACACACCTGCATGTTCTCGACACAAAAAAATTGTGGTCCGACTCACGGCACTGTTTTTTCAAAAAACTAGAAACCCGGCAGTTAGAAATTCTCACCGAATTTCCACGAAATTATCATTCATTCTTGTCAATATTATCAAAGCCAGCGTTAACTGCCGGGCATTTAATAGTCTACACTATTTCAAACCGTGCCCATGCATACGTTGAGACCAGGGGCGTTCGTAGGCATTTTCTGGTTGTAAGCCTTGGTGGGGCATAATTTGAGAGAAGAGACAATATCAGCGCCCATAAGGAGCGCCAAAGGCGCGGCATGCTAGGGGGGGGGGGGGACGGGGGCATGCCCCCGGAAAATTTAAGTACTCTGAGATGCAATCTGGTGCAATATGGACGCTTAAATTTGGCAAATGCCAGGATTATATATTGAACAAGAAATAATGAAATATTTAACAAAATGCAGTTGTGGTTGCGAAAGAGAAGAAATAACAAAGAAGAAAAAGAAGTAATAACAACTTAATGACCTGACTAGTGACACATTGGTTGCAAACATATCTGAAACCTTGGTGCAACTCAAATAAATTCTCAAAGAAATTTGAAAGCTAGTCGTCTGTTCTCAGTTTTGGTGCAAAACTCGTGAATCACGGCTTCTACATCAATGGGCATCTCTGTACGCATGCATCAGGCAAGTGCTGAGAGTCGCTCTGTTTTCATCGTTGAACATAAGTGCGTCTTCACTAACTTAAAAAAAATAAATTATTATACCGTCCGAACGACTTGTAAGCCCGTGCTTATTTGCTTAAAGGCAGGTACTCGCCTGGAGACCACAAATTGTCAGTGTAGAGAACATGGCGATTTTATAGTGTGTACAAGCTCTGAGAATTCGTCAACTACAATTTAACCACAATAATGTTTTGAATCACTTTGCATTTCTAAAGATCGAATATTATCAGGAGGTTTGAATAATAATTTTGTGGAAATTCTGTGACAATTTCAGACTGCCGGGTATGTAGTTTTTGAAAACATTTCCCGGCTGGGTATCTTGACACTGCGTTCATCGGCACGGCTACATTTTCGTGTCCTATGTGGCAAGACTTTGGATCTGAGTGTTACAGTTGCCATTGCAGTTAATGAGAAAACTCCAGCCCATGCCATTAATTACATTTTAAATTCTTGACGAATGTGGCACTTATGCGCTTCTTCTGTAAACTGCCGCCCTAGCGACCAACTTTGGGCTTCATTTATTCCACTCGTAGCCAGAAAGGAGCGCTTATCTCTTGGGATTGTGTATAAATCTATGTTGTCTTTCAAATAGTTGAACTTTTTGATATGTTTAATTTTTGAGCTTAGTCAGTTCTATACTACCTTAAGCGTAACAGCAATTTGGACTTTTCAATCATTGCCTCACATGTACAATTGGACAGGTGTTGCAGTCGCTCATCATTCTCAAGACGTTCTTGTCACGCAATTTCTTTATTTTTCATTAAAAATATTTTTTTCATTAAATATATATATTTTTTGATCCGATCCTGGGTTTGTCGACACAGCTGAAATTTTAGGTTTTTCGTATGTAAGCTTATTTAAGAGGCTGTCTCTGTTAAAACCGACCAGTCGATTTTTCTTCGAAATTTGGATTTTTCTCATATGCTGGGATTTTGAAGCCTTTACCAAAGTAATCACTAAAATGAGTTTTATTTGATCAAAAATTTTAACTGGAGTTATTTATGATCGATCAAAGTTTGGGCCGGTTGGCACTAATTTCGGGGCCCCGGAACTGCAAAAATGACGCATATTGCCGTCGCCGTGAAAAAATAAATATTCGTCCTAAAGATCCAATTCTTTTTTTAATCTATAGATATATCATAGAAGTTTGTTCAGACTGTTGCAATTAGAATTCAATTGTGTTACTTCGGCGGTAAAAATTAGATTTTCTACCACACCTAAACGAGTTTTGAACGAAACACGAAAATAGCTAAACTTTGAGGGCAAATTTTAAAATGTGGCACCTGTTTCAGACTGCTTAACTACATAAACAGAAACTAGAAATGACTGTTAATTCGAAACTAAAATAAAATTTGTCAGCACTCCACGTTTTGCAACACTAACAATTGTTTGAATTTTGGTAAATTCTGAAAATATAACAGCATCGAAACCGCAAGGGGACTGGGAACGATTACACATGTAAACATCGCAGCATTCCTTTCTTCCTTCCATCCTTTGATGCGCGGCTCTATTTACTGTTCATGTGGTGTAATAGTAGTCGTCAAGATGCCTCTACAAACTATTCAAGACTAATCTACAAAATCTAATCTAATTTCCCAAAATTCAAACAGTTGTTAGAGTTGCAAATGTGGTGTGCTGACAAATTTTATTTTAGTTTCGAATTAACGGTCATTTCTAGTTTTTGTTTATGTAGTTAAGCAGTCTGAAACAGGTGCCACATTTTTAAAATTTGCCCTCAAAGTTGAGCTATTTTCGTGTTTCGTTCAAAACTCGTTTAGGTGTGGTAGAAAATCTAATTTTTACCGCCGAAGTAACACAATTGAATTCTAATTGCAACAGTCTGAACAAACTTCTATGATATATCTATAGATTAAAAAAGAATTGGATCTTTAGGACGAATATTTATTTTTTCACGGCGACGGCAATATGCGTCATTTTTGCAGTTCCGGGGGCCCCGAAATTAGTGCCAACCGGCCCAAACTTTGATCGATCATAAATAACTCCAGTTAGAATTTTTGATCAAATAAAACTCATTTTAGTGATTACTTTGGTAAAGGCTTCAAAATCCCAGCATATGAGAAAAATCCAAATTTCGAAGAAAAATCGACTGGTCGGTTTTAACAGAGACAGCCTCTTAACACATTTATTGCCATTTCTGAAGGGATTTTCCATATTCCACTTGGGATACGAATATCATGAAGTTTTGGAATTGTTTTTCACTTAGCTTTTTAAACATATTGTTAGACAAGAGTGTTGACTAATAGATACTTCAAGGCTTTATGCAGGGTGGGGGGGGGGGGGGGGGCTAGCAGCGAGGCCTGGGACCTAGTGATTCCACGTTCAAACATCTATGGGAACGATTTGGTCGCTGTTTAACTGAACTTTGGTCATTGTGGGACACCATGGATGAAAATGCCACAGCAAACTCCCGTAGAGGTACGTTTCTCGAATGATTGACAGATTTCTTTACTTGTGCGATCATGTATAGCGGAAAAGCGGCAAGATCAAAGGGCGCTGCCTGCCCCCCCTGGCTTTATGCAACAAAAACACAAAGCAACATTGGAATAAAATCAGATCTATAAACAGTACAGCTGCATTCGCTTCTTCCTCTGACAGAGACTGCTACGCAGAAGTTATATATAAAATATTAAAGTAGCATTCAGATAAAAAAAAGCCAATCCAAGATGGTGGCTCATGTGGTCGATTTCACATAAACAAAGCCTTTTTACTCATTTTAGAAGCCGTAGTAAGCTTAAAAAGCATTCGGGAAACATTTGTGGAAGTGCATGGTGATTCCAAGATTCCGTTGGAAAAGTACAGATTTTTATTATGAGAAAGACAATAAAGCATGACCATGAACTACATCACTGGATGTGCCAGCTCATATAGCTCATGTAAGCATGTATTCTCTTCTTTATTCAACCTTGAGCATTCTGAAAGGTGAACTGTCTTCTTTGAAATGAAATCCTTGTCAGAAATGTTTTTTTTTATTTGTACAAATTAAAATTAACCAATGCTTCTCTTTCTTATGAAGGTCTGACGAAGGGCTAACGCTTGAAACGTCAGCTTCTAGAAATTCGCTACGGCGGTTAATTTACCTTCATCAACTTCAAGTTGATTATCCACATAGTGTACGTCTTCTCTTTCTTAACTTGTGAAACAAAGTGATATTTAACAAATAGATTCTATTTGGCTGTGCGTCTGTTCTCTATATGACATCAAAATGTGACAAGAACAACTAAAGTGGCCCACGAGACGCAGTCGAGTGGGTCACTGTTGTTCTTGTCACGTTTTGACATCTTCTGTACTCTATAGAGTACAGACCAGAATCTATTTGTTTTATATAATTTTGGAGATATTCGCTTCGGATTTTCACTTGAATGTACGCTAAATAAGCCGATAAAAATTATGTCAACAAACATCGAGTTTAGGCCACAGTGTTTTCATGCACTCAAATAAAACTTTGTGAAAACTAAATGGCGTAAAATAAACTACAGCTCAAACTCAGCGAATGTGTGGAAAAACAAATATTTAGAGACTAACCTGATATGAGGAAAAACAATCTGAATGATTCCAGTCCAAATCCTGTTGCAAGTCGCTTCACGGCGAACGATAATCCCGCTAAATTTACAAAAATAATTAATAAAATAATATTCAAAAAACTTACTTTCCATGCTTGTATTATATTATGTGGTTGCAAGGCTTTTCATTATTTTTTTCAGGGTCATGAAATGCCAGTCATAGTGAAAAAGACCATGGAAATTGAGAAACTTACTTTCATTGCTTTTTCATGGTACATATTTTACCAAATAAGTCATTTTCATGGGATGTGAAATTGCCATGAAAATAATTTTCAAGACATTTTAATGGTGGTGAATATCTTTCATGGTATTTTCATGGGGTACGAGAAAAATCAAGTCTGCACCTGACCATGAATTTCGTAAATGCAGTATTCATGGCCATGAAAATAAAGATAACCGGTTTTTCACGGCTCTTTCATGACTTTTAATAAAAGTTGGTTTCATAGTGATTGTTACTTGCAGTGATCTAGCTATAGGCAAAAAATGACAGGGTGGACCAGAGCTAGCCTGAGTATCAGGCTTTTCGGGGGGAGGGATAGCGGCCGGGTGGACAATTACAAGCAAAGGGAAGAAAAGCCTGACATGAAGGCTTTCATTTGACCCCTCCGCCCCCTCACAGCATGATACGCTTCTACGAAAATAGTAGCCAATCAAAATAATTTACGGTCATGCAGCTGTCAATCCAAGAACTGCCATAGTATAAGAAGGTAACAGGCTTACAGTTCGAAAACATTTGCCTTAGTAATTAGCGTGCAAAGAAAGTCGTGTCCGATAGCCCGGGGCTAGTGGATTTTTCTGTCGGGCTAGTGGATTCTATCTTTCGGTTGCCCGATGGGCAAGTAAAGTTTTTAGAGGGCATTTAGTTTGTGGAAAAAGTAAGGAAATTTAAATTACAGAAGTAATGTAAGCTTACAAAATGTAAGAGATCTTTTTTTCGTCCGAGCATTTTTATCGCAGCTTTTGTGATAAATGTACCAGTCGGTGGTTGCCCGGCAGGAAAAACCTGCTTTTTCAGTTCTAAAATTTGCCATAAAATCAGTCACACAATAAATTAAAGTTAAAAAAACAATTTCTCTGGTCTTGTTTTGCTTTCATCACGATAAATATCGGCCAAAAACGCGTCAACAAAGTTTCTTTTGACTCAGCAGACAGCCATTTTGTAAAACGACCTATAATGCATTGCGAGATATGCAAACCATAAAATACGTCGTGTATGCCAATGGATTGTGTCTCTGGTGATAGGCACAAGCCAGCCTGCTGAATTTCTACATTCAACCGCCAAATATTTTTCTTAGGGACAAACCGCAAACCAGTTTGTAACTTTGGAGGTAAATTAAACCAAAAACACATTACAGGGAGCCAAACTGAAGTCCTTCTGGCGGCAAATAATTATTTTGGTGGTAAATAGCACAATCAAGCGCTGTTGCTGACAATTTTCCTTGTCGACATTTTGTGTGTTTGAATAGTATCTTACCAACTGGTAGTTAATAAAAACGTACCAAATTACGGGATTAATTAACTAATATAAATAATTAATTAATTCAATGAATTATTAATTAATTAATTGAATAATTATGCGAGCGAGAATTTTTTGAGGCTAGTGAGAATGTCTTAGTACATCCTGGCTAGTACATCCTAGTTACAGCTTGCCAAAGGGCAAGCTGGAAAATTGATTTTCTTTGCACCCTGCAGTTTGTCTATTGAATTTGGTCTTCTGGCCTACTTTGCTTCAAGTGTGTTTCTAATGGGATAGAATATAATATATGTTATGAGGAGGATTTTGAAGTAGAATAGAGCCTTCGACTGCATTCACTGGTGTTTACTCTCACAAATATTAAGAGGTCATGTTTGGTTTCCTGTTGGGCTTTTGCCCTGTAGAATTTGACACCTGTAATTTGCGGTTTTTTATTTGATTTGCCTCAGTTCTGTTGCGAGAACAAGTTTTGTGTCTCTTAATTTTCTCTCTGAATTTGAAATAATCCGTGTAGGCTGTTGATTTCTTGCATTTCTTGACTTTATCGTCTTGCCGGGCCCAGCATGTTGCAATATTTCGTTGTTTTGGTCTGATCACGGATATATTTTTGTCAGTCCAATTCCGTCAGAGATTACTGTAGCCAAGAAGCTATTTCATTTGAAGAGAATAGATCTTCTTTTTCTGATGCCAAGGCTCATTTCTTGCATCAATTCAATTGAGCGATCCGGCTTCCTTTTTATAATTATCAGAGCTCGACCTTGTTCTGGCACCACATGGTTTAAATAATTCTTACACCAGCTGTCTTTCGACTGTTTCGCGTGAAACAACAAGCACTGGTATAGGTCTTTAATACTTTCCCCAGTTTTATCAAACTGGGCAATACTGGGACAGGAGTTTCGGAAGCAGCTGGTATGTTAGGCAGGAATTTGTTATTTCTGCTGGTGCTACATTATATTCAAGGGCTTTGGTGCGGGAATTTATTACGATCTATTCAATTGTTTAAGGACCGCATTGCAGCCAAAATATTTATTCAAATAAATACTTCATTGTTTTCGGTTCAAAGCTATCGATCGAATTGTACCTGATTGTAAACCTTCGTATGACAAATACAAAAGTTTAAATTATATTGCAATTTTATTGGAATCAAACGATCAGTTGAACAACAATAATTTTTTGTTATAAAGCAAATAACATCTAGACATAACAATAATAATAATAATTATTACAGGCCGTCCTGTGGTTTCAGTTGTCCTTTCCTAAGTCTTGAAAATCCATTTGAAGTGAAGGGCTCTTAACGCCAGAGTTCAGTTGAATGCTTCAATGTCCCGGCTCTTTTTCGGCCGTCGAGCAATTAAATTTGCTTACAATATGCCCTGCTGGAACCCGTTCTGTTATTCCCGGTGTTTTTGAAGTTGTATAAAACCCTTGATTCATCGGTCGGGCATGGGTCCAAATATTTGTTGTCAGATGTGCTTCGATAAAGAAACCACAGATGTCAGTTCGTGAAAAGGTAAAAAATAATTTCAATCCTCCAGAAGCATTTCTCAAACAGAGGAATGAAGGAATCGCTGTTTGTTGGCATCGGTACTCCAGAAAGGTCTTTCTTTTAAATGTGTAAGACGAGAGAAATACCGTCCTGAAAATTACAATCCGCCATTTTGTTTTGCTATGCGGTCGGGCTACTACCCCCGACCCCCCCGACCCCTAATGCCTAGGGCGCAATATTTTTTAGTGTTGTGATTTCCCAGGCCTTATGCACTGGTCAGCGGAGTTACCAAGAAAAGTTTACTAAGAAACAAAGGCTCATCAATCGCGCATGTGCATTGCTGAGCTAAAATGACATGTCAGTATTTTGTAACTGTTTATCAATCATGTATACCATGCATGTGCAAGGAAGACCAACTTTACAATAATTACGTGACTTAAATTCACTATAATTACCTGACAAAGATAAAAAACGTTTTTTGATACAGGTACATATATGATCTGTGGGATTGTATGAATACAATCAAATACAAATTTAAAACTGCACATGCATGTATAAATTAATTTTCAAATGCAGCAACTTACATTTAGGTACAATATATATACATTTATAATAAAATTATATACATTTATAAGCAAACCTTTTTTATAAGCAAACGAAAGATCAGAAAAGAAGAAAAATATCATATTATGGAGGCATCAAAGTAAAAACGTTTGGAATGTACATGTTCTGCGGCTCACTGACTAAAATGATAAGTTGACCACTGATTTTACTCTTTCTGATTCTGGAATCACGGCCAGCACCTCTACATGTATGTCATACCATGTTTGTCAAATGGAAACTGCAAGTAATTCACTACTGACGGTGAAAGCAACACACTTTTGCTTTCACTGTAGTACTCTTGTTGATTTCATCATATTATCTACCTGGACTACATGTTGCGTTCAAAATCTTAATTGCTTCTGCTTCAAATTCCTCTCTGTGAACTCAACCATCTTAGAAGAAATTGGCAATACTTGGTGGGTTTTAATAAGAATTTGTGGCTCTAAATAGATGCTTAGAACCATTTGATACAGATCTCCATTTGGCCACTATAAAAATCTCAAAGCGTCACAATCACTGTGGGTTCCACCGATGTTTGATGAAACATGCCGGCCTTCAATATTTGCAACCTTTCCAACAGACAGTGGATCTTGTCCAAACTGACACAGGATGCCCATTAATTGTTGTTGTTCCCTGTTGCATGCATTCTTCTGGCATGTGTGCACCAGAAATGAGTCTTGGAATATGTAATCTTGTATAGTGACTGCCATAAAGAGACCTTAGATACAAAGGCAAGCTCTTTCTTTCTGTTTTGATAAGTGACTTTCTTAAACCATGACAATGGGAGATGTAAGTTATTTTTTGATGCAACCAAGGTAGTGAACTCTGGGTTGTAACAGGAAGCACTTAATTGGTGGCTTTAACTTTAGGCTTGCCTGTGGAACAGCCCTCCTGCTCTTCAGGGTCTGGTTCATACACATGTATCACATTGTCGTGGTACACCAGACATGTGTATTACTGCAACTTGGTGAGGAGCAAAATTATGTAATTCCATTAGCCTCTGGAAGGTTTCTGGCTTAATACAGAGACCAAATAGCATTACCTGGAATTCAAAGAGACGATGGTGAGTCGTAAATCGTAATCAGCAGCATCCATCCTAACTTGTCAATAGCCACTTGCTAAATCCAGGGTTGCAAAGACTTTGGTACCTGGAGTGGCAAAGCATCAAGGGTCTCAGCGATGTGCAGTATGGGGTATGCATCCTTCCTGGTGACATCATTCAGCTTCCGATAGTCTTCACAGAACTGTGTGGCACCATCCTTTCTGACCAGGACAATTGATGGATAGGTGTACTACACCATGCTGCAACGTTTTGTCCCACGTGCAGATGCAAGGTCTCTTGCTGGTGCATTCGTACTTGTCTTGGTGCTTACTTAATAGGACCTCGGTAATAGGACCATGTATCTGGTGCTTCATGACACCTGCCTTTCCAAGCCTCTCAGAAGCTGTGGGGTCTATCCACAGCCTCTGGGTACACTTCTTTGCCAACATTCGCAATGATCGCAATGATCCACCAAATCATGCAGTTTGTCATCCAACTCGTGATGCCTCCATTGTAAGTTGGATTCGTTCCTGGGCGAGGTGTATCAGTTTGTACTTCAAGCCATTACAAGTGGCTCTCTAAAGATAAGCTTAAGCTTTACTGCATACTAAACAATTTTCCAAGCAGAACATTGTTCAATTTATAGTCGTCCAAAGCATTTTACCCCAATTGGTCACCTTGTTTTCCCCTAGGCATTTTGGGTTTTGAACTTTGTAATGCTGAGCCACATGCATTAAATTAAAGGTAATTTTTCAAACATGCAAGTTAAGGGAGCAGGAACATCTTTTTGTAACTAGAATTGGCCTCTGCGAAAAAATTAATTATTTTAAATGCAAATTTCATCTTTATGATAATTATTATTTATGTTGCAAGTTAATTTGAATATTTAATTGAATTTTCTTGTTCAAAAACGAAATGGTAATGATGGGCAATCATACTGGATCTCCATCATATCACATGAACTTGACATTTGGCAGAGAAACAACTGGGTATTACTGTATTATAGCGCTCGTGCAGTCTTTTTACCTGTTCATGCCTTTATGGCACAGGCTCAGATTGTCTTAGATTCTTCCAGATTCTTCACTGGACAATGGTTATTGCCCAGGCCCTTGATCGAGAACTCCAGGTGGGCACATAATTGGTAACTAGATGGAGTTTTGGCTGTCATGCTCAGGTGGGCTAACAGGCAGCTCTTAGTTGCAAAGCTCAGCTAGGACTAACACTGGATAAGCTCTGCATTTGTTTCTTCATGGATCAATACTACAAATCTCTAAAAATGTGGGGATTGTACAAATCTCTCATCATTGTATTTCACAATAGTACTAGTTCATGCTCTCTCCTCTTCCATCTGTAAATTTTATTTTTAGCATATTGCTGCTCATCATTTTCTGCTTCATTTTCTGTTCATGTACATAAATATTTACTCAAGCTTGGTCTAATAAGCTGAGCAAGGGTGAGTTGCTCTTTCTTTTTGGCCACTGTCATTGAGACTGGACTCAAACAGAAAGAGTCACTTGTACGACTACTTAATTTATTTTCTACATACACCAGGACTCAATTACGGTGTTATGCTACCTATCATGTCATCTGATCTTCTTAACTAATACATGTATCTGGAATTTTAACAACAGCGTCCGATGCAACTTATCTGACATTTGTTTGCTAAAAATTCCTAGCAATGGGCAGCGATCACACATACATAATTCCTCAATACAATGTTAACGTTGTGTATAGTGTGTAGAGTGAATTAAAACAATCCTTATGTGGAATAATTTTCTCCCTGACAACAAAATGGTCCAGGTGATCCAAACACATTGCCAACTGATCCAAATGAACTACATGTAGCAAATTCCAATTGCGAAGAATAACAACAGTCCTTACGTCAAAATATGTTCACCTTAAAAACAAAACCGATCCATGTGATAATTTAAAAAATTGCATTCAAACAGGTGTATTTAATAGAAATTAAATCCCGGTAATGATTACCGAGTGTACAGTACTGTACTCTACATGTTTCCTTTGTCTCTGTTTGTTAATATGTGATTAATTTAAAAAATTGCATTCAAACAGGTGTATTTAATAGAAATTAAATCCCGGTAATGATTACCGAGTGTACAGTACTGTACTCTACATGTTTCCTTTGTCTCTGTTTGTTAATACAGAACAGGAAGGATGGGACAGCCCACGTACAATGTGATTGATGTTTGGAAAAGGAACATCACTGGTGAAGGAGTAGTCGTTGCCGTGGTAGATGAGGGATTTGACCCAGAGCACCCTGACCTTCGTGACAACTATGTAAGCCACACTGTTAAATACGGAAATCGTACTGATTAGCATAATCAAAACTAATCATTTACATTTGTGATTTCCATTTACTTTTTAAATCCAGACTGTACCAATAGTATAATACCTAATGCATACATGTACCTCTTACTAACTGAGTTTGAGGTCTGTAAGTACTGCAAGTTGCGGAACTGAGTTTTTCCTCTTTGATTTATGGCCAAATCGCCAAGCACTGGGCCATAATTCAAAGGGGAAAAACAAGGATTAAACTTACAGTATGGACTGAGAACACAAGGTTATATCTAATAATTGGTTTTTATTTAAGGAATAAGTCCTCCGTTCCTATGTCTTTATACTCTGATAAAGATCATAGCCACGTCATTTCGCTCCCGAGATGGCGTAGAGAGAACTCGAGCCGCAGGCATCAGCCATCGAGGGAGCGAAATGACGTGGCTATGATCTTTATCAGAGTATAAAGACATAGGAACGGAGGTTTTATTCCTGTTATGAAATTGCTACAGGATAAAAATGCAATGGGGCTTTGAGTGAGCGTACGCGTGATCTGATGTCATATCTATTCTTTATACTCTGGTAAAGACAGCTTTTTCTGTGAGAAACATACGCACAAGAATCTCAGCTATTTTATAAAACCAATTATTGGTTTTTGAACCGGTGAAAAGGACACAATTACAAGTCAAGCAGAATGGCTTCAAATGAGTGACATGCATCAAAAAGCAAAAGCCAAGTGAATTCACAGTTAATTGCTTTTCAAAAATTATTTCAACCATTGCTTGACTCCGTAAACTGGTGTTCTTGAATAAAAACTTTACATAAACTGCTTTATTTGACCAGGAAAATCAAAACGTGAAACAATCAAAACAATTGACAAGGTTTCCAGTCTTCATTACTGACAGGGATAATTCTGGGGACAAAAAAGGAGTGAAAGCCATGGAATAAATTTGCCGATACAAAGCCAAAAGCTGACAGTGTGTTTGTCAAACAAGAAATGCGGCTTTGTTTGATGCACATGAAGTGAAAAATATTTATAGGTGCAGTGATTTATTTTTTTCCATTTTTTTTCCACCGGCTGAGCGAGGGCAGAGTGAATGAATTATGTACATGTAAGCTTATCCCATTAATTACTGCAATGGGAAGAATTACATGTATGCAGGGGTGCATGATCTGCAAGCTAATTAATAATTAAGGTACTTTTATAAAGCTGTTTTGGTCCAGACTCAAATTACTGTTATGACTTTCTTAAGTTGATCAAAATGTGTACAACTGTTGATGAAAAGTTATTTTTAAAGTGCCCCTACGATCAAATTGTTGATATTCATTGTTTACATTTTTGTATACAAGATGACTTTCTTACATATCTTGCCAAATTTCAATCCATTACAAACATAAGCAGTCATTTTTTTGGACTTTTATTTCCGAGAATTTACGGCGGCCATTACTTGACCTTATTCCAAAGCTTGGTTGCAAATTAGAGAAAGTGACGTCAAAGGCTCAAAATACCTCACAGGTTGAAATTATAATAAATATAAGTATAATCAGGGCACGAAATTGCGCCTGATACAGTCGTCAATGCGCCCAAGTTTTCCACGTTGGCGACCAAATCCTGAAAATTAGACGCCAAATGGCGACTACACCGACTAGAATTCTGACATCTTACCTGAAGTTTTCAGTTCTAAATTTGCCATAAAAAAGTCACACAATAGATTAAAGTTAAAAAACAATATTTTCTCTGGTCTTGTTTTGCTTTTATCACAAGAAATATGGGCCAAAAAACGTCAACAAAAGTTTCTCTCAGCTCAGTAAACAAATCGCCCTACAATGCATTGCGAGTTGTGCGAAACCGTTTGAATACGTCATGTATGCCGATGGATTGTGTCTCTGGTGCTGAATTACCACAAAACGCCAGGCATTTTTCTTAGGGGACAACCCTGCAAAATTAAACCAGTTTGTAACTTTGGAGGTAAATTGAACCAAAACACATGGAAAGTTGTGTTTCTTTTCTACATGTAAGTTGTATAATAATTAGGTTTCCACCCCAATTAAAAAATAAAGTAAAAAAAAATTTGTTGGAAAAAAATGGCGACTAACTTTTTATGGCTACTGCGCTTGCGCAAGTGGCCATTATTGTCGTCGTCGAAGCATTCTTTGTGCATTCCTTCGTAAGACTTTTTGTTCGTAAGACTTTTTTGTAAAAATTCTTTGAATTTCTGAAATGTTATTGTATTGTTCTATTTTTAGGTTGATGACTTCTCAATTGTTAAAGAAAGGGATTTTCGCTTCATTGATTGTTGTGTCCAAACTATTGTATTGTTCTATTTTTAGGTTGATTACTTGTATCTTTTATGATTATATGAGCATGGTCACGTTTGAGGCAAATTATTGAACTTTTGTAACGAAGTTGGTTTCCTTTTTTTCCCCCTCTGTTCAAACTGAGCGGTGAGTCACGACGCAAAAACCGGAGTAAAACAAAATCGCTTTTGTTTGCTGTACTTTATTTTCGTCAAGGAAAAAATATCCTTAGACACCCTATTGTAGTGGTGTACGAAGTCTACACATAAAGTTCGATCTACGTAGTAGTTTTAGTTAGCATTTCTGTGAAATGTAATTACCTTTTCCAGCCCGCTTTGAATTGAGGTTGATCGTTCATAGCTTCAGTTCAGTTGAAAGACTGTTGATGCAACTGTTCTTATGAGTGATTCAAACAGAATCACTACATGGTGGAGTCACTTGTACGTAGTGTCGAGCGTTTTGCTGTGTGCATTTGTGCATGTGTTGAGGAAAGATAAGAACGGAATGTTGATCTTTGGTTGAAAACAACAGTGACGTTAGACTATGTGTTGACATAAGATAACAGAATTGCGGTTTCTTTGTAAAGGATGTAAGTCATTAAGTTGCGTCTTTATTGATAAGTTGTACCAGTCCAAATGGCTGTTCTGTGAGCTTCTGTGACTTATTTTCTGCCATGTGAGGGTGAAACGACGGAGCAAGTTCTAATCTGTATAAGTGTATAGTGGGGGAAAATCTATATTTTCTTTTACCACAATGCATCTTTTTTCGTCACATTATAGTAGGAAGCAAGATGAGAACTGTTCTTTGATTGATTCTTGTGTAATAATTCGTTGTCTATGTCAATAATTTTGCGTCGTGTAATTGGTTGGGTTATTACACAATTACAGAGATAAAGGCAAATAACTTTGACAGTTTTGCATGGTTTTTTTCTGTTTCTCAAGTTTCTTACTTTCTTGAAGTCAAATCGCTTTGTTTTGACTGTGATTGAAACTCCTCCGTATTAAGCAACGTTTAATGACCGCAATAAAAGGCCGAGGAAGTGAAACTTTTGTTCTACGCCTGTCACTTAGTCTACTTTTTTTAGCACAGTGAGCAGAGAACGTTTAGGTCAGTACAAGGGTCAAACACCGGAAGACAGTTGTCAAACATGTCATGACAAATGAAAATATACAGTGCACAGATAAGCGAGGTTAACTTTGTATCACTGAGAGCGGAAAAGTGTCCGTTGTCCGTATTTAGGGCTAATGTATAAGATCAAATATATGAGCTTTTCGTCGGCACAAACAAAACTGTCCGTAATAAGCGGTTGTTCGTATTGAGGGTATTGCGTGTACTAACTTTCGAGTTCCTCCCGAGTTTGTAGGGTTTGTAGGGTGGTCCCACCGGGAGGAGGCCGAATTTTTCATCTCGCCCAAAAAAGTCTTAAACAGCCCGGAATGACAAAATAACAGCACACATGACTCAATTGACATATATTTTAAACTCTATTGAATAATACAGATCACGTTGACTCTTAAATCTAAACTTGTGAACCAAATTTCACCCGTCAGTGTGTTTTTCGTCTAGGGTACGAGCATATTTTATCAGTTAAACTTTGCATATTAGTAATTAACCGACGAGAATAAGTTGACAAGCTTATTTATCAATTCTGAGTATTTCTTAGTTCATAAGCTAAAAGGTTGTGTATGATGGTCGTTAATCTGTCACTGATCAACGTAGTTAGCTTTTCTAGGTTACTGTCCATTTAGATGGTTCAATTTTGTCATGCACTGAAAACTTACTATAATCCTGCGAATGTTCGTCGTATGATCTGATGTTTATTTATCTTCTAGTCATCAACGTAGTTAGTGTGACTTCTTTGTAAGTGTTATTAGGTATAGGTGAAGCTTTACACGAGAAGTTGTTTACATGTACAAGAGTAGAGTATTGATGTTTTACGAAATAGTTGTGGTTTTTTGATGTAGTACCTTTTCAACAGTTGGAAAACTTGCAGAGCGTGGTGTTGAAAGTTTTATCATCCAAGTTTTCAAATAACAATTTGTATAGAGTGAGTAATGATATAATTTTGTTATGTCAGCGCGAATGGTGCTGTGTCATCAAACACTTTGCAAATTACGCCAAATAAAAGACGATATAATCTCTTTGTTGTTGATGGCAATATAAATTGTACATGTAAAAGTTGTACGCTTACGTGATTGAAATAATTAATTTAAATTGTTCTTTCAAGTAAAAGACCGTCAAGGGTCATATAAAGGCAGGTTTTAAAAATTGACGTAATGTAAATGGTATTGTGACAATTAGTTGTTTCAAGTGTTATTTTAGTAAAAGTCTGTGTCATCTCCTTTTTTTTTATGGAAAGATAAATTTTACACGTAAAAAGGTGTTCGTCCCTGTGATTGAAATTGTGTTTCTAGAATGAGTAGTTGATATGAATGTGAGTGTTGTATTGTGTGACTTCTCCCCAGTATTATTCAAATGGAAGGGTTCAATTTTACGTTTCTTTCATCTGTTTTTTATTGACGAAGAGAGGTGACGTGATTGAAACGGTATCTCAAGTATTAGTGGTTTCAATTTTTACTGTAAATAAAAGGCTGTGTCATCTCTTTATTGTTGATGGAAAGATAACTTTTGCAATCTTTCACATGTGCAGTTTATCTTTCCACCAAGGACAAAGAGATTTGTTTACGTAAAAATTGAAACCATTTTATCACCAACAACATCAATTAACAACCTCGTAGCTATCTTATCAATAACGAACAGATGACAGAAGATGAACTAATCTCCGCTCCATTCGAAAAAACCTATTTTTTTGTAAAGAAAATATTGTTACTTGTCGATTGTTGTTTTTAGTGTGAATTCAGCTGCACATAATGAGATGGAGGAGTCACATATAATTGAAGATACGAATTCAGTTGGACATGAGATGGATGATACTGGTAGCAATTACGAGGCTCCTTCCATGGAGGTCCTTCCAAATAAAATTCTTGAAATGATTGTTGATTTTTCATTAACAGGGAACCCCAGAAACATCGTGGACAACTTTAACGTTTTGAGCAGGGTAAACAAACACTTCCGAAGTATTACTACCTCATTCATTAATCGATTACCGCAAGTCAGTTATGATCGAGATATATGTGTTGGATATCACAGCATGCGGCGAATTTGTAAACTACGGGGAAAAGCAAGTGGTCTAGTCTTGGCATTGAAGGCCATAATAGACGATCGTCAGTGGTTTAACGCCTGGGTGTTGCTTTTGTATACCGGAACAGACGCATGGTTTTACATAAGGAATGTTGTGTGGAGAAATGGACTGAAAAAATAAAGAAGAACGAGACTACTGTTAACGTTTCGGTCACAGATTGTTTTTTTTCTAACTATATCCAATTAACGAAGACTTTTGTAATAATGTTTTAAATTGATAAACTTAAGTTGAAAAAACATTAGTGTTATTTGTTTTTAAATAGTTTTGAATATTACACCAATTTAAGGAGAACTTTGTACGAGCATATTTTATTTAAGCTTTGCGTATTAGAAATGAACCGTTTAGAAGAAGTTGACAAGCTTATTTACTAATTCAGAGTATTGCTTAGTGCATGAACTAAAAGGTTGTGTATGATCGTCGTTAATCTGTCAGTGATCAACGTAGTTAGCTTTTCTAGGTTACTGGCCATTTAGATTGTGCAATTTTAGCATGCACTGGAAGCTTACTTTAAACTGAACCTGCGAATGTGTCGTGACGTGATGTTTATTTATCTTCTAGTGATGAATGTCAGAGTTTTTTTATTTATTTTTAATTGGGATAAGTGAAACTTTATACGAGACGGTTGTTTACATGTACAAGAGTAGAGCATTGATGTTTTACTAAATAATTGTTATATCGTGATGTACTACCATTTCAATCGTTCAGAGCGTGGATTTGAAAGTTTTATCATGGAAGTTTTCAACTAAAAGGCTTTGTCGTTTCTTTATTGTTGATGGAAAGATAAATTGTGCAACCTTTGACATATGCAGTTTATCTTTCTATCATGTAACAACAAAGAGATGACAAAGGCTTTTACTTACTTACTTACTGCTCTATCATCCAAATATTTGATGTTCATATGCAGAACAGAAGAGCACGCCGCTCTAGGGAACTTAGCATGATACCTATGAAAATAAAGGAGTGAATTTAGTTATTTCCCCCTCTCTAATCAGTTAGGCTTCAAGGAGACTTACGTTTAAGCCTCACGCGCGAGGGGCGAAGCCGCGAAAAGAAGACGGCGAGCTAGTTTTACTGGAGCAGAATTTTTGAAAATCATTCCGGCACAGCTTCAGTTGTTTAAAACGAGCAATTGATAACTGAAGAGATAAATGAAATTTCTACAGGTAAAAGGTTGTCGTGTGACGTGATATTCGTTAACTGTGACCCTCCATAGGAAAAAGGGGGCTTATCGCATCAGCGTTTCAAGGCGTTTATATTTGAAACGCATTTGAAACCCGTTTGAAATAATTTGAAACCCGTTTGAAACACATTTCAAACAGTGTTAGAAACGTTTACTTTTTTCAGCGTTTGAAACGTGGAGAAACGCATTTGAAACGCCCATCTGCCAACAACCTGCATTATTATTACCACTGAAGCATAATTATTCGACAGCACAAACAAATGCTGGACTGAAGATGGTAAACGGTAACTTCAGGCGTCGTTAATGAAATTTAAAAAAGCTAGATAAATCACGGTGGTGCAGTCACACTTTTTACTTTTGATTAAAAGTTCAGTAATATTCCATCGTTAGGTCGATCAATAAAATAAACAACAAGAAAGTTTTTATAGAGTGCATAGCAGTATTCTCAAAATTAACGGAAATGTCAACAAATATGATGCGTGAACAAGCTATGACATTATTTGTCAACTCCTGTAATTCTGTAATTACCTTTCCTTTCGAGTATGAATTCAAGATCGTACGACATTCCAATGCATGAATTAGTATTCTTGGAGCGTCGTCTCCGTTGATTTAAGCTTCATCTGAGTCGCAACCATCGAAAACCTTCCACTCGGTTTTCGTACAATATTTGGACAAAGTCAATCAAGTTCCGTATGCGAAGCCGGGTCGCTTCGCCAACAAGTCAACTCGCCCACACTGAAGTCAACTCGCCTACATCATGTACCTAGTAATTAATTTGTTTAATAAGAGAACAGCGCGTAAAAGTGTTCTAAAGACGCTGGAATAATCCTGGGGAATAACCTCGTTCTAAAAGCATGTTTACGTGTATAAATACGCGAAAGATATCAAGAAAGATAACAGGAATGTTCAGGTGTATTTCTTGTTCTAAAAACGTGTAAGCGAGCACGTACACAGTACAAACATCATTACATGTGTATAAATTGACGATCTTGCAACGTTTTTCAAACACTTTGCAATGCATTGAGCGTGCACCTAAAACAGAAACGCTCGGAGAAGGCTTGACATGACATCGACAGCAGACAAGACTTCTAACCGCAGATCGAGCATAACGCACGCAACACTGACGTTTGTCACGGAGGCTCATCAGTTCTATGCCTCGATTCCAAGTGAAACCAACACAGTACGATAACTCCTCGTTTTCTTTCCTGTAATGTTACAACAATTTACCTCAATGTATTAACTCCTCTAGCCCTGTATTCATACTTGTAACTCTTGCGGGTCGAAGACGTCAGTGTTATCTTTAGTTTAATCAGTCCGCCGATCATCTGTTCACAAAAGCGCGACATTCTTTTGTATCTTGAATGAAGGAAATGGCGGTCGATTTTTACATACGTTTGTAGTTCTGTTTCAATTTTTCAGTTAATGCACTCTATGGATTTTTTTTGTGTTAATTCTACTAGCTGTTAGCAGTTTTTTATTGCGTGCGTCATGTATCCAGCATGATCCAGAGAACAGATAATAATCTACGGAATGTAAATTAGGCTACGACGTCGATGATGCATACAAGATTTACGAATGAACTTTATAATTTTAGAAACTTTACACGTCATCGATTCTTAATATTTTGTTTACGTTTAATCCATGATTATGAGCTGCCCCTTCGAAGCTATCCGTATATCGGATACTATTTTTGAGCTAAAGCTATAAAGTTCCCGCTTTTAGCATTTATTAATAGGACTTGTTTCCATCACGCTTGAACCGGTTCTGCAAAACTTTTTCTATTCATTCGTCTAATAGTTCGTGCGCGAGCTTCCCTACAAAAAAGACCCTAGTTGTCCGGCTCTGTTATAAATTTGGCCGGCGTATGGCCGTTAACCTCTGTAAAGGAAATAATTATGCACATCTTAATTAATTATTTTTGTGTTTCAAACGCAATGAAACGCGGTTTCTTCTGTTTGAAACGCCTTCAGTTTGAAACCGTTTGAAACACATTTGAAATGCATTTGAAATAATTTGAAATGCGTTTGAAAAGCATTTCAAACGCTGCGTTTAAATGCGTTTGTAAAAAATCACCTTAAGCCCCCGTTTCCTATGGAGGGTCACTTTAGTCACACGCGCGCGCGAGGGGTGAAGTCAGAGAAGAAAGTATTGCTGAGGGACCAAATAATTTTGTTATGCTAGCGTGAATTTACAACTCTTTGAAAATCTTTCAGAGCTTCAGTTGTTGAAAGGCAGATGTGCAATTTATTTTTAGATTCTGGTATGTCAGCGCGAATGCTGCTGTGTGAAACAAAGATATTACAGTATGACGACAATCAGAAGAGTATGAGTGATGAGTGATTTGAGAATTTTGTTATGTCAGCATGAATGCTGCGAATGCTGTTGTGCAAGATCAAAGCCGCGTGCTGGATTGCAGAAAATTAATTCACCGCGCTTTCGGGAGTCTGACGTTGGACATCGTGACAAAATGATATTAGAAAATGGATTTTAGATCTACTATTGTTAAGTGTGTTAAATTTTTTTCGAAACGAGGAATGATATATGAAAATATCTTCTAAAATTAAAGACGAACTTATCTGCTTGGTTTGTAGACGAAGATAAGATCATCTCATTTGAGCACAGTTTCCGTTGTTTTAAGAAAACAGTGGGTGATTGTATTCAAATTAGCTTGGGTTTCAAGTCTTGTTAGATGTACTGATCAAAATGACATGAAGGTAAATAAACTGAACAGAGTTTGTTGTCCGCAACTGAGAAGTCGCGTCGGCGAGCTAGTTTACGAGAGCAGAGTGTTGCTAAAAGTGACCTAATAAATTTGTTACGTTAAACGTGAATCGTGCAGTGTACTGTAATTACCCAGTTCAGTTAGCTAGGATATGAGCAGAGTCACGTCACGCGCGAGGAGCGAAGCCCGGGGAGTGGGGGGGGGGGGGGGGGGGCGGTACTCCCAAAAAAAATTTGGGTAGGGGTGTGCCGCTGGACTATAAAACCCCTTAACCTGTACCGACTACAAAACGCTAATTTTGCGACCCTGTTCCAGACTAAATGTTAAAAAAGATACCCTGTTCCAGACGATTTTTAACGATTTTTTTTCTAACCCAAAAGGCTAAACTAGTAAGCAGCAGTTGTAAAGCTTCTTTAAATTCAAAATGGATTAATGACAAACAATTGCAAGAAACTTTATGTGACATGTAATTTTACAATTTACGGACAAATGTATCTATCGATTGACAGGATTTTGCTGCGGCCTTTCTATTTCGCTCTTCTGTGACCTCTGGCTCTGTTCGGTCCATTTTATCCAATATAGACACACATGCTGAGCCCTTTTGCAGTTCATTATTGGGGTACCCAGTCTTCTCTCATTTTGATAGAGCCTGGGGATTAAAATTCCGTATAAGGGTTTTAGGTCGAATTTATCGTTAACGTTAAATTCAGCTTATAGAATCTCAAGATCTGGTCCAAAATTTAATATGTCACCCAGCAAATCTACAAATGGCGGACCTTCGATGTTATCTTCGTTGATTCAGGCTTCATTTCCAGACTACACCAGTTAGCGAATTAGAGCTTTTCATTCACTTTATTTTCAGCCATCGGTCCACGGACGCACCTGTCGCATCCCTCGCCCTACGGGCCTGATTATTTTAGTGTGGTTAGCCAAAGCAAGAGATGTTGCCTTAGGGCTAGGGTTATCAAATGCAATACACCAAAGAAAAAAATAACAAAACCAACAAAGTTGCTGCACTATCCTCAACGGCGACAACTCGGAGAACGAAGTCTTGACCTATATTATCAATTGAGAGGTCTGGTGAGAGTTAACGAAAGCCATTGGCGTGGAAATGTTTATATCTAGTATGTCTAGTATACATGTTATAAAGGGATGATGTGGATTCATGACTGCTGGGTAGAGAAAAATATAACTTACTGATTGAAATCGTGAGAGTCCCTAACCCATTTCGTTTAATCGGCTCATGGGCTACATGTATGCGCATTCTCTGAGTAAAAAATGCAGTAGCCATGAGCACGCCTCGTGGGCCT
>MU827783.1:2500117-2521993 GCA_029204205.1 Desmophyllum pertusum | reverse complement strand
AAGGGAGGAGAACCTAAACTACAAGGAACCACAAGGCTGTTGCTAAGGAAATCTCCAAACCTCCATAACTTTGGTTCCTGGACTCCAGTGGGCATCAACGTTTGCAGTGTTTCACGTCCCCTTTATATGTTTCGAACCATGTCCATATTTGGTGTGTCGCGTGATCAAAATGAAAAATGTCTTAAAACTCGGAAGGATATCGATTTGATCGTTTTCAAATTATTACTTTAGTATTTGCCAAATAACTTCAATATCGACAACTTGTAGCATGCGCTTGATGAAATTGGGATTGTTTCACGGTTTGGCGCATGTGCCGGCTTATCAACTTTGTCCGTTTAAAAAAACCCACTCAAATGTACTTCTCGATACTTCAGTAATCACATTGTAATAAGTCCTAGAAAAACGAAAAATGACCAAAAGTCAGCAAAAATTTCAACGGATTACACCGAGAATGTCGACATTGAATACCAGAATAAAAAAACAGATCAAGCGGATCGCTTGCCCACAGAGCTCCTTGTTGTCAGCTCTACCGCCGGACAAGGGTAACGAGGACTCCGGGAACGAGATTGAGTGTTGGCCCGAAGGATTTATTTTCTGGTAATTTATTCTGGTATTCAATGTTGACATTCTCGGTGTAATCCGTTGAAAACTTTTGCTGAAGTTTAGTTATTTGTCGTTTTTCTTGAACTAATTATAGTATGTGATTACTGAAGTACCGAGAAGTACAATGTGAGTGAGTTTTTTAAACTGATAAAGCAATCTCGTTCCCAGAGTCCTCGTTACCCTTGTCCAGTGGTGGAGCGGCCAACAAGGACCTCTGGGATAAAGCGATCCTCCTGACTTGCGCAGTAAGACCGGAAGACCAAGAATCTTGGCGTCCGTTAGTTGAAACATGGGGTCGAATACATGCGTAGTAGAGCTGGAAGTCCTAGAATCCGGTCATGGCGGATCGCTTTATCCCAGAGGTCCTTGTTGGCCGCTCCACCGCTGGACAAGGGTAACAAGCTGTTACGTTCCTGACCAGCGCGCTGGCTGTTTTGTGTTAGCTGTTACGTTCCTGACTAGCGCGCTGGCTGTTTTGTGTTAGCTGTTACGTTCCTGACCAGCGCGCGGGCTGTTTTGTGTTAGCTGTTACGTTCCTGACTAGCGCGCGGGCTGTTTTGTGTTAGCTGTTACGTTCCTGACTAGCGCGCGGGCTGTTTTGTGTTAGCTGTTACGTTCCTGACTAGCGCGCGGGCTGTTTTGTGTTAGCTGTTACGTTCCTGACTAGCACGCTGGCTGTTTTGTGTTAGCTGTTACGTTCCTGACTAGCGCGCGGGCTGTTTTGTGTTAGCTGTTACGTTCCTGACTAGCGCGCTGGCTGTTTTGTGTTAGCTGTTACGTTCCTGACTAGCGCGCGGGCTGTTTTGTGTTAGCTGTTACGTTCCTGACTAGCGCGCTGGCTGTTTTGTGTTAGCTGTTACGTTCCTGACTAGCGCGCTGGCTGTTTTGTGTTAGCTGTTACGTTCCTGTCTAGCGCGCGGGCTGTTTTGTGTTAGCTGTTACGTTCCTGACTAGCGCGCTGGCTGTTTTGTGTTAGCTGTTACGTTCCTGACTAGCGCGCGGGCTGTTTTGTGTTAGCTGTTACGTTCCTGTCTAGCGCGCGGGCTGTTTTGTGTTAGCTGTTACGTTCCTGACTAGCGCGCTGGCTGTTTTGTGTTAGCTGTTACGTTCCTGACTAGCGCGCGGGCTGTTTTGTGTTAGCTGTAACGTTCCTGACCAGCGCGCGGGCTGTTTTGTGTTAGCTGTTACGTTCCTGACTAGCGCGCGGGCTGTTTTGTGTTAGCTGTTACGTTCCTGACTAGCGCGCGGGCTGTTTTGTGTTAGCTGTTACGTTTCCTGACTAGCGCGCTGGCTGTTTTGTGTTAGCTGTTTACGTTCCTGACTAGCGCGCGGCTGTTTTGTGTTAGCTGTAACGTTCCTGACCAGCGCGCGGGCTGTTTTGTGTTAGCTGTTACGTTCCTGACTAGCGCGCGGGCTGTTTTGTGTTAGCTGTTACGTTCCTGACTAGCGCGCGGGCTGTTTTGTGTTAGCTGTTACGTTACTGACTAGCGCGCTGGCTGTTTTGTGTTAGATGTTACGTTTCTGACTAGCGCGCTGGCTGTTTTGTGTTAGATGTTTACGTTTCTGACTAGCGTGCGGGCTGTTTTGGGTTAGCTGTTACGTTTTCCTGACTAGCGCGCTGGCTGTTTTGTGTTAGCTGTTACGTTCCTGACTAGCGCGCTGGCTGTTTTGTGTTAGCTGTTACGTTCCTGACTAGCGCGCGGGCTGTTTTGTGTTAGCTGTTACGTTCCTGACTAGCGCGCGGGCTGTTTTGTGTTAGCTGTAACGTTCCTGACTAGCGCGCGGGCTGTTTTGTGTTAGCTGTTACGTTCCTGACTAGCGCGCGGGCTGTTTTGTGTTAGCTGTAACGTTCCTGACTAGCGCGCGGGCTGTTTTTTTGTTGACTGTTACGTTACTGACTTGCGCGCTCCCTGTTTTGTGTTTGACTGTTACGTTATTCACTAGCGCGGACGTTGTTTTGTGTTAGGCTCCCGTTTACACGAACGCGGTTTCAAATCTACACGGTTACATGATTTCGAAACCGTATTCAAAAGTACACGGATACAAAGCGTTTACACGAAAGCGATTTTTCCGTTTTTGAAGCGCGGTCATTTTTATGCAACAATCGCGAAACTTGAAATGAAAAGATCAACATATGAGCTGAAATAATGAAGCTACACCGCTACACCGCAAAATAAAGCAGTTACGCATTCGCCATTTTAAGCCAGGCATTTTTCGCGCCAAAAACTAATCGTTTTCAAAATCTACACGGTTATCCCGTTAATCATAACTAAATTCTCGAAAGTGAGTTGTTCTTAGCACGCTCTATTTTTGACCAAATTGGAGCACGAGCAGCAAAGTGTTCAATAACAAGGTATCCAATAACAAGGTATCCAATAACAAGGTATCCAATAACAAGGTGTCCAATAACAAGGTATCCAATAACAAGGTATCCAATAACAAGGTGTCCAATAACTAGGTGTCCCAATAACAAAATTCGCGTGCCATGTACTTGATTGGGTTCATGCTTGGGACTGAATATTCCTTCTTTACATCCCTCGAATTTCGTTATAGAGATGACCAATTATTAGTAAGCTTCAGTAAAGTTCTTCATCGAATTTTTTTTGTTATGATTCATTGGTAACAGAACTTCGTGTCGTCCAATTCGGTCTGTAATCATACTCGTGATTAAACAAATCAGACTCTCGCTGCGCGGTTGTCCGATTCCGAATTGGACTCCACTCAGTCCTATTATCATTACTTTCACCACAGGTGGACCATCCTATGTTTGAGTGGTCAGTATACACTCTCCTCTAAATCACAGTTTTTGACACCCCCAGAAATAAAAACACACAGCAACCCTTGGTGTGGCTCGCTTCAAGACGAACGTTCGTTTATTGCACTAGGATAGGTAAAACACTACTGACATGTAAATAGACAATATCCACGGATGCGAAAAAAACTAACTGAATACACGTCAAAACTAGCAAAGCTAACTGAAATGGGATTGTGGAACAACAGCTGGGTGAACGCAAAAAATAGAGGGACTGTGAACAGTCCTAGCTGTACCCCAAATCAGGCGGTCCCCCGGGCAAGACCAACATGGAACAAAATACAATATCCAAAAGAAAGCTAAATACCTAAAGCTTTTTGAAACGGACAAACGCGAAGTTAAGGAGTCCTTTAACATAGCCATCTTTGGCAGAAACAATTGACCAGCGGCCGTGACGCATAAAAAGGCGATCATAAAAAGGCGATCCGAAACACCGGCATTTGCGGCAGCAGTAGCCCCGCCGCTCCTAAGACTGTGAGTTCCGATACATGAAATGCCAGGCACAATGCCTCTAAACGCCTCAAAAACTAATTCCCTAAGCCTCGAATAACTAAGCCCTTTAGCCCTAGGCTTGTAACCATATTTGGTCTTGATAATCCGACAAAAAAGAGGACTGTCGTGACTAAGTTGGGCCTTATCTAAATAACGATTCATTAGGGTAACATGACAAGTAGCTTTCCCTGAAGCAGCTACAACAACCCAAGCACCGTCCCTGAATTGGTCGGTTTTACTGGATTCAATAAATAACTGTAACATATCACTATCGACCCTTAACATCTAGCGAACTAGTTTTCGCGAGTTTCGTCAAATCTAAGAAAGGCCGCGAAGGCCAGTAGGCAATATAAACAACAGAAACGAATATATATAAGGAAGCCATAGAATCGGCTTTAAAATTAACTAAATGTTCCAATTGAGAGACTGTAATAGATTCCTTCTTGGAAGTATGGTGGGCCAATAGACGCTGTGCCACCAGCGAGGACATCCTTCACCAACGGGTGCTCTGAGGGAGATGGCTCGCCAGCCAAATGGTGAATCCAAGCAATGCTATGTACCGCAGACTCTATCGGAGAAGCCGTCTTCGCATCAGACATCAGGTGGCGCAGGTAGAGGGCGAAGTGGTAAGGAGACGCAGGGAAAACAGGCAGGTCATGTTCACGGGCGCAAAGTCTGGCGTAGGTTGCGGAGTACTTGGATGTAGTACTTGTAGCTCTACCCGCCAATGTCACATCCGGAAGGGAATTAGCAAGCGCTGAGTATTGGACATGCATGGTTAAATGAAGATTGTCCGGAGGGAATAGCATCCCGAAGATTTGACCACATTGCTGACTTGAAAACATCTACAAAAATAAGAAAGAAAGAAAAAAGGAACACACGCGGCCAAACAATAATAATAATGATAAGAATAAATCAATCAAATAAAACAAAAAACACGAACGCAGGAAAGCGAGACCGAGGTGAAAGACCTACTCTTTCACACCTATATATATACACCCGCCCAAACAAAACCCCACATAGATATCGATGAGAGCATATTTTCCTGCTAATTTCCGCAGTCAAACTAGGATCGATTTACCAGCCGCTGTTCGAGAAAATGAGCCAACGAAGACCGGACTCGAGAGAGCGGCGGAAATCGAGCCTACAGTCCAAACGCAGGAAATAATATTATTCAGGACACGAACTACAGACTTACTGTGACGGTTGAGATTTGGTTTCACAAGTTTAGATTAGAGTCAAACTTGATCTGTATTGTTTCAATAAAGTTTAAAATATATGTTAATTGAGTCATGTGTGCTGTTATTTGTCATTCCGTGCTGTTTAAGATTTTTTTGGCGAGATTAAGCCCCATTTACACGATATTCATTTGGGTCCGGCACTCCTAAATTTTGGCTCGCGGGCCGATAGTTTAGGGCACGGCCTGCTTGATTTTTGCCGTGTAACTGCAAAAATTTTGGCACGCGTGCCCAAAAATTTAGGCGGGCCGAGACCACCTCAGGAGGTAGTCTCGGCCCGCCTAAAAAGAGCCCGCGTGCCAAAAAGAGATGCATTCTCGTTCCCAGAGCCTTCGGCGACAAGGAGAAAAAAAACTCGGGGCGCCAAAATTCCAATCACACATGCGCAAGCGGTGTGTCCTGACGAAGATATGTATTCATGCCGTAAAAGCTTTGGCCTAAAGAGGAATATAAAATGGCCTGAAGACAGAGTAATCAGTCGGATTTCCACTCGTTGTGAAGTTATAGATTCTATTGTAAGGCTTATAACAACAACGGTAGTAAAACCTGTTTCTTATAGCGAGTATTTAACCGACGTGACTGATTTGTCTATGCCGTTTTCCATTTTGGACACTAACTACGGCTTGTTCGACCTGGTGTAATTTGCTTCATGTAAATTACTGAGGAATAGTCAGTCATAGCAGTAGCATTATTTTAGCTAGAGGTGATGTATCATTACATGCATGGCCTTGATAAATTCACATAATGCGCCATGTTTAATTTTGACCCTTGGTATTTCAATAATCTGTTCAGTAAAATCCGGTTTTTTAGTATTACAATACCGTTTTCTGCTTATATGGCTTGGAATTATTAGATCTTCTTTGGCTAGGCTGTATTATTGATACAGGCTTTTACACTACTGTTTTATCGAGGGAAATGACATTGAAAGAGGTTGAGTCGTTTAGCTATTTGGGAAGTGTGGTAAGCAACAGTGGGGGTACGGATACAGATGTGGCAGCAAGAATTAACAAAGCAAGAACAGCCTTCTACCTCGCTTAAGAAGATATGGAGCTCAAGGCAAATAACTACGGCCAACGAAGATACGGATTTTTTAACACCAAGTTAAATCGGTTCTTCTTTATGAGTGGAAACATGGAGGATAACAAAAGCAATGTTAAGGAAAATTCAGACATTCACCAACTTCTGTCTACGGAGGATCTTAAGGATAGTTTGGCCAGACAGAGTTAAAGTAATCTAGAGCTTTGGGAGAAAACAAGCCAGGAGCCAATGGAGAAGAAAATCAGAGAAGGAAAGGGCCTGGATTGGGCACACACTGCGTAAGGCTGGAAGCAACATCACAAGGCAAGCACTGAAATGGAACCCGCAAGGAAAGAGAAGAAGAGGGCGACCAAGAAACACATGGAGACGGAACGTTGAAAGTGAGATGAAACAGATGGAGTTTATATTACAACTGGCAGGCACTGGAGAAGATGGCACCAAACCGGGTTAGGTGGAGGGTATTTGTCAATGGCCCATTGCTCCACTCTGGAGCCAAGGCTTAAGTAAAGTAAGTAAGTTTTTGTCAAGAATTCGTTTTTGAACGCTAATTTTCTTGTCATTTGCACCCAGAAGCAAATGTCCCTCGTACCACAGATCTCCGACTTGATTCATTTCAAACATGTCAAACCCGGGCAAAAGAACAGGGATGATATGTATGCATACCTCTCTCAGCGCAGAAGGATTAAACAGCTCAATATAGCTTGCATAAAGCCGTACTATCGCTGCTTCAATGCCACGGTACAAGTGATGACCTTGTTTAATTTCGCACCTCATTTCTGTCAGGGCGCATCAAGCCATAAATTACTTTAGGCAATCGACACTGAGTATCTGACATTTTGATTTTGAACGAATCCGCTAAAAATTATGTGAGCCGCTGTTAAAATAATCTCGGGGACTCACAAATTTAAGAGTGCCGTTCTTATTTTTGGGGTGCCGCTCAGAAATGAACATTGAAAAAAAATCGAACATATTTTGTCGTGTAAACGAAGTGGGCCGTGCCCTAAAACTATCGGCCCGCGTGCCAAAATTTAGGAGTGCCGGACCCAAAATGAATGTCGTGTAAATTGCCGGAATGACAAATAACAGCACCATGACTTTAAACTTTATTGAACAATACAGATCAAGTTGACTCTTAAATCTAAACTAGTGAACCAAATCTCAACCGTCACAGTAAGTCTGTAGTTCGTGACCTGAATAATGTAAACGCTGGCTCAAACATAGGATGGTTTGCCTGTGCTTACACGGTTCTCGGCTCCACTTTGGACAGCGTTTTTATAAAATACATGGTTACAAATCGTTTCCGTGTTAAACTGAAAGCGTAACCATTAACCATATACAAAACGATACGGTTACAAATGAAACCGCGTTCGTGTAAACGGGGCCTTAAGGCCCGGATACACGGTGCAACATTGCACGGTGGAGTTCAATGTGATCGTACGTGACAGGAAATTGTGGACTTTGTTGTTGTTTGGTTTGGTGCTTGATTGATATCTTTATTTTCTCCCAAGCCCTCAGCTTCAGCAATCCAGGATGAAGCCATTTGGGTAACAGAGGACGTTTTCTTTCTCTGATTTAAAATAGTTCCTCATCTCTGTAAACAAACCAGCACGTTCGTTTCTGGGATAGGTAGAGTTACTCTTCCTTAAGCAATGCAGGAAAGGGTTCCGCATTCTCAGCCGGAAGACAGAAATAACTGAAGGAAGTGAGAGAGATATCCAACAGATCTCAGCTGTCAATATTAGGTCCTCGCGCGAATCCTCGTGAGATTGTGCTCACTTCCGTGTGTTTACACGCGTCGGAAAAAATGTCGTTTTAGCTGATGTAAAAACAGTGCGTGAATTACTGTCTCGTTTATGTCAAACTGGTCAGTCTTTCAGGAAGCAAATGAGAACATCATTTTGAACAGCAAACGGCCCTATTTCCTTCAGAAATACAGACAAAGCTCAAAATAGGTCAAAAGACATGAAGAAGGGGATAAACACCGTCCCGGGGGGGGGGGGGGGGGGGGGGGGGGGGGGGGCTACTCTCTTATATACGCTATATAGATTACGTGTCGCTGGAGTTTTTGAGCATTTTGTCTGGAACAAGGTATACCAAAATGCATTTTCTGATCTGGAACAGGGTATTGGAATAGAGTAGACGACGTCTACTTAATAGGTCAGACGAAACAAAACGCGTAGGAAAGGTAGCTCACTCTTCCTTAAGCAATACAGGATGTCTGATTTAAAATAGTTTCCTCAGTCAGTCATATATGTAAACAAACCAGCACGTTCGTTTCTGGGATAGGTAGCTTACTCTTCCTTAAGCAATGCAGGAAAGGGTCCGCATTCTTCAGCCGGAAGACAGGAAATAACTGAAGGAAGTGAGAGAGATATCCAATAGATCTCAGCTGTCAATAAGTTAGTATTATCTTACCCTGAGAAAACCTATAAAATGGTAAACGCACTTCTGCAAATGTCATGATTTCGTGATCGTCAGAGTTAAAGGCCACCCGCTCAGCTGGTGTCACACTACAAGTTTACAGCAACAACCGCGACCGATCAAGTTCTGTCATGAAGGTGAATTGTCTTGAACGTTTATCCTTGAAGCTGTAGTTCCATTTTAAATAGTTATTTTTCGTTTTCGCTTTCTAGATATTCGCAAATTGCAGTTCTCGGCCTGGCGTTTTTATGCCTTCTGCCATTCACACTGGGAGAGGTTAGTTTTACCTTTTGTGTATGTACACAGAGTATCTGCTTTAAAGTTGCCCTCGGATTCATTACCCGATTACGAAGATTTCCACGTACGATTGGGCAGTTCAATTTAGTACATGTACACGTACGGTAGGTCATGCGTGAAAGTTAAATTGTTAAATTGCAAGATGCCTTTTTGTGCTGTTGTATGCAATTCAAGAAAGGAGTTTTTAGTCAATTTGCTGCATGGGAAACACAAGGTTGTTTCATTTTTGAAAAGAAAACTGGCCTCCTAGGGCGAGCCTATTGAAGCCTACATGAATTTCAGTGTAAATTCATTAATATCTCTTTTAATTATTTCTCCAGATTGATCGCTATAAACTAACACTTGAAGAGAATGGGAACACCATTCATAGAGGGAATCGATGTCGATGAAAAAACAAGACGTCGAAGTTTTCCGAGTTCCTGCTCACAACGACGTTGAGGGCGCTGATTTTTACATGATTTTAAGATGGTAAGTGTTTGACGGTTTAAATATTGTCCTAATAAAAAATTATAGCAAAACTGAGCAACAATATAACAGGTCTTAGTAGGATTTGAATTTTTTTTGCACATTTGATTCTCTCCTTTAAAACGTCTTAGCCCTATTCTGCCTGGGCTTTTTTTTTCGTTCGTAAGCCTTGGGGGAGGTATCTAAAAAAATTTTAACGCTATGAAAATGAAACTTATATGGTGTGTGAAGCATCCAAAAATGTTTATTTTAGTGACAGTCACGTGTCAATTATGACGTCATACACGCCATAATGAGGTCATACATTAAAAAAATCCGCCATCTTGGATCATAAATCTTGGATTTCTAAATTGTTCAGTCAAGTTCGTGTCACACAAAAGGTACCGAATTTTGGGTAACAGAGGATCTGACTAGTGAGAATGCGGCCCAAAGTGAAATCACTAAACCAACTCCGGAAACTGATAACAAGATCAAGAATGTATGTACGGTGGATGGCAAAATCAGGGTAAAGAAACTAAATGACACTATTGTTATGATTAATACGAAATATGAAATTCAGCAGTTAGCCATAAAAATCTTAATATACCATTCTATCCTTGATTTGCGAACCTAAACTAACTAAACTACTGAAAATCAATGAATAATGAATGCCAGACCAGTGACATGACAAATGATAGCAATACTGATAATGAAGGCCATGTGTTGCCATTTCACCAACATGATTGAGATGAAAACAGTTCAATGCACCAAAATTATTATAGAATTAATCAATCAGAAATAGCACATATCAATAACATAGTGTTTAATCCGCTCATTTTAAATGACGATACAAGAACAAATCAAGCTGACATATATGAAGGTCAAGACCCAGACCAGCACTACAGTAACGCAATACATGAAAATGATGAAAGTTGCGATTATTTTGTGGAAGATAGCAAAAACGTTTTCTATAATGCATCTAAATATTAGAAGTCTAAATAATAAATTTGATGACTTTACGGAATATCTTAAGTTAAACCATGAATTCTCAGTCATAGGATTGAGCGAGACATGGTTAAATGATGTTACCAAAAACTGCTATAACATGAATAACTATTCATTTATTAACAGAACGAGACAGACAAAACACGGTGGAGGAGTCGGAATGTACGTTTCGAAACATTTAGAATTCAAAATAAGGGACGATATAACTATATTTGATGAAGAAACTTACGAGTCTCTGTTTATTGAAATACAATTCCAGAAAACAAAAAACAAAATTATTGGAATAATCTATCGACCATCAAATAATAAGTTTAATAAATTTGAGGATCACTTAACCAACACTTTAGAATGTTTGAACAAGGAAGACAAAGATTTGTTTATTATTGCCGACTTTAACCTTGACATGTTAAAAATTAATGAAAGTGAATATGTAAATGATTTTGTACAGTGCCCGCGCAGCACTTTTTTTGAGTGGGGCGGCTAATGCGAACGCGTGAACGTGAGCTATCTAGGGCTGTCCAGGGGCAGGCCCTCCCCGGGAAAATTGTGAATTTAAGTCCTCTGAAATGGCTGGAAATGCATCTAAAATTAACAAGCGTGGTGCAAATTACCAACTTTCAGCGCTTAAAAAGCGACTGTTTTTAATACAAGAATCAACATTTATTATCCAGGCCTTTCATTTTTCGAAAAGCAATCAGAGATTTTTGTAGATATTTTCTTTCCAACAGCCAGAAACCTTCGTTAATTATGCTCATTTTACCATGTGCGCTTCTCTGTTGGTTATCACGCAGGATTCCTGTGTCCGGCGATGTCCAGAGCTGTGTATAATTCTCAGTTTAAAGTATCTATGGCGATAAAATGTTGTCATAAAAACGTTTCTCTATAAAACGCAAGATACAGCTGCTCAATAGCATAAAGTCAGTCAACTCTAAGTTATCTTAACTCTTGATATACCTTATTATAGGAAATTAACGCTCCATGAAATTAACGCGAATTTTAAAAATTCGCGTTAATTTAAGTCGCGTTAATTTTTGTGAGCGTTAATTTTCGCGACATTAATTAAGTGGAGCGTTAATTTCCGCGACCTTAATTTCCATTATTAAAACCCTAAATTCTGGATCCTGTACAGAGATATTTGACATCTAGGAAACAATAGCCTTCTCAGTTCTGCACACTGTATTTCAATCTTTTACAATGTAAAAGCCTTAACACGCTTTCAGAAGAGCAGTTCTGGACATCTGAGTTGTTGTATTTTGGCCAAAATATATTTGTTACTTTATGCTAATCGCGTTAATTTCCTTCATTTTGAAATTTTACCTTCTCTTTCGCGTTCATTTCCTTTATTCGGAAGTAGTTTTCCCTCCAATTCGCGTTAATTTAAGTCGCGTTAATTTCAAATACTTTAATTAACACGAGCGTTAATTTCCTATAATAAGGTATGTTCAGTTGTAATCGCGTCTACTTTGCTAATGGTCATTGCAACTTTTGTCTGTTGCGAACTACTGCAGATCAATTAAAAGAAAATTTTATCACCAACTTACAGTAAAATAACGTTACTGTAATGAAATGACTCCTGGAAATGTTTTTTATTGTTAATATTTAGAAAAGTGGGGGGGCTGAAGCCCCCCCAGCCCCTCCCCCTGCGCGGTCCCTGAATGCTGTTCATGATAGTTGCTTCTCAGAATAGAGAAAAGCAAAACAGAAGACCTTGCAGACATTTGCTAATAACACCAAATAGATTGTGCAAGCGCCGCCTTATCTCAACGGCCCAAAATATCTCTCGTGTCGGAAACCTCTAGATCTAGCATTGACATTTATGCTTGTTGTATCTACAGCGTGTCACTGTTACCAGGATTGTGTCTCGAAAGGTCTGCTTCATCTCAGAACTGGACTCATCTATGTCATCTACAGGGAAACTGAATCGGGTAAATACTCTAACCTCGCCCCTGTAGAAGACTAGTGCTTTTAAGACTGACGACTAGTACGTGAATGCCTTTAAAAGGTGAACGAACAGGAAGGAAATTGTCACTTTGAGCGGTCTTCTTACTTGAAAAGTTTTATATGTTTACGACAGTCGCAACTTCTATATCCGAACGTTTTCTATATGTTTGAAGGCAACTGATAAACTTGCCACTACAAGGAACAATTTTGTCGGTTTTGAAAGTTCAATGCTTTTGTTCCTTCTGTTAGGTTGCAGTTGTTACATCTTGCTTTGCATTCCACAGGCAGCTCTGCGGGCTGACAAGCTTCCTGTCGAAACAGAGTCGAGTCTAGTGATGATGATTGGACCCGCCAACAGACTTCTTCTTACGAAGGAGATCTTAGACTTTTGCGGAGCTTTGCCGATTTACAACACAGAACATATAAAAGTCGACCCAAGCAATGGAAATGGAACTGCAAGTAAGTAGGCAAATTTTGACGTGTTGCTAACATCAATAGGCCTGGATACTGATATACTATACCCGGCCACTTCAGCTGAAAACTGTACTGCATGATGAAAACTGCGACATCTGCTAAAAATTAGGTACGCAGCGAGTACATGTGTGTACTGCAAGGTTTTCTCTAGGTTGATTTGTCATTTGGAAGTGGTAAAGTCTTTGTCACTAAATATGATTTACTCAAAATACACTAGCCAGCTTGGAAAGGATGGCGGGGATATAGAAGGGAAGTACAGACTGTGTTAATTTTACTTGCCAGATAAATTTATTATTTAGCTAATCTTGATAAACATATGAAGAATGTATTTTACAGAAACAGAGTCATAAGACTTGAAGAATGTTAATTGAAACTGTTTTGATAATTAAATTTTTCAAAACTGATCAGTCACAAAACTGAACGTTTAAAGAAAAATGTATGAATTCATTATTGTGAGATAGTGACTTGACTTCACAAGCCAAGTTAATACCAAAAAGAACAAAGTAATGTTAAATTAAAGTGTGGAGACTAATTTAGAGGACTCGTGCAAAATTTTGCCTCGCAATATAATTCTTGCAAACTGGGTTAAAAACGTAAACAATGTTTTAGCACAAGACTGTTTTAGTTTTCCAATACACAAAGAATATGGTTGCAGTACTGCTCAAAAGTAAGTTACCACCTCACGTCTCCATTATTAAATATGTGCCTTATTGTTCATCGTGGTTCATTTGGCAGATGAAGATGAACGTTTAATCGTTTTTTCTCACGGTATCGATGGGAGTCACTTTGAGGTGTTGATCACTAGTCTTCATCAGGCGATGAGGTCAATTGTTTACGTGTCGCTATATGTAGCACCTTGGTTCGCTGCTATTGGTGCATTTCGATCCCTATTATTATTCCGAATAGAGGTTGTTTCCTCAGTGGGCTGAGTAGGTGTTGTTCCCTCAGTGGACTGACTAGATGTTTGTTCTCTCAGCGTCTGCTCCGCTAACGATCGGCAGTGTGTTTCTTGATCGTAGGCATCCATGCTTGAGGAATTTCGATTCCACCATCTCTATTGATGTTGTTTGTTAACCTCGTTCCAAATAAAAAGGTGCCCAGCCTCATTGGCATGTTCCGAAACTGCGGAGTTCTGAGTACGAGCAAGCCGTATGTCTCTGTCGTGTTCCTTTATTCTTTCACGCATCGATCTCCCTGTTTCACCGATATATACTTTACCGCTTTTACATGAAATCTTATAGACAACACCGTCTCGTTTTCTCGCGAGAGTCACTGAGCCGGCAATTTGGGAATATACTAGTATACCTAATAGGTAGCTAATGCTGCCCTTTTAGTTGGTTAGGTTCTCAAAACGCTCAAGTGTGAAACAAAAAAGTTAGCTTTAGTTTGATAGTCAATTGGATGAGCTGGTTGGCTTGCATGCTTAATATGCAATGGAGAAATGTAAACGAGTGAAATAAAATTTTGGCTAAACTGGTGTGATCTGCGAAATAGCGGTCGAAAACGATTCACATTGAATGGAGGGAGATTGAGGTAAAAACGAAAAACAGGAAAATGTGTCCTGTTTGCTTTAGACAAAATAAATATACTGTAAATACCTCTGAGCAGGCTGCAAAACAGTCCGTATTTTTGAAAAATAAATAAGTAAATAAATACGGAAGCAGCAATCACAGCAGACACGAAAGTCTATATTACTTTGTAGCACGCCCGTTCCTTATAGAAGACAAAGCGAGTTTTATTTTCACCATATATCATAGTTACAATAGTTATCGGACGGACGTTATTGCAGTGCCGCGGCACGATTTTAGAGGATTTTATCATGTATTGCAAAACAGGGATTGCGAATCCAAGTAATAGAAATAAATACAAAACAGCAGCAGGACTTACGTGAATCAACACATATTTAAACATTCAAGCTCAATTATAAAAGAGCTGAACAGTGAATTTAAGTAGCTAGTTAGAAGCAAAGGATTCTGGTTAAAAGCAAAGAGGAGATTTACTGCAAAGCATTATGGTTAAAGGCACGAATCGAGATTTCTCGCCATATTATATTTATATATATTTTACATATATTTATATCAATTTACATAATTTATGTTCAAATTAGGACTGCTCCCGTGGCGTTCGCGGGCTTCAGGCCCAGCTCACTTGCGGCAGCAATTACTCGCAAACTCGCAAGTGACAACTCGCGTGTCAATGGCGCATGTAAATGTTTTAGTAGCCTCCTACGCAGACTTTCTTTGGGCTCGTCGCGCGGGGGAGCTCGAGGAGTGCTAATGTTTTAGCTCTACGATCCGTTGCCAAAATCGATGGGACCGAAGGTCCAATGTATAAACAAGCAATAATTTATGTTGATTATCAACTTGGAGTTGATAAAGGTAAATTAACCGCCGTAGCGAATTTCTAAAAGCTGACGTTTCGAGCGTTAGCCCTTCGTCGGAGCAAAGTGGAGGATTGTGGGTTGTGTGTGTTTATATACTAGAGTATATTAGAGTTCCGTGATTGAGGAAGCATGGTAACGGAGAATGCATGAATAAATTAGTTAGTTAAACGAGAAGCGTTCGTTGATCCCATGGGGAGCCAAGGTGTCGATTTGAAATATAAATTTTGTGTTCTGAAGTTTTACGACTTTCAGTGTTGCCTTGATGAAGGGAAAGGCCGCAAACAATCATGTTTTCAAAGAATGACCGGGAAGATTAAAATGTTTAGACACAGGTTTAGAGGCATCTCTATCGTTGTTTTTAACGTCTCTCGAATGTTCGCGGAAGCGATCTCCTAGTCTTCTTCCTGTCTCTCCAATGTAAAGCATTTTGCACAGAGTGCAAGTTATGCAGTAGATTACATTAGTGGATGTGCAGTCAAAACTATCGGTGATTTTGATTGAGCGTTTTGGACCTGAGATGTTGACAGTGTTGTGAATGAAGGGACAGGTGTTGCATCGCGCGCGCGAGCATTTGAAAGAACTGGTTGTTCGTCGGTTTTAAGAGAGATTCTTGTCTCGTTTGAAGGAACAAGTGTGGTTGTGAAAAATTCTGCCTGTTTCCGGGTCATCTTGGAGTAGTTTGAAGTAAGTTAAATTATGTTTTTCACGGCGTGGTTTTGTGGGTTGCAGGTAAGTGTAAATGGAATTCTCTCTTTCCTAGACCTTTGTGACGTTTGTAGCGCGGTTTGTTGGTCGGTTTGTAGCGCGCGGTCTCGTCCTGTAATGACAGCGGAGTCGGGATAATCGCGGTCTTTGGAAAATTTGCACATTTCGTCTGACTTGGCTGTGAAGTCAGAGTCATCGCTACATTAAACGTCGAAGTCTAAGGAATTTAGAATAAAGGGATGGAGTTTTTAACATGCGGTGGGGGTGAAGATGAATGAAGTAAATAGCTGTGGAAGTCCGTTGGTTTGTAGTGAACACTAGTTTTTGATAGGCCGTTGGCCACTAATAGAAACATTGATGTCTAAAAAGGCGATTTGAGATTCAGAAATTTCCCAACGTAAATTTAAGGACTAGATTAAATGAGTTAACGAAAAGCATAATTTGATTGAGTTCGTCTTTAGTGCAAGAAGCAAGCGACAGCGGCCGAAAGCAGTCGTCGATCTAACGGCCGAAAAGTTCTGGTTTTGGGTCCGGATATAATTTATTTAAAAGTTGATTTTCAATGTGACCTACCCGCGCGTAGAAATGGTTTTCTGCATCTTGTTGTAACTGAAAATGTTTTTTTTTCGTCGACTTGCTTAATAGAAATGGGAACAAACTTCAGGCCTTTGCTAAGAACAGATCTCTCGGGATCAGACAGCGGCAAGTTTTCTGGAAAGGGTGTTACATGTTCATGTATTTAAACGTGTTTACAGAACCAGGGAAAAACTTACTGGCAAGTACAGAAAACGATCCGCGTTTTTTATAATCGGTCGTTCGAAAGAATTGCGTAGTATCGAAGGCGTGATTTCAGACTTATCGCGTATCTTATCGAAGGCTTAGATTCATTGCGTAAATTATCGAACGCTTGATTCATTGCGATCGTAATCGAAGGTTAGATTTATCGCGTACCTTATCGAAGGCTTGAATTTCATTGCGTAAAGGGAAGTTTTAAAGCTGTAACTTTTTCGGGTTTTTGGGAATGAAAACCCATCGCAGTCTTTTTTCGTAAAATTTCCCCTTAAAATTTTCCCACCTTTTTTTAAAGAGTACTAGCAGCTCGGTCACGGGGAGGGAAAAAAGAGATATAATAAACTTTCCCGATTTTCGAATTTTACGAAGCTCGGTTGAATTATTACAATATTCGATTTTAAAAATTTGGGAAAGGTTTTAAAAAGGAATTTTAAACGAAAACTTTTCGCGATTGAGAAAGTTATTCTCGTTTTTGGTCGAGCTTGGGTGCATGTTCGCCCTGAGTAATATCAACGCACAATTTTTATTTTTTGTAAACCCTAGCATTGCTTTAGTTCTCCCCTAATTTGGGAATTTTTTATTTTTTTTTTTATTTTTTTAATTATTATTAATTTTTTTTTTTTCCCCCCATTTTTTCCGCCGTTTCCCCCGTCCGCCGCCGTTTTCACTTTACAGAGTCCCATACAAGTTTAGCTTTTGGGCCCCGTTCAGGGCGCCGTACTTCACATGGCCCAAACGAATTTGAATTTGGGGCCCACCCCAAAAATTTAAATTTTGACCCGGGGAATTATTCAGAAAGCCGAGCCCTTTAATTTTAGCCCAAAATTAAATTTAAAAGGGGAAAATTGCCTGTTATACTGGGAAAAAAACATTTTAATAATTCATGGGAATTTTTTCGGCTCATGTGAAGTTGGCGTCTGAATCAAAAACCCCGGGGGACAGCCGGGATTTCCCCGGGTGAGCCAGGGGGGAAGAAAAGGGTGACCCATCCCAATTCACTCAGCTGTTTTGGAAAGATTCAGACGCCGTTTCCTCACATGAAAATTAATTTAAACGAAATTTGTTCGGGTCATGTGAAGTACCCGGGGTCTGAACTGGGGCCCTTTGTTTTTTTTTAAGGGGGGCGATTTTTTGACAAATTAAAAAAAAGCATATGATGGTAACCCAAAAATTTCATGAAAAAATTAAAACCCCGAAGTTAAAATTTTTTTTTTAAAATTTTAAAAAAATTCAACCCCTAGGCAAAAAGGGGGAAAAAAATTTCCTTTTGGTATTTAAATTAAAGAAAAAAAACAAGGGGAAAAAAAAAAAACAAACAATTTTGTGCTTTTTGTTTTGGCCCACTTTCAAAAATTTACCCTTTTCCCCCCTTTATGGTTGGGAAAAAAATTTAAGTTTAAAAACTGCGCCCCTTTTAAATTTTTTGCACCTCGAAGAGCTAGAAAAGTTTGAAGGGGGGGATAAAAATTTAAAACCTTCCTTTAAAATTTAAAGGTTTTTAAATGAAAGGTTTTTGGGGGCCTATGGGCCTTTGATTTTTGGTGGGCCTGGGTTTTTAAAAATTCCCCGAATGAAAAAGGGGTTTTATCCGGCCCCCCGGAAACAGCCCGGGAAAAACTCTAATTCAAAAAGTTTTTAAGGCCCCCCCCTTTTTCCCCCCTTTTTAAAAAAGTTTTTTCCCCCTTAAAAAAATTTTTTTGGGAAAACCCCCCAAAAACCCCCCAAAAAAAGGGAAAAAGGGGGCCCCCCACCCAAAATTTTTAAAAAAAATTAATTTTTCCCCAAAAAAATTTTTTTTTTCCCCCTTTTTTGGCCCTGGGTTTTTTTTTTTAAAAAACCCCCCCCCCTTTTTCCCCCCCAAAAAAAAAAAACCCTTTCCCCCCGGGAAAACCCCCTTTTTTCCCCCCCTTTTTTTTTCCCTTCCTTTTCCCCCAAAAGGAAAATTTTTTTTCTTAAAACCCCCAAATTTTTTCCCAAAACCCCAAAAAAAAAAATTTTTAAAACCCCCTTGGGGTTTTTTTTTTTTTTCCCAAAAAAAAAAAAAATTTTTTTGGTTTTAAAAAAAAAAAGGGCAAAAAAAAAAAATTTTTTTTTCCCCCCCCCCCCAAAAAAAAAAAATTTTAAAAAAAACCCAATTCCCGGGGGAAATTTTAAATTCTTTTGCGTTTTTTTTGGGGCCCCCAAAAACCCCAAAAAAAAAGGGGGGGGGGGGAAAAAAATTTTTTTAAAAAAAAAAAAAATATTTAAAAATTAAAAAAGGGGGGCCCCCCCCTTTTTTTTTTTAAAAAAAAAATTTTTTTTAAGCCCCCTTTTTAAAAAAACCTTTGGCCTTTAAAATTTTTTTTTTTTTTTATTTCCCAAAAAAAAAAAAAAAAAAAATTAAATTAAAAACCCCCAAAAAAAATTTCCCCCAAAAAAAGGGGGGTTTTTTTTTCCAAATTTTTTAAAAATTTTATTTTGGTTTTTTTGGGTTTTTTTTTGGGCTGGGGGAAAAAAAATTTTCCCCCTTTTTTTTTTTTTTTTTTTTTTTAAAAAAAACCCGGTTTTTTAAAGGGGTTTTTTTTAAAAATTTTTTTTTTAAAAAAAAAATTTTTTTTTTTTTTCCCCCCCCCCCCCAAATTTTTTTTTTTTCCCCCCCCCCCCCTTTTTTTTTTTTTTTTTTTTTTAAAAAAAGGGGGCCCCCCCCAAAAAAAAAAAAAATTTCCCCCCAAATTGAAAAAAAAAAACCCCGGGGGGTTTTAAACCAAAATTTTTGGGTTTTTAAAAAGGGGGGTTTTTTTAAAAAAAAAATTTTTTTTTGTTTTTTTTTTAAATTTTTTTGGGGGGGGGGCTTTCCTTTGGTTTAAAAAAAAACCCCCCCTTTTAAAAAACCCCCCAAATTTTTAAAAGGGGAAAAACCAAAATTTTTTTTTCCCTTTTTTTTAAAAAAAAGTTTTTTGTTTACCACAACAAAAAATTTTCCCTTTTCCCCCCCCCCCCCCCCCCCCCCCCCCCCCCCCCCCCCCCCCCCCCCCCCCTTTTTAAATTTTTTGAAAACCCCCCCCCCCGGGGGGGGTTTAAAAAAAAAAAACCCCCCCCCAAAAAAAAAAAAAGGGGGGGCCCCAAAAAAAAAAAAATTTTTTTTTTCCCCTTTTTAAAAAAGGGGAAAATTTGGGGGGGGTTTTTTTTTTTAAAAAGGTTTCCCCATTTTTGGGTTTTAAAAAATTTTTTTTGTTTTTTTTTTAAAAAATTTTCCTTTTTTTTAAAAAAAAAAAAAAAAACCCCTTTTTTCCAATTTATTTTCTTTTAAAAAAATCTTTTTTCCCCCAAAAAAAAAAAAATTTTTTTAAAAATTTTTTTTTTTAAAAAAAAAAAAAAAAGGGTTTTTTTTTTTTTTTTAAATAAATTTTTAAAAAGAATTAAATTTTTCCCCAAAATTAACCTTTTCCCAAGTCTTTTTAAACCCTCCTTTTTTTTTATTCCCCCAAACCCCCAAATTTGTTTTAAAAATATTTTATCAAAATTTAATTCCCCGAAAACAATGGAAACCTTTGAACCCCTTTTTTTAAAAAAAATTTTTAGCCCCCTTAATTTTTTAAATACGTTTTTATGAAAAGGGGGGAATTATTTAAAAACGGGGTTTTTTTAAAATTTTAAAAAAGTTTAAAACCCCCAAATTTTTCGTTTTTATTTTTGGGTTTTATGTTTTTTTGGTTTAAACGAAAGTCCCAAAATTTTTTTTTTAAAAACTTTTGGGTTAATTTTTTTTAAAAAGTTTTAAGGAAGCTTTCACCCAAAACTGCCCTTAAGAAAACAAAATTACCCAAAGAACCAAAAGGGGGGAAAAAATTGAATTTCAAAAGAAAAAATTTTTTTTATGGTTTTTCAGGGCCCAAACCTAAAAAAACTTTTTTTTTTTTAAAAATTTCCTTAAAAACCCCCAAAAAAAGGGGAAAAAATTTTTTTAAAAAAAAAATTTAAATTAAAAATAAAAAAAAAATTTTTGGGAAAACCCTTTTAATTTTCCCCCAATTTAAAAAAAAAAAACCCTTTTTTCCCCAATTTTAAAAAAAAAACCCCCTGAAAATTTTAAAAGGAAAAAAATTTTTTGGGTTTTCCCCCAAAAAATTCCCCCCCAAAAAAACCATTTTTGGGGGTTTTAAAAATTTTTTTTTTAATTTTTTAAAAAGGGGGTTTTTTTTTGTTTTCCCGGGCCCCCAAAAAAAGTTTTTTTTTAAAAAATTTTTTTCCCCCCCAATTTTTAAAATTTTTTTTTTTTTCCCCAAAAACAGGGAAAAAAATTTCCCAAAAAAGGAATTAAAAAAAAAAAATTTTTTTAAAAGGGGGGGAAAAAAAAAATTTTTTTTTTTTGGGGAAAAAAATTTTAAAAAAAAATTTTTTTTTTTTTTTTTTTTAAGGGGGGGTTTTTTTTTTTAAAAAAAAATTTTCAAAAAATTTTTTTTTTTAAAGGGGGGAAAAAAAAGGAAAAAAAAAACCTTTTGGGCCCCCAAAAAAAGGGTTTTTCCCCGGGGAAAAAAACCCCAAAAAATTTTTTTTAAAAAAAAAATTTTCCAAAAAAATTTTTCCCCTTTTTTTCCTTTTTCAAAAGGGTTGGAATTTTCAAAACCCCCTTTTTTTGGGGTTTTAAATTTTTAAAAAATTTTTTTTTAAAAAATTTTTTAAAAAAAATTTCCGGGGGTTTTTTAAAAAAATTTTTTTTTTTTTTTTTAAAAATTTTTTGGGGGTTTTTTTAATTTTTTTCCCCTTTTTTTTTTTAAAAAAATTTATTTTTTGGGGTTTTTTTAAAAAAATTTTTTTTTTAAAACCCCCCCCTTTTTTTTTTTTTTAAAAAAAAAAAACCCCAAAATTTTTTTTTTTAAAAAAAAAAAAAAAAAAAATTTTTTTTTTTTTTTTAAATTTTGGGGGGCCCACCCTTTTTTTTTTTTTGGGTTTTTTTTTTTAAAAAAAAAAAAAACCCTTTTTTTGGAAAGTTTTCCAAAGTTTTGGAAAAATTTTTTTCCCCTTTTTTTTAAAAAAATTTTTTTTAAAAAAAAAAGGCCCTTTTTTTTTTTTTTTGGGGGTTTTTTTTGGGCCCTTTTTTTTGGGTTTTTTTTTTTGGGGGAAAAAAAAATTTTAAAAAAAATTTTTCCCCCCTTTTTTTCCCCCAAAAAAAAAAAAATTTTTTTTTTCCCTTTTTTAAAAAAAAAAATTTAATTTTTTTTGGTTTTCCGGGGGGGAATTTTTTGGGCCCC